>JAQIUQ010003374.1:0-15299 GCA_030378365.1 Hybognathus amarus
TAGGGCTGTAATCAACCAAAGAAATCCTTAGTCGACCAAGGTCTTGTCCTGCGCGACGATTAGTCGACTAAAAAAAAAAAAAAACGGATGTTTTGATTGAACATTTTTAAACAATTGTCATAGAGCATTTATAAAACAACAACGAAAAAACATAGAAAATAAATAAAACTATAATAATAATACAATTCTTTGAAAATTAAGTGATTTGTTTAACTGCAAGTGAGGAGCTCTGTCCTTGGTCTATAGTGACGGTCACAATCGCGCACCTGATCACACCACACGCTACAAAATAATATAACTGCTATCTGCCACATAATGAAAAATCCTAACAAAAGCTCTCGTTTATACAGGCTGTATTCTTCTTTACTTACAAAGCTATGGGTTAACTTTTGTCCAGCCGATCTGTTAGGCGTCTTAAAACAACAGACAAAATAGCCTAAAAAAACTATCTGAAATCTAGGCTGTGTTGTAAGATAGCATATAAGTTTAATTTCGTTTTGTTACATTATTTAGGCTACTTTCAAATGAGTCAAGTGTACAGATAAAAACCTATTAAGAAAACAATCTATTGAGTCAGTATGATAAAGCCGTTAAAAGAGCTGCTCACGTCTTTTGCGCGCTCAAGTTTGATTTCAAATAGGCACGCGATGTGCGCGCTCATAATGGAGCAACGCGGTCGCCACCGTCGCCTACCTCCACAAACATGTAGCCAGACAAAAGATTTAGATTTCTTGGACATTCTGTCGACTAAAGTAGCGTGAACTGAATGAATACAGCAAAACTACCTACCGGTACATCCCTTACTGAGCGCGAGCAGCAGCGCAGCCAGTAGGTGCGGTTCCCGAGTGTGTTATGTGTGTGCGCTAAACTGTGGCGCAGTTACAAGAAATAGCCTAAAAGCATTTAAAGTTGGGGATAAAACATAGGCTAATTATATTTAGAATACAGTAATAAATAACTGCTTTATAAAGGAATAAATATCAGGGAGTAAATCATTGAAAATGTATTTCTATTGGCAAAAAAAGAAAAAATGCGACTGGTCGACCAATAAGAATTTCAGTCGACCAAGACGGCATCGACTGATTAGTCGACTAAACGACTAAAGTTGACAGCCCTACTAGGCAGTTGCCTAGAGCGGCACTTTTGTAAGGGCGGCAAAATGTGAGCCAACCGGGAATGAACAATTCACAAAATAGGTTATTTATATGATTTACTGAGCTGCCGCCGCCCCGCAGCGCCGGTGAGTGCGAGCCCCTGCTCTCACGAGTCATGACTGGGTGAGGGGAAGTTCGGATCATTTTACTGACTCTCTTGAGTCATTCGAGTCATTTCGTAAGTGGCTTGGCTTTAAATGTTATTCTTTTAACAGACAAATTCCCCGATCACATCCACCTACGCAATGTTGATTATATTCTGAATTAAGAAATCATAATGCAGTAAACATAAATAATTACTTTACCTTCCGAGTCTTACTTTCATTTGGGTGATCCGTTCATTCATTGTGTCACATAATGAACAGATCGTCCGTTAATCACCGATCAGGGACAGGATGTCGTCGTCGAAACGATATCGCTTCAGGAGAACGCAGTTTCTCAAAGTTGAAATTAATAAAAAATACTACCTTCGCAGTACAATGAAACAAGACTGGCAACAATCTTCATAGAGCGTGAACTGGCTCAGAGAATCAATATAGAGGATGCAGTGAAGAGCTTTGCTGCGATGAAGGCCCGCCGTGCGCGCTTCTGAAACGTAAGTTAAGCTTTATTTGCTCTTTAGTCGTTATTTTATGCTGAACCTGCTGATGATATAATGTGCTTGCGGACATTTCATTTGTGTGTTTTTTTACGCACAGAAAGTGGTGTAAAGAAATTTGCAAACAACAGTAATTTGAGGAGGTGAAATGTGATTATTTGGAAAAGTCCTGTCATGACTGCTGAAAGAAAAATGCCAGCAGGCATTTGCCTAAATTGCCTCCTGCATAAACTGTATTATTGTTGACATTTTGGGCACACGCATGTTGCGCACAATTTGCGTTATGTAGGCCTATTGCTTTTGGTCTTTGTGTGTTGTTGCTAGTTTTGCGTTATACTGTATGCATATGGCATATTGGTCTTTATGTGTTGTTGCTGGTTTTGCGTTATATATGGCATATTGGTCTTTATGTGTTGTTGCTAGTTTTGCGTTATATGTATATGGCATATTGGTCTTTGTGTGTTGTTGCTGGTGTACGTTGTGGTGGCCTGTCCCAGCTGAACCTGTCCTTGGAAATGTCCCTTTTTTGCTTTGTTTAGCTGTGCATTATAAACAGCTGAACAATAAAAACAGATACATTACCCAATGCCAATATTTTTCTAATTATTGGAAATGTATGTTCTTGTCCTTAAATGATACATTTTGCAAATTCACACTTGGTCTAAAAAAAAAAAAAAAAAAAAAAAAAAATATATATATATATATATACACACACACACACACACACACACACACATATATATATTTCACCTTTCCCCTTTCGCCTTCAGAACTGCTCTACAATTTTTCGATTCAACAAGGTGCTCGAAAGAATTTTTTTAGAAATGTTGGCCCATATTTGCATAGCGATAGAGCATCTTGCAGTTGATGGAGGTTCCAACAAAGCTCCTGTTCCACCACATCCCAAAGATGTCTATTGGGTTGAGATCTGGTGACTGTGGGGGCCATTTTAGTACAGTGAACTCATTGTCATGTTCAAGAAACCAATTTGAAATTATTCAAGCTTTGTGACATGGTGCTTTATCCTTCTGGAAGTAGCCATTAGAGGATGGGTACATGGTGGCCATAAAGGGATGGACATGGTCAGAAACAATGCTCAGGTAGGCCGTGGAATTTAAACGATGCCCAATTGGCACTAAGGGGCCTAAAGTGTGTCAGAACATCCCACACCATTACACCACCACCAGCCTGCACAGTGGTAGGCATCATGGATCATGTTCTCATTCTGTTTATGTCAAATTCTGACTCTACCATCTGAATGTCTCAACAGAAGTCGAGACTCATCAGAGCCGGGCAACATTTTTCCAGTCTTCAACTGTCCAATTTTGGTGAGCTCTTACAAATTTGAGCCTCTTTTTTGCATTTGTAGTGGAGATGAGTGGTACCCGGTGGGGTCTTGTGCTGTCTGCAGCCCATCCGCCTGGGCAAGGTTGTGCAGTTGTTGTGGCTTCACAAATGCTTTGCTGTATACCTCGGTTGTCAGCAAGTGGCTATTTCAGTCTGAAAGCGCTCTTTTATCAGCTCGAATCAGTCGGCCCATTCTCCTCCTGACCGCTCAGCATCAGCAAGGCATTTTCGCCCACAGAACTGCACCAGTACTGGATGTTTTTCCTTTTCCACACCATACTTTGTAAACCCTGAGCAACGCGACCCCGGTCCGTGGATGCCAACTTCTCCAAATTGCTTAAATCAGGGGGCTTCTCAATCTCCAGTTCTCCTCGACGCCCGACTGCGCTGCATATTGTGCATGTCTCCCTTATTTAACACACCTGATTCAGATCCTCAGCCCCGCTCAGGATAGACTATCCTAATGAGCTGAGGATCTGAATCAGGTGTGTTAAATAAGGGAGACATACACAATGTGCGGAGCCAGTGGGTCACGAGGACTGGGAGTTGAGAACCCCCTGGCCTTAAATCACCTTTCTTTTCTTTCCCATTCCTGACATCTTCAGTTTGAGAGTTTGAGGGAGATTGTCTTGACCAGGACCACACCACTAAATGCATTGAAGCAGCTGCCATGTGATTGGTTGATTAGATAACTGCATTAATGAAAAATTGAACAGGTGTTCCTTTAGATGAGTGTATGTAAAACTTCACACATTTTCTTTTTAAGATAAAGATAAAACATATGAAAACTGAATGTCAGAATGGGAAAGAAAGTTGATTTAAGCAGTTTGGAGCGTGGCATGAGTTGTGGTGCCAGACGGACTGGTCTGAGTATTTCACAATCTGCTCAGTTAGCCTACTGGGATTTTCACGCACAACCATTTCTGGGGTTTACAAAGAATGGTGTAGAAAGGGAAAACATCCAGTATGTTCATCAAGTAAACATCCAAAATATATTTACTTCATCTTTACTGAGAACTCGTTTTGTTATTCAGTATTATACATTTTTGATATGTGAGTCAATATCGCAGTGTTCCCCAAATTTTGTGTCTTTAAGTTTTAGGTGTTTTAGGGTCAACCTTTCTTTTTAGATCAGTGATTGTGTTATAAATGAAAATCCAAAAGAATTGCATTCTTTGTATAAAACGAAAACACTATAGAAGCTCAATATCAACGAGAACTGAAATATCCACTGGAATACTTGTTTCTGATTGGTAAATGGTGGCATTTCTGTCGTCAAATGCTCAATCCTATGTTCTGCACCTCATCACCCTGTAAGCAAGTAGCAGCTAAGCAAATTAACAAGAACTATACGTTTTCCCTCACTTGATGATTGCTGCCTGTTTCACACAGTATCTGCTCAGCATGTAGTCAAGTAAATTCCATTTTGAATACATATCTCAACTGCAGCACTGGTCACAGTGAAGCTGGAGGGATATGGTGAGGCAATGTTGCAGAAAGTCGAAGCCCCCCACCTCTCCCCAGTCTGTGTCCAATGGCCAACCAGCACTGCCACACCATTACATAACACTACTGCAGAGAGAGAGAGAGAGAGAGAGAGAGAGAGAGAGAGAGAGAGAGAGAGAAACCACTGCAGGATTCTCCACACCTTTACACCTATCTACATACCCATTTCACCCATTTTCTTCCTCCATTTGACAACGACTTTGTTTAACATTCTTATTATGTGACTGACGCAGCTGTGGACTTACTTGACACACCTGAACAACACAAAACACCCGTCAGCATCTGTGAGAAACGTGGGTGTGTGCGTGTTACAGATGAAGCAGCACGAGTGCAGCCACAATGTACGCTTACGTTCATATGATTTCATAAATACAGTTCAGTACAACCCTTAGGCAAAATTAAGATGAAATGGGGATTCCTCTGTGTGCAGATGAACGGAGGAGAGTGCTGTGGAATGAATATCAAGTATTTTACACAAGCACGACTGCTAAATCACCTGGGTAAAACTTCTCCTCATAGAGAGAGGGAACATTGCATCAAATTAAAATGCACCCACAAAATTAACATATTTCTATTATAGATTATAAAATATGTATAACCTTTTAATACATTCTAATATTTACTTACATTAAACTGTCCAAGATACATTTAAAAAAAAACACAGCTTGCACTTACACGAAATGTACTTTAATATTGGAAATGTATTTTTTTGCCCCCAGAGGTACACTTTGTAATATATTTTGGCATGTGAGGGTCTAAATGAAATTTATATTTTGCATATTTTAAATGCCCAACACACAGAGTCATTTCTGTTTCATCTTTATTTTCAGAAAAATAATATAAAACACTGAACCGATGACAAAAAAGTGAAGTTCCGTCAGTGTCGATTAGAGCAGCGTTCCTCAAACTTTTGTCTTTCATAAGTTTTACAGTTCAGGAGTCAATCTTTCAGAACAGTGATTCTATTATAGCCTGGCATGCCAGACCTACATCAAGATGTTAGGTCTGGAAACTCTTCATTGACAGGGCTCAATACGAGGGGCGGGGATAAACGGTTGTCTTTCAAATTCTCTCTGCACGGCAATTGGATAGCGCTAAAGCCAATCAGAGCAACGAAGAATGTGACGTACTCAGCGGAGCAAGTTGATATACAGTATTATTAAACTTTTACCGTATCCAGTCCAGCTGTCAACATTGAACATTGAAAATAAGGGAGATTTCCCAGAATCCCATCCCCAAAATAAGGGGTTTTTTTTTACACGACCCACAAACTTTAAGAATAAAACACTAATCATTCTAAAGAGTTTATAACTAGCCTATGTGTGAGCGAGAAAGAGCAGTAGACAGTGTGTCCTTGAAAAATAATATCATAGAGAATGTTTAAATACTAATACCAGCTTACAGGGAAACGGGGCGGAGTAGTGGTGCTTGCTTGAGATGAATAACGCGCGCTGACACGGAGTAAAGCCTTTATCCTCGACGCCACAGCACGACTGCGGCAAAAATGACACGTTGATCGTTTCGCCACAGCTATTTTGTAACAGCACACGCGCGCCAGCCGCATCCGAGGATGAACGGCTGAAACCGAGTTTGTCCGAGCTTGCTCTTACCGTCTCAACTCTGTCGTCATTAAGCCTGCCCGCCGACTCTATACACGATGTGATCCATTGGCCCTACCAGAGTTTGGTTTTTCCACTTCAAAAAGTCAACGGAGAGACCACACTTTACGGCAAAATAATTTTTGCTGCCGCTAGGGTGCGTCTGAGATTTCTAGGCTAATTTTATTATATTATGAACATTAAACATATTACAGTGTAATATTTAATTTACACATTTAATAAACCACAATCAGGCCACATTGAGGTTATTGCGCTTTATTGTTTTGTTGTAATGATGAGCATCTTCAATCCTTATAAAATATACAAATAACTGCAGATTTTATTTCATGGATTAACCACCTACTTTATTGTGATTAAACAACCACAAAACCATAAAAAAAAAATCAATCAAAAAAAAAAATTCACTCGTCCTTCTCTCCACATCCTCCGCTTCCTCTACCTCTCTCCACCTCCCCCACCCCCACCTCCTCCTCCTCTTCTTCATCACTGATGACATATTTTTTGGGTTTCTTAGCAGCTGCAGATTCATCATCTTCCTCTGCCTTTCGCTTTCCAGAGTTCTCTCCCTCCCTGAAAAAAAAGATAAGTATACATTTTTAATTCCCTAAAAAATATCTTTTTCTGATTATGTTCAAGGGGGGAAATTTTGTAATAATTATTGCATTAATACTAATTATCCATGTTTTATTTTTAAAATTTTCTCAAAACACCAAAAAAGAAAGAATATTTTTAAAAATATTTTGAAAAATCGAAGTAAAAAAAAAACATGATTATTATTTTTTTCTCTAAATATGAATCCCACCGATTTAAATATGAATGGGTCCATTTGGACAACAACCCCAGAGGGTTAAGACATCATATCAAATCCTTTTTCCAAGTTCTTTTTTAATAAACAGTCAGTTTGGATGGAAAGTTTCACCTCATCACTGTCCAGTCTCTTGGCCTTCATCAGCCGCTGGGCCTTGTCTTCATCGGAACCTTCATCGCTGTCTGAACGGATAGATCCTGGCACGCTCCTCTATGACCCACAAACAAACAAACAAACATTTTAGCGCAGCTCAGATTTCAAGACACATTTTCAAGACATTGCAGAGAGATGTTCTTTCAGTAAATACCTCTTACTGGCACAAACAAATCAAACTTAACAAACTAATCTAAATCTCAGCTGAACTCTGATATAATGCAGTATTAAGGAGTCGGCAGGTAATCGGCTGAAACGGGTGTAACGGTTACTGTCGGTGAGAGAGTGCGAGACGTACTGTTTTGGGAACACTAGCTGTTGTTGCTGTACAAAATGTTCTGAGCTGATTGCAGCAGGTCTCAATCTCACTCAAAGAATCTGTTGTGCAGAAACACTGCACCCACGGGGAAGCGATGGAAGACAATAGCAGAGGACGGACACAGCACCCCGCCGCAGTTCAGAGGCCATTTCAACTGACCTACTTCCTATCGAGATGCTCATTTTCACACTACTGGTGCAGATGCAATTTGGAGTTGTTTGTTTAGTTGGTGCAAAGGGTTTTTCCTCAAAAAAGAGGTTTACAGGTACCATATGTCTGAATGGCTACAAGCATATGGAAATGATTAGTGATGCACAGAAATTCCATCAACCAAAAACTATGTCCCAAATATACAGCATTGTTGGATGGTTTTGGAGGGTAGAAATCATTGACCAAAATGCATTGATAAACTACATGTCAGCTGTGTGGATGCTAGGGCTTGGGTTGACAATATAATTTAATACATTTTAATCAATCTTCATTTTGATGAATTGATATCAATTAAATCCCAAGATTGATCTTTTATTCTATGCTGTTTTCAGTTGATGTGTGAACAAAACTGCACCATCCAATAATCACAATACGCTTTGTGACTTTTGATATGAAAGTCTAAACTTAACTTAAAGAGTTTTATCTCCTTTACAGAATGTTTCAATAAATCAGTCATTATAAACACTGTTTAAATGGTTATATTTAAACAATTATCTGTTGATTCCAAAACAATTTGATTAATGAATTGAGTACTAAATAAACCTTGTGTTCAGCTAAATTAACTAAGTTTGGAAATATATTGCTTACCGGTCAAAAGTTTAAGATTGGTAAGTATCTTTATGTTTTTAAAAGAAGTCTTCTGCTCACCAAGGCTGTAATTTTTGATTAAAAAATACACAAAAAACACAGTAATATTGTGAAATATTATGACAATTTAAAATGACTATTTTTATGTTAATATATATTAAAATGTAATATATTCCTCTGAAATAAAGCTGAATTTTCAGCATCATTACTCCGGTCTTCAGTGTCACATGATCCTTCACAAATCAATCTAATATGATGATTTTATGCTCCAAGAACATGTATGATTATTATCGCATGTTGAAAACAGTTTTTACATTTTTGTTTCAGGATTCTTTGATGAATAGAAAGTTCAAAGAACAGCATTTATTTAATTAGAATCTTTTCTGACATTATAAATGTCTTTACTGTAACTTTTGATCAATGTAACTCATCCTTGATGAATCTTGTTGATTTCTTATTTATTTCCCCCAAAAATAAAATACAAATTCTTACTGACCCCAAACTTTTTAAAGGGTAGTGTTTAATGTAACAAGAAGCTTTCCATTTCAGATAAAAGCTGTTCTTTTGAACTTTCTATTCATCAAAGAATCCTGAAATAAAAATGTAAAAACTGTTTTAACATCGATAATAATCATACATGTTTTTGGAGCATAAACTCATCATATTAGAGTGATTTGGTCTTTGGGATAACAAAGAGGTCTGACATTTTTTACAGTGTGCAATCTAAAAATGTTGGAGCGTTTTATGACACAATGGCCAATGTGTAATATTTTCCACCTTACCCCTCAGACCTCCACCACCCTTATATTTGCTCTTGATGGCGGCTAGGCTGATGGATTCGTCAGCCTCCTCATCCTCATCATAGCGGTCTGAGCTCCAGGTACCCGTTCAGACCTCGCTGATGCTGTTTCTCTCTCATGCGCCTCTGCTGGGACTTCGCGGATAGATGCACCAATAATCCTACTCTTCTTTCTGCACAGAGAAGAAACTGATGTCACTGCAGGATTACACTGACTGAACACATCCCTTCCTAGTTTATCAGTCAAAGTGGAGATAAACATAGATACATTTATCTGAGTTATGAAAAAGGATTTAAGGTTACTAAACCTTATTGGATTTAGTATTTTCATTTTCACCAGATTAGTTCCACAACTTTCCCATGAAACTGCAGACAATCAAGATTTTCTTTTTAATACAATCATTTTACAGAGTTTGCTGGGGTTTTTCAGATACTAAACTTTTACGTTTAAACACTAAAATCATAAATGCCGTTGATGCCACCTGGAATGTATTGTATTTGTATTTGTATATTTGTCCTGTATACACTCTACTGTTACATTTTTTTTAAAGTAATTTCTTATGATAACCAAGGCTATTTATTTGATTTAAAATATGGTAAAAGCGTATTCACAATTCAAAAGAACAGTTTTATACTTCAATATTTTTTCAAAAGAACAGCTTTTATCTGAAATGGAAAGCTTTTGTTACATTAAACACTACCCTTTAAAAAGTTTGGGGTCAGTAGGAATTTGTATTTTATTTTTGGGGGAAATAAATAAGAAATCAATACTCTATTCATCAAGGATAGAGTTACATAGATCAAAAGTTACAGTAGAAGACATTTATAATGTTAGAAAAGATTCTAATTAAATAAATGCTGTCTTTTGAACTTTTTATTCATCAAAGAATCCTGAAATATGTGTAAAAAACTGTTTTCAACATGGATAATAATCATACATGTTTTTGGAGCATAAAATCATCATATTAGAGTGATTTGTGAAGGATGCATGTGACACTGGAAGACTGGAGTAATGATGCTGAAAATTCAGCTTTTTTTCAGAGGAATAAATTACATTTTAATATATATATATATATATATATGTGTGTGTGTGTATATATATATATGTGTATATATATATATATATATATATATATATATATATATATATATATTTAACATAGTCATTTCTAATCTCACATAATATTTCACAATATTACTGTGTTTTTTGTGTATATTTTATCAAAAAATTGCAGCCTGGTGAGCAGAAGAGACTTCTTTTAAAAACATAAAAAATCTACTTGACCCCAAAGTTTGAAGGGTAGTGTGCACTATATATATATATATATATATATATATATATATATATATATATATATATATATACACACACACATACATAAATACCATGTAAATTCAAGCTAAGTTGAATCAAAAACAGGTCCAGGCGTTTATGCATAATTATTATCTCTCAAATCACTTTCAATAAAACCTGAAATCCTTTTATAGCTCTTCATTTATGACGCATCAACATTTATGAAAGTAAGAGTGTCTAATGGTGTCTAGGTCTTTGAATGACTCCTGATCATTCATCCAACATGAAATATGGCTTTTTGAACATTAGAAGTAGGAAGTTAAATGTGGAAATAGATAAAACATTTACAGTAATCCACAATATGTTTAGATAACACAGCTCAAATCATACATGCATAACCTGCTGCTGCCAAGATCCGCTGCTGTGTGTGTGTGTGTGTGTGCTAGTGTGAGAGAAAACATGCTGTGAGCCGAGATGGCCTGGTCTTCGCAGACTTTGATAAGTCTGTTATGTTACTGCTGTCTTATGCAATAGCTTTTTAGATTTTAACAATGAGATTTTCTGAAATAAAATGACAAGAGCGGAGTCATTGTGTGTAATGTTGTCCTTAAAGGCCCTGATATAATCAGTCAAGGCCAAGTTCTTTTTCGTTCCTCACTTCAGGAGTAAGAAGAAGTTCGAAAAACGTGACCAGTGGTATAGTGTTAGCGAACATACGGACGTTTAGATGAATATGTAATATGTGAATTCCCTTTGAACAACAACAAACACGCAGAAAAATAATGACAGCAGTGAGAAAACAGCTATTAAAAGCATCCGATTATGGTGGTGTGCGCTTATATGTTTGCAAAAGCTCTGCAACAAAGATCATTTTAAAGCAAGCAGCTTTACAGGATAGTCCAGCATGCACATGGGTTCCTGCGGGTACTCAACGGGTGAACTCCAACCAATCACCGACATGGGTTCGTTGATAGATGCTGGCTTCTTCAGCTCCGCCTTCGCGTGCAGCTGTGCACGAAGTGCAAAAACCTCAAAACCCGTCCCGTGATTGGGTGGATTGGTTTATTTTGGTTTTAAGTGGTTGGTGTACCCAATTGTACCCAGTTTCTACTATAAAGCGACTCTCTAGTGTGTTCATGTTTTTATCTCGCCAATGTTCAACCTCGAGGAACAGAACAGAAGAAATGGACCGGAGACATTTCCACGTAGTCAAAAGGCCGGAGCTTCAGAGCCACACCTTCCTATTAAATCATCGCCACGGACCAATGGTGGTTCGATTGTGTTTACCAGGCAGAGCTATTTTTCCGGAAAGTGAGAGAAGCTGTTTCGTAACACCCGAAAAAACTACACGAACTTCGCTTTGGCCTGATTTTGAAATGACGTCACACCAGTTTGTTCTTCAATTTAGCTTTAAGTATATCAGGGCCTTAAGATTCAAAATATGATGCTTAAACTCCCTAGGAGGACATTTCTATGAACTCGTTTCCTCCTAAAACTCCAGGGTTTCAGAAAGATGAGCTTTTTTTTAAGGAGGATACATGTTGTGAAATAACCTCCCTCTGAAAACACAGCATTTCTGTGTTGATATTATTTTTTTTCATAAAGTCAAATCTCTTTGCGAAGTTGAAGTTTGTGTGTGTTTGTTTTACCTTGATCATCTCATTCCTCTGGGACTCTGGGTCTCTGCCAGCCATGGGCAGAATTCGGATCTTCTGAGTCTTTGAGCAGCTGGTCGAGCAAGAGAGAGGGTCATTTTCCTGTGTGTGGCGCTGTCTGTGGAGTGAGGTCTACAAACAAACATTCATGTCAGCTACGTGTAGAAATACATATACAGGCAACCTGAAGTGTGAGTATGCTTTTAATTAATGAACTAATTTTAGAATTATTGCAAATGCATATTACTTGAGCATAGGACACACAACAAAAAAAAAAAAGGCTTAAAGGGATAGTTCACTTTGAAATTAATTTTTGATATGTTTTAGCTTACCTCAAGGGCATCCAAGATGTAGGTGTCTTTGTTTCCACAGCATTTTCAATTTTGACATTTTTGGTCAAACCGATTGTTGTCTGTCAGTCATATAATGGAGGTTTAGGGGGTCCACCTCAAAGAGCATGCACAGAGAAGTCAAAATTAAACATGATTTAATGACTCGTGAATGTAAGTACACACTGATGGCCTAAGACACTGAAACGAGCGGTTTGTGTGAGAAACGAACAGTATTTATATCGCTTTTACCTCTTGTTAACAGGCCGTCGAACTGATCTGAATCAAATGTCCAACTGAACCGAACTGAACCGTCTCCAGACGTTACGCCGGAAGTGACTTCTCGCGCGTCTACGTCATCGCATTGTTTACACAGAGATTTCTAAGTTTTACCTTTCACTAAACATATTTAGATATACGGGAAATCGCAATGGAAGTCGCATTTCCAGTATATCTAAATATGTTTAGTGAAAGGTAAAACTTCCGAAATCTCTGTGTGACGCGTGAGTAGATCACTTCCGGGCGATCACTGCTCGGACACGGTTCAGTTCGGTTCAGTTGGACATTTGATTCAGATCAGTTGCACGTAGCTGTTAACAAGAGGTAAAATCGATATAAATACTCGTTTAAAAATTTGTTTTCTCACACAAACCGCTCGTTTGGGTCTTAGGCCATCAGTGTGTACTTACATTCACGAGTCATTAAATCATGTTTAATTTTGACTTCTCTGTGCATGCTTTTTGAGGTGGACTCCCCTAAAACTCCATTCTATGACTGATCAGACACAAACGGTTTGACCGAAAAATGTCAAAATTGAAAATACTGTGGAAACAAAGACACCTACATCTGATGCCCTTGAAGTAAGCTAAAACATATCAAAAATTAATTTCAAATGTGAACTATCCCTTTAAATAGAGGAACATCATGATTTAGACTTACTTGAAAAAAACAACAGTTCCTATATAAATAGAATAGCACTAAATAATGCATAGGATTTTTTTTTTTTTTGCCATCATGCAGACTCTCCTGTGTAGAGGTACTATTCATCCACAAAATGTAAATTCAATGCAGATGAGCAGGCGGCCCTCATGGTAACAAAGAATACCAGCTTATGACAGTGAGTGAAACTGTGCACTAAAGGACGATGAGGACTTGGATGATGAAACCGGAAGTGCTAAAGTGCTAAGCTTGAGTCCAGGTTGTGGCTTACAAAACATGCTGATCCTGTGGCACTCGATTGGCACAAATTACCCAATAGCACCACCTAGCATCCAACCAGAGTGATATATCATCACTACCAATAGTATGGCTGTGTCCAAAAGCTGAACAATGCTGCCACTGCAAGCAGGAGACAACAGACACATACTGAAATATCATTATTTGAACGTTTTTTGAAAGTGCTAGTGTCAGAATAGATGTATCCTTCGCTGCCTTTGATATCCCATAATCCTGTGCATTTCATTCCATATGAGAAATATGGTAAAGTTCGTAAAGTTACCAGCCTTGTTGGTCAGTTTGTATGTAAATGTCCATTTTTGACAAACTTTTTCCACTTTTGATGTCATTTCTAGCAAGAAATTAGTATTAGGGATTACACATGTGCTTATTTATCACCAAAGCTCTCTTTATTTTATTGTAGTAGATCAGTAAACCGCTATGCTGCCTCAGAAGTCCGTCTGAAATTAGTTTAGTGAGGTACTGTCCTTCATGCGCCTGCAAGGTCATTGTCTGATATGGCAGCAAAGGCAACAAGTCAGCTGTCTAAGCTTTCAGATGCAGCCTAGAACCTGTGCGTGTGTGTGTGCTGAGACGCACCTGAAGGTGAGTTTGGTCTTGAACACAGCCTGACCCTGCAGTCCTGTGCCCTGGCGGATGAACAGGTGGTTGTGGTCACCCTGCAGTGGAGCTTTATACACATCAAACACCTCGTTCCCCAGGTGCAGAGACATGCTGCAGAAAGAGAAAGAGGGATGCTGATTTCCAGATTTCTGCTCAATTTTATCATCCGAGCAATAATCAGCACCTGCTGAAATGATTCTGTGCAGTTTTCCAGCACTGAATTCTGCATGCATCTCCTCACCTGCCGTCTGACCATTTAACAATCCTTGCATTGCTCTCCTTGACTTCAATGCCCTCTTCATCGCGCCTTGAGCGCCACCTGATGGTGTTCTCCACCTTCAGCTTGAGACGGGTCCTGACCTTCCTCATCCAACATCTCCTCATCCTCAAACTCATCCTCATAGTATTGAGGGTCAAACGGCCTGTGGAGAGACAGCGAGAGATGAGACAAACTGCTGACTGACTGGGATTGTAAGGATGGAGCATTTAGAAACTCCTTCAGTTCTCCAGGAGACATTCACACACCTGGGCTCCACACTGAGAAAGTTGGGCAACTTGACAAAGTAGAGCTCACTGCCCAGATCCGTGCTGACTTTGGGAATCTCCACTTCGATCCTCGTCTCTGGAGCCGGCTCCTCCTCGGGATGATCTCCCTCCAGACCGTCCCCTCACCATCCTATTTAATCAGTTCAGATTCATTTAGTAATTTGTATATTGAAAGGTTGCAATTTATTTTTAGGTGATATTGTTAGTGCACTTACACAAATAAAGTAGAGAGTAATATTTAGTATACTATAGGGTTAGGATTAGTCACTTAATCGCATAATTTACTGTTATTAGTATAGCAAGTGCATACTTACGTGGAAATTACGTAACCATAAAATAAAGTATTAGGCCTACCTACTGAAAATACAGTGAAATATAACAACCTGTTTAATTCAAGGTGTTAGAGAGGGTAAAACATTTCATTTAATTATAAAAATCAATAAAAAAAATATATTACAATAGTAATAATACTATTGTGCGGTAAACTAAATAAATACATTGAATGAATAAATAAGTACATTCATTTTGGAAAATT
>JAQIUQ010003375.1:0-19144 GCA_030378365.1 Hybognathus amarus
TAAGGGCGGCAAAATGTGAGCCAACCGGGAATGAACAATTCACAAAATAGGTTATTTATATGATTTACTGAGCTGCCGCCGCCCCGCAGCGCCGGTGAGTGCGAGCCCCTGCTCTCACGAGTCATGACTGGGTGAGGGGAAGTTCGGATCATTTTACTGACTCTCTTGAGTCATTCGAGTCATTTCGTAAGTGGCTTGGCTTTAAATGTTATTCTTTTAACAGACAAATTCCCCGATCACATCCACCTACGCAATGTTGATTATATTCTGAATTAAGAAATCATAATGCAGTAAACATAAATAATTACTTTACCTTCCGAGTCTTACTTTCATTTGGGTGATCCGTTCATTCATTGTGTCACATAATGAACAGATCGTCCGTTAATCACCGATCAGGGACAGGATGTCGTCGTCGAAACGATATCGCTTCAGGAGAACGCAGTTTCTCAAAGTTGAAATTAATAAAAAATACTACCTTCGCAGTACAATGAAACAAGACTGGCAACAATCTTCATAGAGCGTGAACTGGCTCAGAGAATCAATATAGAGGATGCAGTGAAGAGCTTTGCTGCGATGAAGGCCCGCCGTGCGCGCTTCTGAAACGTAAGTTAAGCTTTATTTGCTCTTTAGTCGTTATTTTATGCTGAACCTGCTGATGATATAATGTGCTTGCGGACATTTCATTTGTGTGTTTTTTTTACGCACAGAAAGTGGTGTAAAGAAATTTGCAAACAACAGTAATTTGAGGAGGTGAAATGTGATTATTTGGAAAAGTCCTGTCATGACTGCTGAAAGAAAAATGCCAGCAGGCATTTGCCTAAATTGCCTCCTGCATAAACTGTATTATTGTTGACATTTTGGGCACACGCATGTTGCGCACAATTTGCGTTATGTAGGCCTATTGCTTTGCGTTATATGCATGTGGCATATTGGTCTTTATGTGTTGTTGCTGGTTTTGCGTTACATATGGCATATTGGTCTTTATGTGTTGTTGCTAGTTTTGCGTTACATGTATATGGCATATTGGTCTTTGTGTGTTGTTGCTGGTATACGTTGCCAATAGAGGGCCGGCACAATTGTTTTCGCTCTAGAGCGGCAGAAGTGCACGTGCCGGTCTGTCACAGACCTTTTCTTAGGCTAAATGTTTTCAAGAATGTATGTGTATGTGTGTGTGGCATAATAACCCTGGAATCCACAATGGATTGAGATCATGTGTCTGTTATGTGTTAGCAGATGAGTGTTCCTGGGTCTTATCTGGCTCATTCATCGTATTCAGAATAGCGATGCTGAGCTTATGATGATATCTGATCTTTATGACAGAAATGGCAAGAGTTGAATGCTAATATGCTATTCTGAATCAAGCGATTCCTTGTGTAAGATGATGGAGACACCTCAGTGTCAGGTGTCAAGAGGTCAAGGTTTGGCTTTCTATCATGAGCCCATTAGCCCCTGCTGGTAGATGTCATAACTACATCCTTAAAATGGGCAAAAAGCATAATTCTTCCATTGATTGCCATCCAAAAGACAGACTGCTTGAGCAAACATGGTAGAATTCAAAATGTATCGTAGGAGGATTCCTTGCACCAGATGTTCATATAAATTTTAATGCTAATGGTTAGCTCTCTATTGGGTTTTATAGAGCTCCTTGTTTTTAACATTCTTTTCTAAGATGACCAGATGTCCCTGTTCCTCTGGGTAGTCTCCATTTCTGGTGGCCTGTCCCAGCTGAACCTGTCCTTGGAAATGTCCCTTTTTTGCTTTGTTTTAGCTGTGCATTATAAACAGCTGTATAAAAAAACAGATACATTACCCAATGTATTTTATTATTGGAAATGTATGTCTCTGTCCCTTAAATTATACATTTTGCAAATTTATATTTGATTTAAAAAAAAAAAAAATATATATATATATATATATATATATATTTCACCTTTCCCTTTCCGCCTTCAGAACTGCCTCAATTTTTGATTCAACAAGGTGCTGAAAAGAATTTTTTAGAAATGTTGGCCCATATTGATAGGATAGCATCTTGCAGTTGATGGAGGTTCCAAACAAAGCTCCTGTTCCACCACATCCCAAAGATGCTCTATTGGTTGAGATCTGGTGACTGTGGGGGCCATTTTAGTACAGTGAACTCATTGTCATGTTCAAGAAACCAATTTGAAATTATTCAAGCTTTGTGACATGGTGCTTTATCCTTCTGGAAGTAGCCATTAGAGGATGGGTACATGGTGGCCATAAAGGGATGGAACATGGTCAGCAACAATACTCAGGTAGGCCGTGGAATTTAAACGATGCCCAATTGGCACTAAGGGGCCTAAAGTGTGTCAAGAAACATCCCCCACACCATTACACCACCACCAGCCTGCACAGTGGTAACAAGGCACTGCATGGATCCATGTTCTCATTCTGTTTGTGTCAAATTCTAACTCTACCATCTGAAATGTTCCAACAGAAATCGAGCTCATTAGACCGGCAACACTTTTCCAGTCTTCAACTGTCCAATTTTGGTGAGCTCTTACAAATTTGAGCCTCTTTTTTGCATTTGTAGTGCAGATGAGTGGTACCCGGTGGAGCCTTCTGCTGTTGTAGCCCATCCGCCTCAAGGTTGTGCGGTCTGTGGCTTCACAAATGCTTTGCTGATCCTAGATTGTAACAAGTGGCTATTTCAGTCAAAGTTGCTCTTCCATCAGCTTGAATCAGTTGGCCCATTCTCCTCTGACCGCTAGCATCAACAAGGCATTTTCGACCACAGAACTGTACCATACTGGATGTTTTTCCTTTCCACACCATACTTTGATAAACCCTAGAACTGAACTGGTTGTGCATGCCACTCTCAAAATTGCTTAAATCAGGGGTTCTCAACTCCAGTCCTCTCGACCCACTGCTCTGCATATTGTGCATGTCTCCCTCATTTAGCACACTGATTCAGATCCTCAGCTCGATTAGGATCAGACATCAGGCCCTGTCCCAATATCCGCACTTGCGCCCTTGTGCCCCTCAATGCGCGTTCTCGCTAAGGGGTGCAAGACCATAGGTGTCCCAATTCTCTAATAGTGTTCTCCAGGGGTGATCGTAAGGGCACTTAATGCACCCTTTTCGCAAGTGCGCATCAGACCTCACTTTGCTGTAGGATATTACCCAGAATCCTTGTAGTGTTGTGACGTTTCGAACAGCTAACCAATGGGGAGAACGGTTGCTATGGTGCTGTCCGGGGAGCGCAAACTCCGACGAAGAAAGGAAGCCGGTGTGGTGAAGTGTTCAAATGTAAAAATATTAGTGTTATTAAGTTACTAAATGTAGTTTTAAGAGTTTTTCACTCGAGAATGTAGTTGTTTAAAGCTCAAATCTGTGGTTTATTTATAAAGATAGCGCCTGTTTAAAAAAATGTATCTGACTGTTTTCGGAGTTCCAAGTGATCACCGGGCGGCGGGACGGTGCTAAGCGCTCTGTACCCCGCCTGCCACATCCTTGCCCCGGCTAGTCATTCTGACGTTTCCCGCGGGCTCTGTGTCTAACGTTAGTGGTTAAACATGAGCTATAAATCGGCTGGTGTATATCTAACAGGCGATCTTTGGTCTCATTAATCTATTATTGTTCCCTGGCAAATCGTGGGGAAAGTGAAGTTTTATTTAGGCTATTTAACTGTAACGTTGTAACGTTAGCCTGTTATATTTGACTGAATCTTTTAGCTTGCCTTATTTCTTGACTTGTACAGCTTCTTATACTTTTTAGGCTTATACTTTAATAATGTCTATTGTTGATCAATAAAACTGAAATTTAACAAAAAAAGACAGGGTTGTGTCATTTGATTTCATATAAGAATATTTTAATATATAGCCTATAACCAACATGTATTTTTTCATGAATGGGATGGGAAGAATTTCATTATCAATTTCCATAATAACAATTAAAATTGCATTTTCGAATCGCTGTGAATACGGTAAGGCAGTATAAGCTCAGGTAAACCTCAATCACAATTTATCTTTGCCAAAACTGTTTTAATATTAATAACATTAATAGAAAGGTTGGTAGCTAAGAGTAAAAAAAGATATTGATTTTTTCATTCAAAGGATTGTGTCATATTACAGCTATTATAAGCGGCACATACATTAGCCAAATGAACAGTGTTTCTGTTTGCTGATCACAACAGAACTGACGTAGATTTTTGACGTGTGCAAAACTGTCCCAATTCTGCTCTTCACAGCTTCGGGCCCTTGCGCACTTTCTTCGCTAAGTGCACTTTCAACAAGTGTCCACTTCCAGGAAGGCCTTAGGGCTCAAGTGAGAATTGGGACTGGGCCATAGAGTCTATCCTAATGAGCTGAGGATCTGAATCAGGTGTGTTGAATGAGGGAGACATACACAATGTGCAGAGCAGTGGGTCGAGAGGACTAGAGTTGAGAACCCCTGGCTTAAATCACCTTTCTTTTCTTTCCCATTCTGACATTCAGTTTGGAGTTCAGGAGATTGTCTTGACCAGGACCACACCACTAAATGCATTGAAGCAACTGCCATGTGATTGGTTGATTAGATAATTGCATTAATGAAAAAATTGAATAGGCGTTCCTTTAGGTGAGTGTATATAAAACTTCACACATTTTATTTTTAAATAAAGATAAAATATATAAAACTGAATGTCAGAATGGGAAAGAAAGTTGATTTAAGCAGTTTGGAGCTTGGCATGGCTGTTGGTGCCAGACGGGACGGTCTGAGTATTTCACAATCTGCTCAGTTAGCCTACTGGGATTTTCACGCACAACCATTTCTGGGGTTTACAAAGAATGGTGTATAAAGGGAAAACATCCAGTATGTTCATCAAGTAAACATCCAAAATATATTTATTTCATATTTATTTTTATAAATGTGTGAAGTTTATTGAGACCGTTTGTTATTCAGTATTATACATTTTTGATATGTGAGTCAATATCGCAGTGTTCCCCAAATTTTGTTTGTCTTTAAGTTTTAGGTGTTTTAGGGTCAACCTTTCTTTTTAGATCAGTGATTGTGTTATAAATGAAATCCAAAAGAATTGCATTCTTTGTATAGAAGCAGAAACTACTATAGAAGTTCAATAAATCAACAAGAATGAAATATCCACTGGAATACTTGTTTCTGATTGGTCAATGGTGGCATTTCTGTCCGTCAAATGCTCAATCCTATGTTCTGCACCTCATCACCCTGTAAGCAAGTAGCAGCTAAGCAAATTAACAAGAAACTATACGTTTTCCCTCACTTGATGATTGCTGCCTGTTTCACACAGTATCTGCTCAGCATGTAGTTAAGTAAATTCCATTTTGAATACATTTCTCAACTGCAGCACTGGTCACAGTGAAGCTGGAGGGAGATGGTGAGGCAATGTTGCAGAAGTCTGAACCCCCACCTCTCCCCAGTCTGTGTCCATGGCCAACCAGCACTGCCACACCATTACATAACACTACTGCAGAGAGAGAGAGAGAGAGAGAGAGAGAGAGAGAGACCACTGCAGGATTCTACACCTTTACACCTATCTACATACCCATTTCACCCATTTTCTTCCTCCATTTGACAACGACTTTAACATTCTTATTATGTGACTGACGCAGCTGTGGACTTACTTGACACACCTGAACAACACAAAACACCCGTCAGCATCTGTGAGAAACGTGGGTGTGTGCGTGGTGTTACAGATGAAGCAGCACGAGTGCAGCCACAATGTACGCTTACGTTCATATGATTTCATAAATACAGTTCAGTACAACCCTTAGGCAAAATTAAGATGAAATGGGGATTCCTCTGTGTGCAGATGAATGGAGGAGAGTGCTGTGGAATGAATATCAAGTATTTTACACAAGCACAACTGCTAAATCACCTGGGTAAACTTTCCTCGATAGAAGAGGAACATTGCATCAAATTAAAATGCACCCACAAAATTAACATATTTCTATTATAGATTATAAAATATGTATAACCTTTTAATACATTCTAATATTTACTTACATTAAACTGTCCAAGATACATTTAAAAAAAAAACACATTTTGCACTTACACGAAATGTACTTTAATATTGGAAATGTATTTTATTGCCCCCAGAGGTACACTTTGTAATATATTTTGGCATGTGAGGGTCTAAATGAAATTTATATTTTGCATATTTTAAATGCCCAACACACAGAGTCATTTCTGTTTCATCTTTATTTTCAGAAAAATAATATAAAACACTGAGCCGATGACAAAAAAGTGAAGTTCCGTCAGTGTCGATTAGAGCAGCGTTCCTCAAACTTTTGTCTTTCATAAGTTTTACAGTTCAGGAGTCAATCTTTCAGAACAGTGATTCTATTATAGCCTGGCATGCCAGACCTACATCAAGATGTTAGGTCTGGAAACTCTTCATTGACAGGGCTCAATACGAGGGACGGGATAAACGGTTGTCTTTCAAATTCTCTCTGCACGCAAATTGGATAGCGCTACAGTCAATCAGAGCAACGAAGAATGTGACGTACTCAGCAGGAGCAAGTTGATATATTATTAAACTTTTACAGTATCCAGTCCAGCTGTCAACATTGAACATTGCAAATAAGGGAGATTTCCCAGAATCCCATCCCCAAAATAAGGTTTTTTTTTTTTACACGACCCACAAACTTTAAGAATAAAACACTAATCATTCTAAAGAGTTTATAACTAGCCTATGTGTGAGAGAGAGAGCAGTAGACAGTGTGTCCTTAAAAAAATAATATCATAGAGAATGTTTAAATACTAATACCAGCTTACAGGAAACGGGGCGGAGTAGTGGTGCTTGCTTGAGATGAATCCGCGGCTGACACGGAGTAAAGCCTTTATCCTCGACGCCACAGCACGACTGCGGCAAAAATGACACGTTGATCGTTTCGCCACAGCTATTTTGTAACAGCACACGCGCGCCAGCCGCATCCGAGGATGAACGGACTAAAACCGAGTTTGTCCGAGCTTGCTCTTACCGTCTCAACTCTGTCGTCATTAAGCCTGCCCGCCGACTCTATACACGAATGTGATTAATTGGCCCTACCAGAGTTTGGTTTTTCCACTTCAAAAGTCAACGGAGAGACCACACTTTACGGCAAAATAATTTTTGCTGCCGCTCAGAGTGCGTCTAGATTTTCTAGGCTAATTTCATTATATAATGAACATTAAACATATTACAGTGTAATATTTAATTTACACATTTAATAAACCACAATCAGGCCACATTGAGGTTATTGCGCTTTATTGTTTTGTTGTAATGATGAGCATCTTCAATCCTTATAAAATATACAAATAACTGCAGATTTTATTTCATGGATTAACCACCTACTTTATTGTGATTAAACAACCACAAAACCATAAAAAAAAAATCAAAAAAAAAAATCACTCGTCTTCCTCCACATCCTCCGCTTCCTCTACCTCCTCCACCTCCCCACCCCCACCTCCTCCTCCTCTTCTTCATCACTGATGACATATTTTTTGGGTTTCTTAGCAGCTGCAGATTCATCATCCTCCTCTGCCTTTCGCTTTCCAGAGTTCTCTCCCTCCTGAAAAAAAAGATAAGTATACATTTTTAATTCCCTAAAAAATATTGGTAACACTTTACAATAAGGTTCGTTAGTTAACATTAGTTAACTACATTAGGTAATATGAACTAATAATGAATAGCACAAATACAGCATTTGTTAATCTTTGTTAATGTTATTTTCAACATTTACTAATACTTGATTAAAATATTGTTAACATTAGTTAATGCACCGTGAACTAACATGAACAAACAATGAACAGCTGTATTTTCATGAACTAACATTAACAAATATGAACAAATGCAGTCACAAATTCTATTGCTCATGGTTAGTTCATGTTAGTAAATACATTAACTAATGTTAACTAACTGAACCTTATTGTAAAGTGTTACCAAAAATATTTTTCTATTATGTTCAAGGGGGGAAATTTTGTAATAATTATTGCATTAATACTAATTATCCATGTTTTATTTTTAAAATTTTCTCAAAACACCAAAAAAGAAAAGAATATTTTTTAAAATATTTTAAAAAACGAAGTAAAAAAAAAACATGATTATTATTTTTTTCTTAAATATTGAATCCCGAATTTAAATATCAATGGGTCCATTTGGACAACAACCCCAGAGGGTTAAGACATCATGTCAAAAACTTTTTCCAAGTTCTTTTTTAATAAACAGTCAGTTTGGATGGAAAGTTTCACCTCATCACTGTCCAGTCTCTTGGCCTTCATCAGCCGCTGGGCCTTGTCTTCATCAGAACCTTCATCGCTGTCTGAACAGATAGATCCTGGCACGCTCCTCTATGACCCACAAACAAACAAACAAACATTTTAGCACAGCTCAGATTTCAAGACACATTTTCAAGACATTCCAGAGAGATGTTCTTTCAGTAAATACCTCTTACTGGCACAAACAAATCAAACTTAACAAACTAATCTAAATCTCAGCTGAACTCTGATATAATGCAGTATTGAGGAGTCGGCAGGTAATCGGCTAACGGGTGTAACGGTTACTGTCGGTGAGAGAGTGCGAGACGTACTGTTTTGGGAACACTAGCTGTTGTTGCTGTACAAAATGTTCTAGCTGATCGCAGCAGGTCTCAATCTCACTCAAAGAATCTGTTGTGCAGAAACACTAACCCACGGGGAAGCGATGGAATACAATATAGAGGACGGACACAGCACCCCGCAGCAGTTCAGAGGCCATTTCAACTGACCTACTTCCTATCGAGATGCTCATTTTCACACTATTGGTGCAGATGCAATTTGGAGTTGTTTGTTTAGTTGGTGCAAAGGGTTTTTCCTCAAAAAGAGGTTTACAGGTACCATATGTCTGAATGGCTACAAGCATATGGAAATGATTAGTGATGCACAGAAATTCCATCAACCAAAAACTATGTCCCAATATACAGCATTGTTGGATGGTTTTGGAGGGTAGAAATCATTGACCAAAATGCATTGATAAACTACATGTCAGCTGTGTGGATGCTAGGGCTTGGGTTGACAATATAATTTAATACATTTTAATCAATCTTCATTTTGATAAATTGATATAGATTAAATCCCAAGATTGATCTTTTATTCTATGCTGTTTTCAGTTGATGTATGAACAAAACTGCACCATCCAATAATCACTCAGGGCTGTTTTTGACTAAGGATTTTCATAGTCGAATCTGATTCGTTAGATTTTGCCATAGTCGACTGATAGTCAAACCTTTTTTTTTTTAGATAGGTCAGTAGCAGCTATATTTTTTCCATTTCAAACAAAAGAGATGGACGTATGCACATTAGGCTATTCGTTCTGTGTTTTTTTTTCTAAACAGTTAGGCTATGTTTAGGTAGCCTAGTATTTTTCATGTTTTTATCACGCAATCATGTTTTTGATGCGGTGGTGGGCTTGTAACTTGTAATTTAACGCTTTAGCCTAAGGGTAGCAGCGGCGCTGCCGAAAATAAAAAGCTGTCACAAAGAACAAATATATAGCAAGGAGACATTTTAATTGTTTATTAATAAAGATGAAGTTGACGATGCTGCGCGATCTTCGCAGGTGCATGCGCCAGAGAGAAACGCACAGTTAATTTCATAAGCAGAGAGCATTACGTTTTCTTTCGTTTTGAATCGTTCTATTTACAAGTAGACATTTCAATATAGATATTTAGGTCTGTGGAGATAGACTATACGTATACGCTGAGTTGCAGTAGTTATATTTATGAGACGAGCTTCGGTGCCTCTGTTCCTTGATTATCAGTAGCCTAATAATCTGCTTTTCCTTCTTATTGATTAAATCAAGACAATTGGTTGATAAAACATTCATTAAAATCAAGAAAAAAATTATAAAAAACAGAAATTCACTTTAAAGAAAGGCTTTGTGCTTTTCTGTTTGAGGTGAAAGTTTTAAAGCAGTCTTTTTAGTGCTGCTTCAGAGCGCTCATGTCCGTGAAGAACCGTCACGTATGTAACATTGTTTTTTCCTCTTTGAACACGAAAAATAATATTTTATGTTTTGTGGAGAGCCAACCCTTCCTCATCTGATTTGAGCAGTGTAATTCACAGAATTACAAAAAATATATTTTGCCTCCTAAAACTTAAAGATTTTTGTCACGCATGAATGCTTATGTATCCACTAGATGTGCTGGGAATATAGCGGTGCGCGGCGCCCGAGGTGAGGCGTTTATTAGGCTCAGTGTGAGCGCGGCTGCGGCGGACACGTAACTTACATTCGCAGCCTGACTCATATGAGTATTCATGTGCGGTGGTTTGCTGACAGCAACGGCTGGCTGTTTTGAATGAGACGACCCGGTTACCTGTGAACGGGAAGCGCTTAATGGACATTTTATGGCAGCGCGCAGCGTGTCTGTTAAGAGTGAGCGCTCGTGAGCGGGAGACACACATAACCTGATTTAGACGAAATTGAACTGGCCGTGTACTATTCGACTATAACGTTCATAGTCGAATCAGACCTTCTCCGAATCAAATCGTTGAATCCTCGACTATTAGAAGACAGCCCTAATAATCACAATACGCTTTCTGACTTTTGATATGCAAGTCTAAACTTAACTTAAACAGTTTTATCTCCTTTACAGAATGTTTCAATAAATCAGTCATAATAGACACTGTTTAAATGTTTATATTTCAACAATTATCTGTTGATTCCAAAAACAATTTGATTAATGAATTGATTACTAAATGAACCTTGTGTTAGGCTAAATTAACTAAGTTTGGAAATATATATATATATATATATATATATATATATATATATATATATATATATACACACACACATACAAGGTCTGTAAGATTTTTTATGTTTTTAAAAGAAGTCTCTTCTGCTCACCAAGGCTGCAATTTTTTGATAAAAAAATACACAAAAAACAGTAATATTGTGAAATATTATGACAATTTAAATGTCTTTTTTATGTAATAGATATTAAAATGTAATTTATTCCTCTGAAAAAAAGCTGAATTTTCAGCATCATTACTCCAGTCTTCAGTGTCACATGATCCTTCACAAATCACTCTAATATGATGATTTTATGCTCCAAAAACATGTATGATTATTATCTATGTTGAAAACAGTTTTTTACATTTTTATTTAGGATTCTTTGATGAATAGAAAATTCAAAGAACAGCATTTATTTAATTATAATCTTTCTGACATTATAAATGTCTTTACTGTAACTTTTGATCAATGTAACTCATCCTTGATGAATAGAAGTTTTGATTTCTTATTTATTTCCCCAAAATAAAATACAAATTCTTACTGACCCCAAACTTTTTAAAGGGTAGTGTTTAATGTAACAAAAGCTTTCCATTTCAGATAAAAGCTGTTCTTTTGAACTTTCTATTCAATAAAGAATCCTGAAATAAAAATGTAAAAAACTGTTTTCAACATGATAATAATCATACATGTTTTTGGAGCATAAAATCATCATATTAGAGTGATTTGGTCTTTGGATTTACAAAGAGGTATGACATTTTTTACAGTGTGCAATCTAAAAATGTTTGAGCAGCTTTATGCACAACGGCCAATGTGTAATATTTTCCACCTTACCCCTCAGACCTCCACCACCCTTATATTTGCTCTTGATGGGCTAGGCTAATGGATTCGTCAGCCTCCTCATCCTCATCATAGCGGTCTGGCTCCAGGGTACCCGGCGTTCAGACCTCGCTGATGCTGTTTCTCTCTCATGCGCCTCTGCTGGGACTCGCGCGGATAGATGCACGTAATCTTCCTCTTCTTTCTGCACAGAGAGAGAGAGAACTGATGTCACTGCAGGATTACACTGACTGAACGCATCCCCTCCTAGTTTATCAGTCAAAGTGGAGATGAAACATAGATACATTTTATCTGAGTTATGAAAAAGGATTTAAGGTTACTAAACCTTATTCGATTTAGTATTTTCATTTTCACCAGATTAGTTCCACAACTTTCCCATGAAACTGCAGACAAATCAAGATTTTCTTTTTAATACAATCATTTTACAGAGTTTTGCTGGGGTTTTTCAGATACTAAACTTTTACGTTTAAATACTAAAATCATAAATGCCATTAGATGCCACCTGGAATGTATTGTATTGTATTTGTATATTTGTCCTGTATACACTCTACTGTTAAATTTTTTTTAAAGTAATTTCTTATCGATAACCAAGGCTATTTATTTGATTTAAAATATGGTAAAAACGTATTACAATTCAAAAGAACAGTTTTATACTTCAATATTTTTTCAAAAGAACAGCTTTTATCTGAAATGGAAAGCTTTTGTTACATTAAACACTACCCTTTAAAAAGTTTGGGGTCAGTAAGAATTTGTATTTTATTTTGAGGGAAATAAATAAGAAATCAATACTTCTATTCATCAAGGATGAGTTACATTGATCAAAAGTTACAGTAAAGACATTTATAATGTTAAAAAATTCTAATTAAATAAATGCTGTTCTTTGAACTTTCTATTCATCAAAGAATCCTGAAATAAAAATGTAAAAAACTGTTTTCAACATGGATAATAATCATACATGTTTTTGGAGCATAAAATCATCATATTAGAGTGATTTGTGAAGGATCATGTGATAGCACTGAAGACTGGAGTAATGATGCTGAAAATTCAGCTTTTTTTCAGAGGAATAAATTACATTTGAATATATATTAACATAAAAAAGTCATTTTAAATTGTCATAATATTTCACAATGTTACTGTGTTTTTGTGTATTTTTTTATCGGAAATTGCAGCCTTGGTGAGCAGAAGAGACTTCTTTTAAAAACATAAAAAATCTTACCGAATCTTAAACTTTTAACCGGTAGTGTGCTGTGTATGTATGTACGTATGTATGTATGCATGCATGCGTATTATGTATATATATATATCAGTGCTGTCAAACGATTAAAATATTTAATCGCGATTAATGGCATTAATGTCATAGTTAACTCGCGATTAATCGCACATTTTTATCTATTCTTAATGTCTTTTGATTTCTTTTTGTTGCATTTTTTTTTTTTCATTTTAATGCTCTTATCAACATGGAAAAGTGGATTGGCTTGTTTAGTGCAAATGTTTTTTTTTAATTATTATTATTGAAAATAACATTGGAATAGTGTTCAATTTCACTCTAACATATATAGCCTAAATAATATCTCACACAATGCAACACTGTCCATCAATAAAAGGGTGAAAGAAATACTGACGAGGTCCTGATATTGACGAGAGGATGGAGAATTTGCATCATATGTGCTTGTGTGTGTGTGTGTGTGTGTGTGTGTGTGTGTGTGTGTTTGCTTGGCCATCATCAAGTGGTGTTTCAGGCTGGACGTACTGAATGATGATAGCTCAGTTCATAATGACAAAACATACAGATCGCTTTGGTCTTGTCAATGGGACAATTTGGCAACTTTTTAAAAGTAAACTTTACATTCAGAATCTCATTGGCATCCATTTCGGCGTCTCGCGCTCGTCATCCACTCAAAACATAACGTTACTATTTGGCCGGCTCGCAAGCTGAAACGAGTGTGTGCGGCACAAAACGTCCTGACGCTGCGCTCTGAAACCCATTCATTTCAACTGCTTGCGCCGCGCGAGGACTGTTTCGTTGCTTCTTCGACCAAAGCGCAAGCGGATCTAGCTAGACCGGAAACAAAACATCAGGCACGCCGCACACACTCGTTTCGGCTTGCGAGCCGGCTTCGAGTGGATGACGAGCGCGAGACGCTGAAATGGATCAGGACGCATGCCGCGTCCTGTTGCAAAAGCATGTGAAAAAACTACAAAGTTTGCTAGGACAAAAAGACCGTTAATCACGCGATAAAAACATTAACGCCGTTAAAATGGGTTTGCGTTAACGCCGTTAATAACGCGTTTAACTGACAGCTCTATATATATATATATATATATATATATATAATCTTACTGACCCCAAAAGTTTGAAGGGTAGTGTATGTGTGTGTATATATATATATATATATATATATATTTTTTATATTTATATATATAAAAACACACACATATATAAATATAATTCAGGCTAAGTTGAAACAAAAACAGGTCCAGGCGTTTATGCATGATTTATGCATGATTATTATCTCTCAAATCACTTTCGATAAAACCTGAAATCCTTTTATAGCTCTTCATTTATGACACATCAACATTTATGAAAGTAAGAGTGTTTAATGGTGTCTAGGTCTTTGAATGACTTATCGTCATTTATCTAATATGAAATATGGCTCTTTGAACATTAGAAGTAGGAAGTTAAATGTGGAAATAGATAAAACATTTACAGTAATCCACAATATGTTTAGATAACACAGCTCAAATCATACATGCATAACCTGCTGCTGCCAAGATCCGCTGTGTGTGTGTGTGTGTGTGTGTGCTAGAGTGTGAGAGAAAACATGCTGTGAGCCGAGATGGCCTGGTCTTCGCAGACTTTGATAAGTCTGTTATGTTACTGCTGTCTTATGCAATAGCTTATCAGATTTTAACAATGAGATTTTCTGAAATAAAATGACAAGAGCGGAGTCATTGTGTGTAATGTTGTCCTTAAAGGCCCTGATATAATAAGTCAAGGCCAAGTTCTTTTTCGTTCCTCACTTAGGAGTAAGAAGAAGTTCGAAAAACGTGACCAGTGGTATAGTGTTAGCGAACATACGGATGTTTAGATGAATATGTAATATGTGAATTCCCTTTGAACAACAACAAACACGCAGAAAAATAATGACAGCAGTGAGAAAACAGCTATTAGAAGCATCCGATTATGGTGGTGTGCGCTTATGTTTGCAAAAGCTCTGCAACAAAGATCATTTTAAAGCAAGCAGCTTTACCAGGATAGTCCAGCATGCACATGGGTTCCTGCGGGTACTCAACGGGTGAATCCAACCAATCACCGACATGGGTTCGTTGATAGATGCTGGCTTCTTCAGCTCCGCCTTCGCGTGCAGCTGTGCACGAGTGCAAAAACCTCAAAACCCGTCGTGATTGGGTGGATTGGTTTATTTTGGTTTTAAGTGGTTGGTGTACCCAATTGTACCCAGTTTCTACTATAAAGCGACTCTCTAGTGTGTTCATGTTTTTACTCGCCAATGTCCGACCTCGAGGAACAGAACAAGAAGAAATGGACCGGAGACATTTCCACGTCAAAAAGGCGGAGCTTCAGAGCCACACCTTCCTATTAAATCATCGCCACGGACCAATGGTGGTTCGATTGTGTTTACCAGGCAGAGCTATTTTTCCGGAAAGTGAGAGAAGCTGTTTCGAAACTCCAAAAAAACTACACGAACTTCGTTTTGGCCTGATTTTGAAATGATGTCTACACCAGTTTGTTTCTTCAATTTAGCTTTAAGTATATCAGGGCCTTAAGATTCAAAATATGATGCTTAAACTCCCTAGGAGGACATTTCTATGAACTCGTTTCCTCCTAAAACTCCAGGGTTTCAGAAAGATGAGCTTTTTTTTAGGAGGATACATGTTGTGAAATAACCTCCCTCTGAAAACACAGCATTTCTGTGTTGATATTATTTTTTTTCATAAAGTTAAATCTCTTTGCGAAATTGAAGTTTGTGTGTGTTTGTTTTACCTTGATCATCTCATTCCTCTGGGACTCTGGGTCTCTGCCAGCCATTGGGCAGAATTCGGATCTTCTGAGTCTTTGAGCAACTGGTCGAGCAGAGAGAGGGTCATTTTCCTGTGTGTCAGCGCTGTCTGTGAGAGTGAGGTCTACAAACAAACATTCATGTCAGCTACGTGTAGAAATACTATACAGGCAACCTGAAGTGTGAGTATGCTTTTAATTAATGAACTAATTTTAGAATTATTGCAAATGCATATTACTTGAGCATAGGACACACAACAAAAAAAAAGGCTTAAAGGGATAGTTCACTTCTGAAATTAATTTTTGATGTTTTAGCTTACCTCAAGGGCATCCAAGATGTAGGTCTCTTTGTTTCCACAGCATTTTCAATTTTGACATTTCTTGGTCAAACCATTGTTGTCTGTCAGTCATATAATGAAGTTTTACAGGGTCCACCTCAAAGAGCATGCACAAAGAAGTCAAAATTAAACATGATTTAATGACTCATGAATGTAAGTACACACTGATGGCCTAAGATATGAAACGAGACGGTTTGTGTGAGAAAACGAACAGTATTTATATCGTTTTACCTCTTGTTACACAGCCGTTCGAACTGATCTGAATCAAATGTCCAACTGAACCGAACTGAACCGTCTCCAGACGTTACGCCGGAAGTGATCTCGCGCGTCTACGTCACGCATTGTTTACACAGAGATTTCGAAGTTTTACCTTTCACTAAACATATTTAGATATACGGGAAATCGCAATGGAAGTCGATTTCATATATTTAAATATGTTTAGTGAAAGGTGAAACTTCCGAAATCTCTGTGTGACGCGTGAGAGATCACTTCCGGCATGAACGCTTGGACACGGTTCAGTTCGGTTTCAGTTGGACATTTGATTTCAGATCAGTGCACTAGCTGTTAACAAGAGGTAAAATCGATATAATACTCGTTTAAAAATTCGTTTTCTCACACAAACCGCTCGTTTCATGTCTTAGGCCATCAGTGTGTACTTACATTCACGAGTCATTAAATCATGTTTAATTTTGACTTCTGCATGCTCTTTTGAGGTGGACTGCCCTAAAGCTCCATTCTATGACTGATATGACACAACGGTTCTAACTGTAAAAATGTCAAAATTGAAAATACTGTGAAACAAAAACACCTACATCTTGAGAGTAAGCTGAAACATATCGAAAATTCATTTCAATGTGAACTATCCCTTTAAATAGAGGAACATCATGATTAAGACTTACTTGAAAAAAACAACAGTTCCTATATAAATAGAATAGCACTAAATAATGCATAGGATTTTTTTTGCCATCATGCAGACTCTCCTGTGTAGAGGTACTATTCATCCACAAAATGTAAATTCAATGCAGATGAGCAAGCGGTTCTCATGGTAACAAAGAATACCAGCTTATGACAGTGAGTGAAACTGTCACTAAAGGACAATGAGGACTTGGATGATGAAACCAGAAGTGCTAAAGTGCTAACTTGGTGCCAGGTTGTGGCTTACAAAAACATGTGATCCTGTGGCACTGATTGGCACAAACTTACCAATAGCACCACCTAGCATCCAGTGATTGCATCACTACCAATAGTATGGCTGTGTCCAAAAGCTGAAAAATGCTGCCACTGCAAGCAGGAAACAACAGACATACTGAAATATCATTATTTGATCGTTTTTTGAAAGTGCTAGTGTCAGAATAGATGTATCCTTCGCTGCCTTTGATATCCCATAATCCTGTGCATTTCATTCCATATGAGAAATATGGTAAAGTTGATAAAGTTACCAGCCTTGTTGGTCAGTTTGTATGTAAATGTCCATTTTTGACAAACTTTTTCCACTTTTGATGTCATTTCTAGCAAGAAATTAGTATTAGGGATTACACATGTGCTTATTTATCACCAAAGCTCTCTTTATTTTATTGTAGTAGATCAGTAAACCGCTATGCTGCCTCAGAAGTCCGTCTGAAATTAGTTTAGTGAGGTACTGTCCTTCATGCGCCTGCAAGGTCATTGTCTGATATGGCAGCAAAGGCAACAAGTCAGCTGTCTAAGCTTTCAGATGCAGCCTATAACCTGTGCGCGTGTGTGCGTGTGTGTGTGTGAGACGCACCTGAAGGTGAGTTTGGTCTTGAACACAGCCTGACCCTGCAGTCCTGTGCCCTGGCGGATGAACAGGTGGTTGTGGTCACCCTGCAGTGGAGCTTTATACACATCAAACACCTCATTCCCCAGGTGCAGAGACATGCTGCAGAAAGAGAAAGAGGGATGCTAATTTCCAGATTTCTGCTCAATTTTATCATCCGAGCAATAATCAGCACCTGCTGAAATGATTCTGTGCAGTTTTCCAGCACTGAATTCTGCATGCATCTCCTCACCTGCCATCTGACCATTTAACAATCCTTGCGTTGCTCTCCTTGACTTCAATGCCCTCTTCATCGCGCCTTGAGCGCCACCTGATGGTGTTCTCCACCTTCAGCTTGAGACGGGTCTGACCTTCCTCATCCAACATCTCCTCATCCTCAAACTCATCCTCATAGTATTGAGGGTCAAACGGCCTGTGGAGAGACAGCGAGAGATGAGATAAACAGCTGACTGACTGGGATTGTAAGGATGGAGCATTTAGAAACTCCTTCAGTTCTCCAGGAGACATTCACACACCTGGGCTCCACACTGAGAAAGTTGGGCAACTTGACAAAGTAGAGCTCACTGCCCAGATCCGTGCTGACTTTGGGAATCTCCACTTCGATCCTCGTCTCTGGAGCCGGCTCCTCCTCGGGATGATCTCCCTCCAGACCGTCCCTCACCATCCTATTTAATCAGTTCAGATTCATTTAGTAATTTGCATATTGAAAGGTTGCAGTTTATTTTCAGGTCATATTGTTAGTGTACTTACACAAATAAGTAGAGAGTAATATTTAGTATACTATAGGGTTAGGATTAGTCACTTAACGCATAATTTACTGTTATTAGTATAGCAAGTGCATACTTACGTGGAAATTACGTAACCATAAAATAAAGTATTAGGCCTACCTATTGAAAATACTGTGAAATATAACAACCTGTTTAATTCTAGGTGTTAGAGAGGGTAAAACATTTCATTGAATTATAAAAATCACTAAAAAATATATTACAATAGTAATAATACTATTGTGCAGTAAACTAAATAAATACATTGAATGAATAAATAAGTACATTCATTTTGGAAAATTACAATAGTAATATTTATGTCTTAATTTGTTGGTACATCTTCCTGAAAAACAAAGCCCTATTTATTTTATATGTATTTTTATCGAGTTTTGTTTGCAATTAGTTTGTTCTGTATTGTGTTGCTGACTGTTTACTTATTTTTGCGATAATCAAGTGCCGTCCTTCTTTTCTTGTTAGTGAAGCCGTTCCACTTGAATATGTACATCACAACAGTGAAGAACAGCCTATCACAACTTCCGTTTAATTATATTTCAAACCCCCAATGGTGCGTTCACACCCGACGCGAATAACGCGTCACGCGCGAATGATTTCAATGTTAAGTCAATGCAAAGAAAGTCAATGCGTAAAAATTCCTGCGGCACG
>JAQIUQ010003376.1:0-23928 GCA_030378365.1 Hybognathus amarus
GAAGATTAGAAAAACGTTTCCTGGTCTGATGAGTCTCGATTTCTGCTGCGACATTCGGATGGTAGGGTCAGAATTTGGCGTCTACAACATGAAAGCATGGATCCATCCTGCCTTGTATCAACGGTTCAGGCTGGTGGTGGTGGTGTCATGGTGTGGGGAATATTTTCTTGGCACTCTTTGGGCCCCTTGGTACCAATTGAGCATCGTTGCAACGCCACAGCCTACCTGAGTATTGTTGCTGACCATGTCCATCCCTTTATGACCACAATGTACCCAACTTCTGATGGCTACTTTCAGCAGGATAATGCGCCATGTCATAAAGCTGGAATCATCTCAGACTGGTTTCTTGAACATGACAATGAGTTCGCTGTACTCAAATGGCCTCCACAGTCACCAGATCTCAATCCAATAGAGCATCTTTGGGATGTGGTGGAACGGGAGATCGCATCATGGATGTGCAGCCGACAAATCTGCGGCAACTGTGTGATGCCATCATGTCAATATGGACCAAACTCCCTGAGGAATGCTTCCAGCACCTCTGAGAAGCCTATCTGAATTTGTGTCTTGTAATATAACCATTTTCTATCCATACAGAGGAGGCACCGCGATCTGTTTATGGCCCATATAGTACATGCGCACGCATTTGTGATACAATGAACGGATCGTTCGCGAACGACACATCACTACATGCCAAACATTTACACCTGTATTCACAAACATTTGTGCATAACGAATATTTACACATTATAAGTAGTGTCATAGGCTAACCAAAACTGAGCATTAAAAAAAAACATATTGTATTTAGACAGCCTATCACATATTTTACCGGAGTCTGAAATAGCCTATCACATTATATAAGCCGAGCAGTTTTCGCAAACAAAATGTATTACACATAAGGCAGTATTTTAGCATGATAAGTAGTGTCATAGGCTAACCACAACTGAGCTTTTATATAGAGAAAAAAATATTGTAGCCTATTTAAACAGTATCACATACAGTATTTTACCCGAGGCTGAAATATATTTCACTAAATCATTATAAAACCTAAGCAATTATTTGCAAACAAAATACATTAGCTACGCACAAGGCAGTATTTTAGCATGATAATCAGTGTCACTCATAAGCTAATCGAAATTGAATGAAATACAAATGTGTTTAGAGAGTAATATCACATTTAAAAAGTTTACATGAGCGTAATCGTTACACGAATGTTATGGATATTGTGAGGCAATCTTTCCCGTAAGATGTCAAAAGCTATAGCCCAAACTAGACAAAATATAGTCTGAATATTCATTTGAGCTCTGTATGATCAGAAAATTAATTATATAGCAACAACTTACAACAAACTTGTTTCCTCTGCGGGATCAATTCGTTCTTCAAAATGCAGCCGGAGTTACAATCTTCCTCTGAGGAAAAGATGAATTCATCCTCGCAGTCTGGAATCATCGCTGTCCAGTAGCGTGCCATCCTCATAACGCGATGAACTTTCAGTGAATACTTGTGTTTTGGGCAATGATCGGGGGTGTGCGTGATGCATACAGTAGATCACCTATTTTTCCATGTGAAAAGCGCTGGGGGCGTGGCGGCATCGTCTAATTAAAGATAATGAGGGGAGAGCGAAAAAACAGTACCTCTCCTTGCTTTGAAACGGATTACATAAACTGGAAATATTTAATTTTAAAATAAATTACTTAATTTAAAAGAAGAGAATACAAGCTTTAAAAGACATATCTCTCATGCCTGTGTGACAAGTATTAAATGAGTTACAGTTCTTTTTCCGGACGCGTTTCTGAAGGGACTTCCCTGAGAGAGAGAGAACGCAAAACTCGCATCATGTTTATTTTTCTTTATTTGAGGAAAAGCAGATCACTTTGTTTTTATTGTGAGGATCCAGAAAAAAAAATAGAAACTTAACAGGACCTAATGGTGTACAACACTTATATGTAAGATCAAAATCAACAGAGTAATTTGAGTCTTTTCTGCACTGATAAGGAAAAAAGTGTGCTTATATCGCCGGCGACACGGTCGACCCCAGAGGGTTAAGACGCTGCGCTGAATGCGATTGCTTTAATATTCGTGTGTGTTTGCCTAGGTTAAGAATGGGGAGGGGCTTCCTCAGGGGACACACCCCCAGCGTGCCGCTCAGCCCGCCTCTAAAGAGCAGGTGGAGGGCGAGAGAGAAGAGGCGGAGTCTAAAGCCCTGCAGGCGGTGCAGTGCAGCCTGTTAAAGATCCTCAGTAAAACACTGGCCACCTTACAGCACTTCACACCCGACTGCTGTCAGATATTACTGGACCAGGTACACACACACACACACACACACACACACTCTCATCACTCATTCATAATCATGCAGAAATATTCATTCATATTCATGCATGTATTGTGTGTGTGTTTTAGTCTATGGACCTTGCGGAGTACAGGACTCTGTTTGTGTTGAGTTTTACCACTCCTGCGTTTGACTCCGATGTGGCTCCGTCGTTTGGCACTCTGATGGCCACTATTAATGTGGCGCTGAGCATGCTGGGAGAGGTAGTGCTACGCTTTCCTCTTTTCCTCTGTTGTAGATCGTCATGTTATTTAAATTGGTGATTTGAATTGTTTTCTGTGTAGATTGAGAAGAAGAAAGAGCCGGTTGTCTCGTCTGAGGACACACAAGCACTAAAGTGAGAAACGCCTGTGATGTAGTCTGTGTGCTGTTGGTTGTTCAGTCGGACTGTATCTCATCATCTCTCGGTCTCTGCTTCCAGGTCTTTGCTGATGTTCTCCATGGAGAACTGCTTCTACGTGTTGATCTCTCAGGCTGTCCGTTGTCTGAAGGATCCTTCAGTTTTGCCCCGAGACAAACAGAGACTCAAACAGGAGCTCAGCTCAGAGCTGGTGAGTTATTCGCCACCATTACTTAATAAAAAAATTACATTTTTGTTTTGTGACATTTTCAATTATCCTTTTCCCTACAAATACCCTTTTATTTATTTGTTACGCTTATGTGTTGTTTAAATAAAAAGTTAAATTAATTTGACATCAATATCAAATTTTTTGTCAATAAGATTTTTTGTTTTATGACAACCCCCCCCCAATACCTTTATGTTTCTGCTTTATTATGTATATATATTTAAATTAGTGGGTTATTGTTATTACTGTAAAACCATAATTATCCTTTTTGGATTGTTTTCCCCTTATTTCTATCAAGTTATGTTCAGCATTAATTAAAAGCCAATACATTTTCACTAAAAGTGTCACAGTGCAAAATAGTCCTCAAAAATACAGTAGGTCTTCAGTCTTTACTTGAAAAAATAAAAAGCAAAATGTTCTTTTGATTTTGGGTTTTTTTTTTTTTTTTAATTTTTTTTTTTTACAAAACCTACTACTCACTTGCTGTGAAAAATAATCTTTAATTAATAGTATTTTCCCCAAAATATATACACTACCGTTTAAAAGTATAAGATCAGTAGGATTTTTTATGTTTTTAAAAGAAGTCTCTTCTGCTCACCAAGGCTGCAATTTTTTGATAAAAAATACACAAAAAACACAGTAATATTGTGAAATATTATGACTAGGGCTGTCAGTTTAATGCGTTATTATCGGCGTTAACGCAAACCCATTTTAACAGCGTTAATTTTTTTATCGCGCGATTAATGGTCTTTTTTAACGGTCTTGTCCTAGCAAACTTTGTACTTTTTTCACATGCTTTTGCAACAGGACGGCATGCGTCCTGAATCCTGATCCATTTCGGTGTGTGCGTCGTGCCTGTTGTTTTGTTATACGGTCTAGCTAGATCCGCTTGCGCTTTGGTCGAAGAAGCAACAAAACGTCCTCGCGCGGCGCAAGCAATAGAAATGAATGGGTTTCAGATCGCAGCGCGAGGACGTTTTGTGCCGCACACACTCGTTTCTGCTTGCGAGCCGGCCAAATAGGAACGTTACGTTTTGAGTGGATGACGAGCGCGAGACACCGGATCTGTGTGTTTTGTCGTTGTGAACTGAGCTATCATCATCGCAGCACATCCAGTCTGAAACACCACTTGATGATGGCCAAGCAAACACACACACACACACAGATGATGCGAATTCTCCACCCCCTGGCCAATATCAGGACCTCGTCAGTATTTCTTTCACCCTTTTATTAATAGACAGTGTTACATTGTGTGAGAGATTATTGGTATGTTAGTGTGAAATTGAACACTATTCCAATGTTATTTTCAATAATAATAATAATAAAAAACAAATATTTGCACTAAACTAGCCAATCCACTTTTCCATGTTGATAAGAGCATTAAAATGAGAAAAAATATGTAACAAAAAGAAATCAAAAGACATTTAGAAAATGTGCGATTAATCGCGAGTTAACTATGACATTAATGCGATTAATCACGATTAAATATTTTAATCGTTTGACAGCACTAATTATGACAATTTAAAATGACTTTTTTATGTTAATATTAGAGCTGTCAGTTTAAACGCGTTATTAACGGCGTTAACGCAAACCCATTTTAACGGCGTTAATTTTTTTATCGCGCGATTAACGATCTTTTTGTCCTAGCAAACTTTGTAGTTTTTTCACATACTTTTGCAACAGGACGCGGCATGCGTTCTGATCCATTTCAGCGTCTCGCGCTCTTCATCCACTCAAAGCCGGCTCGCAAGCCCGAACGAGTGTGTGCGGCGTGCCTGTTGTTTTGTTTCCGTTCTAGCTAGCTCCGCTTGCGCTTTGGTCGAAGAAGCAACGAAACGTCCTCGCGCGGGGCAAGCAATTGAAATGAATGGGTTTCAGAGCGCAGCGCGAGGACGTTTTGTGCCGCACACACTCGTTTCAGCTTGCGAGCCGGCCAAATAGTAACGTTATGCTTTGAGTGGATGACGAGCGCGAGACGCCGAAATGGATGCCAATGAGATTCTGAATGTAAAGTTTACTTTTAAAAAGTTGCCAAATTGTCCCATTGACAAGACCAAAGCGATCTGTATGTTTTGTCATTATGAACTGAGCTATCATCATCGCAGCACGTCCAGCCTGAAACACCACTTGATGATGGCCAAGCAAACACACACACACAAACACAGATGATGCAAATTCTCCACCCCCTCGTCAATATCAGGACCTCGTCAGTATTTCTTTCACCCTTTTATTGATGGACAGTGTTGCATTGTGTGAGAGATTATTTAGGCTATATATGTTAGAGTGAAATTGAACACTATTCCAATGTTATTTTCAATAATAATAATAAAAAAAACATTTGCACTAAACAAGCCAATCCACTTTTCCATGTTGATAAGAGCATTAAAATGAGAAAAAAATGTAACAAAAAGAAATCAAAAGACATTAAGAATAGATAAAAATGTGCGATTAATCGCGAGTTAACTATGACATTAATGCGATTAATCGCGATTAAATATTTTAATCGTTTGACAGCACTAGTTAATATATATTAAAATGTAATTTATTCCTCTGAAAAAAAGCTGAATTTCCAGCATCATTACTCCAGTCTTCAGTGTCACATGATCCTTCACAAATCACTCTTAATATGATTTTATGCTCCAAAAACATGTATGATTATTATCCATATTGAAAACAGTTTTTTAAATTTTTATGTCAGGATTCTTTGATGAATAGAAAGTTCAAAAGAACAGCGAACAAAGAACATATACACTCACTGGCCACTTTATTAGGTACCCCATGCTAGTAACGGGTTGGACCCCCTTTTGCCTTCAGAACTGCCTCAATTCTTCGTGGCATAGATTCAACAAGGTGCTGGAAGCATTCCTCAGGGAGTTTGGTCCATATTGACATGATGGCATCACACAGTTGCCGCAGATTTGTCGGCTGCACATCCATGATGCGAATCTCCCGTTCCACCACATCCCAAAGATGCTCTATTGGATTGAGATCTGGTGACTGTGGAGGCCATTTGAGTACAGCGAACTCATTGTCATGTTCAAGAAACCAGTCTGAGATGATTCCAGCTTTATGACATGGCGCATTATCCTGCTGAAAGTAGCCATCAGAAGTTGGGTACATTGTGGTCATAAAGGGATGGACATGGTCAGCAACAATACTCAGGTAGGCTGTGGCGTTGCAACGATGCTCAATTGGTACCAAGGGGCCCAAAGAGTGCCAAGAAAATATTCCCCACACCATGACACCACCACCACCAGCCTGAACCGTTGATACAAGGCAGGATGGATCCATGCTTTCATGTTGTAGATGCCAAATTCTGACCCTACTATCCGAATGTCGCAGCAGAAATTGAGACTCATCAGACCAGGCAACGTTTTTCCAATCTTCTATTGTCCAATTTCGAATGAGCTTGTGCAAATTGTAGCCTCAGTTTCCTGTTCTTAGCTGAAAGGAGTGGCACCCGGTGTGGTCTTCTGCTGCTGTAGCCCATCTGCCTCAAAGTTCGACGTACTGTGCGTTCAGAGATGCTCTTCTGCACACCTTGGTTGTAGCGGGTGGTTATTTGAGTCACTGTTGCCCTTCTATCAGCTCGAACCAGTCTGGCCATTCTCCTCTGACCTCTGGCATCAACAAGGCATTTCCGCCCACAGAACTGCCGCTCACTGGATGTTTTTTCTTTTTCGGACCATTCTCTGTAAACCCTAGAGATGTTTGTGCGTGAAAATCCCAGTAGATTAGCAGTTTCTGAAATACTCAGACCAGCCCTTCTGGCACCAACAATCATGCCACGTTCAAAGTCACTCAAATCACCTTTCTTCCCCATACTGATGCTCGGTTTGAACTGCAGGAGATTGTCTTGACCATGTCTACATGCCTAAATGCACTGAGTTGCCGCCATGTGATTGGCTGCTTAGAAATTAAGTGTTAACGAGCAGTTGGACAGGTGTACCTAATAAAGTGGCCGGTGAGTGTATATATATTAGTGCTGTCAAACGATTAAAATATTTAATCGCGATTAATCGCATTAATGTCATAGTTAACTCGCGATTAATCGCACATTTTTATCTATTCTTAATGTCTTTTGATTTCTTTTTGTTAATTTTTTTTCTCATTTTAATGCTCTTATCAACATGGAAAAGTGGATTGGCTTGTTTAGTGCAAATGTTTTTTTTTTATTATTATTATTGAAAATAACATTGGAATAGTGTTCAATTTCACTCTAACATATATAGCCTAAATAATCTCTCACACAATGCAACACTGTCCATCAATAAAAGGGTGAAAGAAATACTGACGAGGTCCTGATATTGACGAGGGGGTGGAGAATTTGCATCATCTGTGTTTTTGTGTGTGTTTGCTTGGCCATCATCAAGTGGTGTTTCAGGCTGGACGTGCTGCGATGACTGATAGCTCAGTTCATAATGACAAAACATACAGATCGCTTTGGTCTTGTCAATGGGACAATTTGGCAACTTTTTAAAAGTAAACTTTACATTCAGAATCTCATTGGCATCCATTTCGGCGTCTCGCGCTCGTCATCCACTCAAAACGTAACGTTACTATTTGGCCGGCTCGCAAGCTGAAACGAGTGTGTGCGGCACAAAACGTCCTCGCGCTGCGCTCTGAAACTCATTCATTTCAATTGCTTGCGCCGCGCGAGGACGTTTCGTTGCTTCTTCGACCAAAGCACAAGCGGATCTAGCTAGACCGGAAACAAAACATCAGGCACGCCGCACACACTCGTTTGGGCTTGCGAGCCGGCTTTGAGTGGATGACGAGCGCGAGACGCTGAAATGGTTTAGGACGCATGCCGCGTCCTGTTGCAAAAGTATGTGAAAAAACTACAAAGGTTGCTAGGACAAAAAGACCGTTAATCGCGCGATAAAAAAATTAACGCCGTTAAAATGGGTTTGCATTAACGCCGTTAATAACGCGTTTAACTGACAGCTCTAATATATATATATATATATATATATATATATATATATATATGTAGGGGTGGGCCGTAATGGGCGTTAATGTGCTGCGTTAACGTGAGACTCTTGTCGGGCGATAAAAAAAAAATATCGCCGTTAATCTATTCTCACAGTTGAGTTGGGAGCTGACTGTACCACGCAAGCTATGATGACTTTCACATTTTTTCTTATTTTAGCGCAGATGTAGTCGAATTGCACTGTAAGGGCCATTTAAAACCAATATATTGAAACGTCTGTTTATCCAGACATTAGGAAAATATCAGTCTATGCATTTTATATGTAATATGAGCGAAATCCACATCCGTAAAAGGGGTCGCACACCGAACGAGAAGTGCAGCGCCGCGCCACGTCTAGGGGGCTGTTTACACCTGGCCACTTCATGCGTTTTCTCAGATCGGATAGCTATCTGATTTATCAAAATGATTTCATTCACACCTGGTCACATACATGTGTTTTTGCAAAACGGATATAAATCCGATCTTAAATTCCCCCACGCTACATGCGGATTTAATGAAGTGCACGTCACCGAAAACAACAGTTCTATGAGCTGCATTTGATCATCGGCTAATTTCTAAATCAGCAAAGACAGCAATAAGAGAGAGCGGCAACCTGGTGAGATCATTTAGTTTCTTTACTTTTAATGAAGATTGTTGTGTTAAGTGTCTGCGACTTACTTTCACTTTGATTTGCGATAGATTGCAGCGCACTGGCTTGATAGGCGCTCAGCTGCTCATCTGAGGTGATGCGCGTTGCAGCGCAGCGCCGTCATATCTGACTAAAATAACATGACATATGGCCTGTAACACGCTCTCACGCATTTATTTTTTTAGCATTTTTGGGAGTAGTAACATTTACATATGTGGTTTCAACAACTAGATGCATTTACACATGTCCAGTTTCATCTGGAATGTGGCCCAGACTACCTACTGATGTGGTTTGAGTGATCGGATTCAAATCCGTCTCGAATGCGTTTCGGAGGGCATTTACACCTGGTCTTTTCACGATCGGATACAGAAAACGAAGTGATTTCAGAGCATCCGTTAACTGAATTGAGAATCTCACCTGAAAATCCAATAACATGAGCAATTGTCATTCAAGCAGCTGATTTCTGTATTATGCATTCATCAGATATTTCATCCCTCTTTATTCATTTGTATTGTAAGAAAAAGAGCTTCCCGGACACTACAAAATTCATTTTGTGTTACATTGAAGAAAAGTAGATCAAATGGGTTTAGAATTACACAAGAAAACCTTTCTGAAAAAAAAAACTGATTTAGTTATTTCGTGCTGTTTAAAACTAGGGTTGACAACAGAATAAAATTATTATGATTACTCTCATTATTTATAATAATATGAACATTCCAGTGTTAAATCTTATATAAAACATATTTAGGCCTAACTACAAACTACCTGCGAGGTTACTTATTTGGGTAGCACACATAAGAACGCCTTTGGTAGAATTCAAATGAGCCATTTTAATCTAGATTAATCTAGATTAAGAAAATGTATCTATGCCCACCTCTAATATATATATATATATATATATATATATATATATATAATATATATATATATACACACACACACTCACCGGCCACTTTATTAGGTACCCCATGCTAGTAACGGGTTGGACCCCCTTTTGCCTTCAGAACTGCCTCAATTCTTCGTGGCATAGATTCAACAAGGTGCTGGAAGCATTCCTCAGGGAGTTTGGTCCATATTGACATGATGGCATCACACAGTTGCCGCAGATTTGTCGGCTGCACATCCATGATGCGAATCTCCCGTTCCACCACATCCCAAAGATGCTCTATTGGATTGAGATCTGGTGACTGTGGAGGCCATTTGAGTACAGCGAACTCATTGTCATGTTCAAGAAACCAGTCTGAGATGATTCCAGCTTTATGACATGGCGCATTATCCTGCTGAAAGTAGCCATCAGAAGTTGGGTACATTGTGGTCATAAAGGGATGGACATGGTCAGCAACAATACTCAGGTAGGCTGTGGCGTTGCAACGATGCTCAATTGGTACCAAGGGGCCCAAAGAGTGCCAAGAAAATATTCCCCACACCATGACACCACCACCACCAGCCTGAACCGTTGATACAAGGCAGGATGGATCCATGCTTTCATGTTGTAGACGCCAAATTCTGACCCTACTATCCGAATGTCGCAGCAGAAATCGAGACTCATCAGACCAGGAAACCTTTTTCCAATCTTCTATTGTCCAATATCGATGAGCTTGTGCAAATTGTAGCCTCAGTTTCCTGTTCTTAGCTGAAAGGAGTGGCACCCGGTGTGGTCTTCTGCTGCTGTAGCCCATCTGCCTCAAAGTTCGACGTACTGTGCGTTCAGAGATGCTCTTCTGCACACCTTGGTTGTAGCGGGTGGTTATTTGAGTCACTGTTGCCCTTCTATCAGCTCGAACCAGTCTGGCCATTCTCCTCTGACCTCTGGCATCAACAAGGCATTTCCGCCCACAGAACTGCCGCTCACTGGATGTTTTTTCTTTTTCGGACCATTCTCTGTAAACCCTAGAGATGGTTGTGCGTGAAAATCCCAGTAGATTAGCAGTTTCTGAAATACTCAGACCAGCCCTTCTGGCACCAACAATCATGCCACGTTCAAAGTCACTAAAATCACCTTTCTTCCCCATACTGATGTCTCGGTTTGAACTGCAGGAGATTGTCTTGACCATGTCTACATGCCTAAATGCACTGAGTTGCCGCCATGTGATTGGCTGCTTAGAAATTAAGTGTTAACGAGCAGTTGGACAGGTGTACCTAATAAAGTGGCTGGTGAGTGTATATATATTAGTGCTGTCAAACGATTAAAATATTTAATCGCGATTAATCGCATTAATGTCATAGTTAACTCGCGATTAATCGCACATTTTTATCTATTCTTAATGTCTTTTGATTTCTTTTTGTTAATTTTTTTTTCTCATTTTAATGCTCTTATCAACATGGAAAAGTGGATTGGCTTGTTTAGTGCAAATGTTTTTTTTTTATTATTATTATTGAAAATAACATTGGAATAGTGTTCAATTTCACTCTAACATATATAGCCTAAATAATCTCTCACACAATGCAACACTGTCCATCAATAAAAGGGTGAAAGAAATACTGACGAGGTCCTGATATTGACGAGGGGGTGGAGAATTTGCATCATCTGTGTTTTTGTGTGTGTTTGCTTGGCCATCATCAAGTGGTGTTTCAGGCTGGACGTGCTGCGATGATGATAGCTCAGTTCATAATGACAAAACATACAGATCGCTTTGGTCTTGTCAATGGGACAATTTGGCAACTTTTTAAAAGTAAACTTTACATTCAGAATCTCATTGGCATCCATTTCGGCGTCTCGCGCTCGTCATCCACTCAAAACGTAACGTTACTATTTGGCCGGCTCGCAAGCTGAAACGAGTGTGTGCGGCACAAAACGTCCTCGCGCTGCGCTCTGAAACTCATTCATTTCAATTGCTTGCGCCGCGCGAGGACGTTTCGTTGCTTCTTCGACCAAAGCACAAGCGGATCTAGCTAGACCGGAAACAAAACATCAGGCACGCCGCACACACTCGTTTGGGCTTGCGAGCCGGCTTTGAGTGGATGACGAGCGCGAGACGCTGAAATGGTTTAGGACGCATGCCGCGTCCTGTTGCAAAAGTATGTGAAAAAACTACAAAGGTTGCTAGGACAAAAAGACCGTTAATCGCGCGATAAAAAAATTAACGCCGTTAAAATGGGTTTGCGTTAACGCCGTTAATAACGCGTTTAACTGACAGCTCTACATATATATATATATATATATATATATATATATATATATATTAGGGGTGGGCCGTAATGGGCGTTAATGTGCTGCGTTAACGTGAGACTCTTGTCGGGCGATTAAAAAAAAATATCGCCGTTAATCTATTCTCACAGTTGAGTTGGGAGCTGACTGTACCACGCAAGCTATGATGACTTTCACATTTTTTCTTATTTTAGCGCAGATGTAGTCGAATTGCACTGTAAGGGCCATTTAAAACCAATATATTGAAACGTCTGTTTATCCAGACATTAGGAAAATATCAGTCTATGCATTTTATATGTAATATGAGCGAAATCCACATCCGTAAAAGGGGTCGCACATCGAACGAGAAGTGCAGCGCCGCGCCACGTCTAGGGGGCTGTTTACACCTGGCCGCTTCATGCGTTTTCTCAGATCGGATAGCTATCTGATTTATCAAAATGATTTCATTCACACCTGGTCACATACATGTGTTTTTGCAAAACGGATATAAATCCGATCTTAAATTCCCCACGCTACATGCGGATTTAATGAAGTGCACGTCACCGAAAACAACAGTTCTATGAGCTGCATTTGATCATCGGCTAATTTCTAAATCAGCAAAGACAGCAATAAGAGAGAGCGGCAACCTGGTGAGATCATTTAGTTTCTTTACTTTTAATGAAGATTGTTGTGTTAAGTGTCTGCGACTTACTTTCACTTTGATTTGCGATAGATTGCAGCGCACTGGCTTGATAGGCGCTCAGCTGCTCATCTGAGGTGATGCGCGTTGCAGCGCAGCGCCGTCATATCTGACTAAAATAACATGACATATGGCCTGTAACACGCTCTCACGCGTTTATTTTTTTAGCATTTTTGGGAGTAGTAACATTTACATATGTGGTTTCAACAACTAGATGCATTTACACATGTCCAGTTTCATCTGGAATGTGGCCCAGACTACCTACTGATGTGGTTTGAGTGATCGATTCAATCGTCTCAATGCGTTTCGGAGGGCATTTACACCTGGTCTTTTCAAGATCGGATACAGAAAACGAAGTGATTTCAGAGCATCCGTTAACTGAATTGAGAATCTCACCTGAAAATCCAATAACATGAGCAATTGTCATTCAAGCAGCTGATTTCTGTATTATGCATTCATCAGATATTTCATCCCTCTTTATTCATTTGTATTGTAAGAAAAAAGCTTCCGGACACTACAAAATTCATTTTGTGTTACATTGAAGAAAAGTAGATCAAATGGGTTTAGAATTACACAAGAAAACCTTTCTGAAAAAAAAAACTGATTTAGTTATTTCGTGCTGTTTAAAACTAGGGTTGACAACAGAATAAAATTATTATGATTACTCTCATTATTTATAATAATATGAACATTCCAGTGTTAAATCTTATATAAAACATATTTAGGCCTAACTACAAACTACCTGCGAGGTTACTTATTTGGGTAGCACACATAAGAACGCCTTTGGTAGAATTCAAATGAGCCATTTTAATCTAGATTAATCTAGATTAAGAAAATGTATCTATGCCCACCTCTAATATATATATATATATATATATATATATATATATATATATATATATACACACACACACTCACCGGCCACTTTATTAGGTACCCCATGCTAGTAACGGGTTGGACCCCCTTTTGCCTTCAGAACTGCCTCAATTCTTCGTGGCATAGATTCAACAAGGTGCTGGAAGCATTCCTCAGGGAGTTTGGTCCATATTGACATGATGGCATCACACAGTTGCCGCAGATTTGTCGGCTGCACATCCATGATGCGAATCTCCCGTTCCACCACATCCCAAAGATGCTCTATTGGATTGAGATCTGGTGACTGTGGAGGCCATTTGAGTACAGCGAACTCATTGTCATGTTCAAGAAACCAGTCTGAGATGATTCCAGCTTTATGACATGACGCATTATCCTGCTGAAAGTAGCCATCAGAAGTTGGGTACATTGTGGTCATAAAGGGATGGACATGGTCAGCAACAATACTCAGGTAGGCTGTGGCGTTGGCAACGATGCTCAATTGGTACCAAGGGGCCCAAAGAGTGCCAAGAAAATATTCCCCACACCATGACACCACCACCACCAGCCTGAACCGTTGATACAAGGCAGGATGGATCCATGCTTTCATGTTGTAGTCGCCAAATTCTGACCCTACCATCCGAATGTCGCAGCAGAAATCGAGACTCATCAGACCAGGCAACGTTTTTCCAATCTTCTATTGTCCAGTTTCGATGAGCTTGTGCAAATTGTAGCCTCAGTTTCCTGTTCTTAGCTGAAAGGAGTGGCACCCGGTGTGGTCTTCTGCTGCTGTAGCCCATCTGCCTCAAAGTTCGACGTACTGTGCGTTCAGAGATGCTCTTCTGCCCACCTTGGTTGTAACGGGTGGTTATTTGAGTCACTGTTGCCCTTCTATCAGCTCGAACCAGTCTGGCCATTCTCCTCTGACCTCTGACCTGGCATCAACAAGGCATTTCCGCCCACAGAACTGCTGCTCACTGGATGTTTTTTCTTTTTGGACCATTCTCTGTAAACCCTAGAGATGGTTGTGTGTGAAAATCCCAGTAGATTAGCAGTTTCTGAAATACTCAGACCAGCCCTTCTGGCACCAACAATCATGCCACGTTCAAAGTCACTCAAATCACCTTTCTTCCCCATACTGATGCTCGGTTTGAACTGCAGGAGATTGTCTTGACCATGTCTACATGCCTAAATGCACTGAGTTGCCGCCATGTGATTGGCTGCTTAGAAATTAAGTGTTAACGAGCAGTTGGACAGGTGTACCTAATAAAGTGGCCGGTGAGTGTATATATATATATATATATATATATATATATATATATATAGCCAGTTATTTTTGCAATATATAGCCAGTTATATATATATATATATATATATATATATATATTTATATATATATAGTTTTTTACATTTTTATATATATATGTATATATGTGTGTTTTTAGAATATAGGAATCCTATCTGAATGTGAACAATGCATTTCTTCAGTGTTATTGACCTATTTGCTGAAGATATTTGACCTCTCTGTTCAGTCCATTCCATCTGGTCTCTTCTGTTTTCTTTCAGAGTACACTATTGTCCACATTATTCCGTTTTTTCCGCCGAGGTTCCCCTTCCTCCCCAGCGAGCGGGCTGCTTCCCTCACCACAAACCAAACCCCCCGCACCAGGATCCAAGGGCACGCCGGAGGGCCAGGAGCCCTTCATCCAGCTGGTCCAAGCCTTCGTCCGACACGTCCAGCGCTGATGCGCTTGGTGCCGCAAACCCTCTGCTCTGAGAAGAGCGCAGTACTCGAAAAAGCTGATTCAGAGATCTGAATCACAGTGTAAGGGAAACTTGACAACAATGAATCAGTTTCAGTGATTCTGGCTTCATCGTCCTTCTGGTGCCAAAGTTCATTGCGTGACCTGGACTGCACACACAGGCCTTTTCTGTTTAAAGCTGTTACTGTTTCTTTCCTCATCAAAACACACATGGGCTTGACAGCAGCTTTGAAAACTGTCAAAATACATTTAACTGTTTTTGGTAGTTACATGTACAGTATATCATTTTGTCATAGCAGTTTGTATTAAACCTTTTTTTTTCCAGTTGTCATATTTTTGTCTTATAACCATAATAAACTGTAATAGAGTAAAGATGGATAGGGTCTGACTATTTGAATGGACACTAAATTCTTGTGCTGGAAAATAAAGGAATATATATAGTAAGTATTATATAGTAAGGCCATCTAGCTGTCTATTTATCTATCTAATATACTTATCTATCTTTTAATCACAGGAACGTCTGTGTGATTGTTTTCTCAAGGTCGTTTTCAATGTAATTATACATTTACAGTGTAATTATAGATGTTACATTATCCTTTTCGAAAAAGTAGCTATTTAACTGAATCTGCAAGTCAGCTACGCTGTTTAATTCTCAATATTAAATTTTATTCTGGTGCGTTTAACGCAGTGTTGGGTAAGTTAGTCAAATAAAGTAATTAATTAGTAGTTACTAATTACCTCGTCAACAGTGTAATTAGATTAGTTACTTTTATTAGTATTTAGTTACTTTTAATTACTAATTACTTTCAAAATCCCATATCAATCTCAACCAGCTGAATAATACAAGGATAGACATGAATCTGTTTTAATTCTTTCAAATTTGTAGAGTGCGGTCGTATGATTTAGAGACCTCATAAAATGCATAGGAATCGCTGAGATCGGACTGATCTATTACCTCAGTTACATCAGAAGTAACTAATTAAATTACAGATAAATGAAGAGTAATCCCTTACTTTATGTTTTCAATGGAAAAGTAATTGAATTACAGTAACTAATTACTTAGTAATTAGTTACTGTAATTAAATTACAGTAACTAATTACAGTAACTAATTACTTAGTAATTAGTTACTGTAATTAAATTACAGTAACTAATTACAGTAACTAATTACTTAGTAATTAGTTACTGTAATTAAATTAACTATTAATTACTTAGTAATTAGTTACACCCAACACTCGCTTAAACGTTCATCGTTTTCTCTGAGTTTAGGCTCCTGTGTAATAGTAGCCTAGGCTAATCAGCAAACTCAAACATACCAAACCAACAATTACTAAAAACACACAAAAACTCATTTTGCACAGGCATTGCACTAGTAATATGTAATAAGTTTACCATAAAAGCACTGAGTCTTCCGAGGGTTTTATACATTTATTTGAATCACAGTCTGCTGCATTAATGTATATGTACCACTCTTTTATGTCACAAGATTACATCTTCACTAAAGTGAAGCAGGATGATACAGCATCACAGGATAGATGCAGCGAACATCGAGACTGCTACAAAACCATTCAAGGGAAACAGTATAAAACTAAAGTTCAAAGTATTTACAGGAGAAAATCTCTTCCAATATTAAAAAAAATTCCCTTTACAAGAGTTAAATGCTTGTTGTATATGTGCAAATACTTTCCCAAACTTCATTAGCGTACCTCAAAGAGAAAAATAAATAAAAAAGGTAAAAGAAGTGTGCGAGGACATCGCTATCTTGACATCAGTTGTGGGCGTGTCTAACAGCTGCAGTGGGAGGAGTTTTCACTGCATGCTGAGCCTCTGCCTGAACGCTGCGGTGGACTGGCCACATCCCTCGATTGCTGATTGGTCACTGGCCATTCAATGGGATGTCCTGCAGAAACACAAAGGTCAAAAGATTCAAGAGACATGTTGAGATGCCAAACAAACAATATCTCAGCTCTGGAAGGGTCTAGAGACTCCATTTTTGCACTAAAGTCTAAATCTAATGGCCCTCTATCAGAATCCAGAGTTTTGAGAAGATCGAGAAACTTATTTTCGCACTGAAAAAAAAACATAAGGGGTACCACTGTCGTTTTTTTTTTTTGGGTCGAAATTTTGAGTTTTCTTGAAACTCTGGATTCTGATAGAGGGCCATGAGACTTAGATCTGAGTGCAAAAATGGAGGCTCTAGACCCTTCCAGAGCTGAGATATTGAGATTTCACGTAGCATTTATGCCATTGTAAATATCTCAATATCTCAGCTCTGTATGCCATTATAAATATCTAAATATCTCAGCTCTGGAAGGGTCTAGAGCCTCCATTTTGCACTCAGATCTAAGTCCCATGGCCCTCTATCAGAATCCAGAGTTTCAAGAAAATCAAAATTTTGACCCGAAAAAAAACGTAAGGGGTACCACTGTCGTTTTTTTTTTCGGGTCAAAATTTTGATTTTCTTGAAACTCTGGATTCTGATAGAGGGCCATGGGACTTAGATCTGAGTGCAAAATGGAGGCTCTAGACCCTTCCAGAGCTGAGATATTGAGATTTCACGTAGCATTTATGCCATTGTAAATATCTCAATATCTCAGCTCTGTATGCCATTATAAATATCTAAATATCTCAGCTCTGGAAGGGTCTAGAGCCTCCATTTTTGCACTCAGATCTAAGTCCCATGGCCCTCTATCAGAATCCAGAGTTTCAAGAAAATCAAAATTTTGACCCGAAAAAAAAACGTAAGGGGTACCACTGTCGTTTTTTTTCGGGTCAAAATTTTGATTTCTTGAAACTCTGGATTCTGATAGAGGGCCATGGGACTTAGATCTGAGTGCAAAAATGGAGGCTCTAGACCTTCCAGAGCTGAGATATTGAGATTTCACATAGCATTTATGCCATTGTAAATATCTCAATATCTCAGCTCTGTATGCCATTATAAATATCTAAATATCTCAGCTCTGGAAGGGTCTAGAGCCTCCATTTTTGCACTCAGATCTAAGTCCCATGGCCCTCTATCAGAATCCAGAGTTTCAAGAAAATCAAAATTTTGACCCGAAAAAAAAACGTAAGGGGTACCACTGTCGTTTTTTTTTCGGGTCAAAATTTTGATTTTCTTGAAACTCTGGATTCTGATAGAGGGCCATGGGACTTAGATCTGAGTGCAAAAATGGAGGCTCTAGACCCTTCCAGAGCTGAGATATTGAGATTTCACGTAGCATTTATGCCATTGTAAATATCTCAATATCTCAGCTCTGTATGCCATTATAAATATCTAAATATCTCAGCTCTGGAAGGGTCTAGAGCCTCCATTTTTGCACTCAGATCTAAGTCCCATGGCCCTCTATCAGAATCCAGAGTTTCAAGAAAATCAAAATTTTGACCCGAAAAAAAAACGTAAGGGGTACCACTGTCGTTTTTTTTCGGGTCAAAATTTTGATTTCTTGAAACTCTGGATTCTGATAAGGGCCATGTGACTTGATCTGAGTGCAAAAATGGAGGCTCTAAACCTTCCAGAGCTGAGATATTGAGATTTCACATAGCATTTATGCCATTGTAAATATCTCAATATCCTCTAATATCTCAGCTCTGGAAGGGTCTGAGAGCCTCCATTTTGCACTCAGATCTAAGTCCCATGGCCCTCTATCAGAATCCAGAGTTTCAAGAAAATCAAAATTTTGACCCGAAAAAAAAAACGTAAGGGGTACCACTGTCGTTTTTTTTCGGGTCAAAATTTTGATTTTCTTGAAACTCTGGATTCTGAATAGAGGCCATGGGACTTAGATCTGAGTGCAAAATGAAGGCTCTGACACCTTGCAGAGCTGAGATATTGAGATTTCACGTAGCATTTATGCCATTGTAAATATCTCAATATCTCAGCTCTGTATGCCATTATAAATATCTAAATATCTCAGCTCTGGAAGGGTCTAGAGCCTCCATTTTTGCACTCAGATCTAAGTCCCATGGCCCTCTATCAGAATCCAGAGTTTCAAGAAAATCAAAATTTTGACCCGGAAAAAAAAACGTAAGGGGTACCACTGTCGTTTTTTTTCGGGTCAAAATTTTGATTTTCTTGAAACTCTGGATTCTGATAGAGGGCCATGTGACTTAGATCTGAGTGCAAAATGGAGGCTCAGACCTTCCAGGCTGAGATATTGAGATTTCACGTAGCATTTATGCCATTGTCAAAATATTCTACAATATCTCAGCTCTGGAAGGGTCTAGAGCCTCCATTTTTGCACTCAGATCTAAGTCCCATGGCCCTCTATCAGAATCCAGAGTTTCAAGAAAATCAAAATTTTGACCCGAAAAAAAAACGACAGTGGTACCCCTTACGTTTTTTTTCGGGTCAAAATTTTGATTTTCTTGAAACTCTGGATTCTGATAGAGGGCCATGTGACTTAGATCTGAGTGCAAAAATGGAGGCTCTAGACCCTTCCAGAGCTGAGATATTGAGATTTCACGTAGCATTTATGCCATTGTAAATATCTCAATATCTCAGCTCTGTATGCCATTATAAATATCTAAATATCTCAGCTCTGGAAGGGTCTAGAGCCTCCATTTTTGCACTCAGATCTAAGTCCCATGGCCCTCTATCAGAATCCAGAGTTTCAAGAAAATCAAAATTTTGACCCGAAAAAAAACGTAAGGGGTACCACTGTCGTTTTTTTTTCGGGTCAAAATTTTGATTTTCTTGAAACTCTGGATTCTGATAGAGGGCCATGTGACTTAGATCTGAGTGCAAAAATGGAGGCTCTAGACCTTCCAGAGCTGAGATATTGAGATTTCACGTAGCATTTATGCCATTGTAAATATCTCAATATCTCAGCTCTGTATGCCATTATAAATATCTAAATATTCTCAGCTCTGGAAGGGTCTAGAGCCTCCATTTTTGCACTCAGATTTAAGTCCCATGGCCCTCTATCAGAATCCAGAGTTTCAAGAAAATCAAAATTTTGACCCGAAAAAAAACGTAAGGGTACCACTGTCGTTTTTTTTCGGGTTAAAATTTAGATTTTCTTGAAATTGATTCTGATAGAGGGCCATGGGACTTAGATCTGAGTGCAAAATGGAGGCTCTAGAGCCCTTCAGAGCTGAGATATTGAATTTCACGTAGCATTTATGCCATTGTAAATATCTCAATATCTCAGCTCTGTATGCCATTATAAATATCTAAATATCTCAGCTCTGGAAGGGTCTAGAGCCTCCATTTTGCACTCAGATATAAGTCCCATGGCCCTCTATCAGAATCCAGAGTTTCAAGAAAATCAAAATTTTGACCCGAAAAAAAAACGTAAGGGGTACCACTGTCGTTTTTTTTTTGGGTCAAAATTTTGATTTTCTTGAAACTCTGGATTATGATAGAGGGCCATGTGACTTAGATCTGAGTGCAAAATGGAGGCTCAGACCCTTCCAGAGCGGAGATATTGAGATTTCACGTAGCATTTATGCCATTGTAAATATCTCAATATCTCAGCTCTATATGCCATTATAAATATCTAAATATCTCAGCTCTGGAAGGGTCTAGAGCCTCCATTTTTGCACTCAGATCTAAGTCCCATGGCCCTCTATCAGAATCCAGAGTTTCAAGAAAATCAAAATTTTGACCCTAAAAAAAACGAAGTGGTACCCCTTGCGTTTTTTTTCGGGTCAAAATTTTGATTTTCTTGAAACTCTGGATTCTGATAGAGGGCCATGGGACTTAGATCTGAGTGCAAAAATGGAGGCTCTAGACCCTTCCAGAGCTGAGATATTGAGATTTCACGTAGCATTTATGCCATTGTAAATATCTCAATATCTCAGCTCTGTATGCCATTATAAATATCTCAAATATCTCAGCTCTGGAAGGGTCTAGAGCCTCCATTTTTGCACTCAGATCTAAGTCCCATGGCCCTCTATCAGAATCCAGAGTTTCAAGAAAATCTAAATTTTGACCCGAAAAAAAACGTAAGGGGTACCACTGTCGTTTTTTTTGGGTCAAAATTTTGATTTTCTTGAAACTCTGGATTCTGATAGAGGGCCATGGGACTTAGATCTGAGTGCAAAAATGGAGGCTCTAGACCTTGCAGAGCTGAGTATATTGAGATTTCACTAGCATTTATGCCATTGTAAATATCTCAATATCTCAGCTCTGTATGCCATTATAAATATCTAAATATTCTCAGCTCTGGAAGGGTCTAGAGCCTCCATTTTTGCACTCAGGATCTAAGTCCCATGGCCCTCTATCAGAATCCAGAGTTTCAAGAAAATCAAAATTTTGAACCCAAAAAAAAAACGTAAGGGGTACCACTGTCTTTTTTTTTGGGTCAAAATTTTGATTTTCTTGAAACTCTGGATTCTGATAGAGGGCCATGTGACTACATCTCAGTGCAAAAATGGAGGCTCTCAGACCTTCCAGAGCTGAGATATTGAGATTTCACTGTAGCATTTATGCCATTGTAAATATCTCAATACTCTCAGCTCTGTATGCCATTACTAAATATCTCAGATATCTCAGCTCTGGAAGGGTCTAGAGCCTCCATTTTTGCACTCAGATCTAAGTCACATGGCCCTCTATCAGAATCCAGAGTTTCAAGAAAATCAAAATTTTGACCCGAAAAAAAACGTAAGGGGTACCACTGTCGTTTTTTTTTGGGATCAAAATTTTGATTTTCTTGAAACTCTGGATTCTGATAGAGGCCATGTGACTTAATCTGAGTGCAAAAATGGAGGCTCTAGACCCTTCCAGAGCTGAGATATTGAGATTTCACGTAGCATTTATGCCATTGTAAATATCTCAATATCTCAGCTCTATATGCCATTATAAATATCTAAATATCTCAGCTCTGGAAGGGTCTAGAGCCTCCATTTTTGCACTCAGATCTAAGTCCCATGGCCCTCTATCAGAATCCAAGTTTTCAAGAAAATCAAAATTTTGACCCGAAAAAAAAACGTAAGGGGTACCACTGTCGTTTTTTTTTTTGAGGTCGAAATTTTGATTTTCTTGAAACTCTGATTCATGCCATGTGACTTAGATCTAAGTGCAGAAATGGAGGCTCTAGACCTTCCAGACTGAGATATTGAGTAGCATTTACGCCATTGTAGATATCTCAATATCTCAGCCATATGCCATTGTAAATATCTCAATATCTCAGCTCTGGAAGGGTCTAGAGCCTCCATTTTTGCACTCAGATCTAAGTCACATGGCCCTCTATCAGAATCCAGAGTTTCAAGAAAATCAAAATTTTGACCCGAAAAAAAAACGTACAGGGGTACCACTGTCGTTTTTTTTTTCGGGTCAGAATTTTGATTTTCTTGAAACTCTGGATTCTGATAGAGGGCCATGTGACTAGATCTGAGTGCAAAATGGAGGCTCTAGACCCTTCCAGAGCTGAGATATTGAGATTTCACGTAGCATTTATGCCATTGTAAATATCTCAATATCTCAGCTCTGTATGCCATTATAAATATCTAAATATCTCAGCTCTGGAAGGGTCTAGAGCCTCCATTTTTGCACTCAGATCTAAGTCCCATGGCCCTCTATCAGAATCCAGAGTTTCAAGAAAATCAAAATTTTGACCCGAAAAAAAAAACGTAAGGGGTACCACTGTACGTTTTTTTTTTGGGGTCAAAATTTTGATTTTCTTGAAACTCTGAGATTCTGATAGAGGGCCATGGACTTAGATCTGAGTGCAAAAATGAAGGCTCTAGACCCTTGCAGAGCTGAGATATTGAGATTTCACGTAGCATTTATGCCATTGTAAATATCTCAATATCTCAGCTCTGTATGCCATTATAAATATCTAAATATCTCAGCTCTGGAAGGGTCTAGAGCCTCCATTTTTGCACTCAGATCTAAGTCCCATGGCCCTCTATCAGAATCCAGAGTTTCAAGAAAATCAAAATTTTGACCCGAAAAAAAAAAACGTAAGGGGTACCACTGTCGTTTTTTTTTCGGGTCGGAAGTTTGATTTTCTTGAAACTCTGGATTCTGATAGAGGGCCATGTGACTTAGATCTGAGTGCAAAAATGGAGGCTCTAGACCCTTCCAGAGCTGAGATATTGAGATTTCACGTAGCATTTATGCCATTGTAAATATCTCAATATCTCAGCTCTGTATGCCATTATAAATATCTAAATATCTCAGCTCTGGAAGGGTCTAGAGCCTCCATTTTTGCACTCAGATCTAAGTCCCATGGCCCTCTATCAGAATCCAGAGTTTCAAGAAAATCAAAATTTTGACCCGAAAAAAAAACGTAAGGGGTACCACTGTCGTTTTTTTTTCGGGTCAAAATTTTGATTTTCTTGAAACTCTGGATTCTGATAGAGGGCCATGTGACTTAGATCTGAGTGCAAAAATGAAAGCTCTAGACCCTTCCAGAGCTGAGATATTGAGATTTCACGTAGCATTTATGCCATTGTAAATATCTCAATATCTCAGCTCTGTATGCCATTATAAATATCTAAATATCTCAGCTCTGGAAGGGTCTAGAGCCTCCATTTTTGCACTCAGATCTAAGTCCCATGGCCCTCTATCAGAATCCAGAGTTTCAAGAAAATCAAAATTTTGACCCGAAAAAAAAACGTAAGGGGTACCACTGTCGTTTTTTTTCGAGGTCGAAATTTTGATTTTCTTGAAACTCTGGATTCTGATAGAGGGCCATGTGACTTGATCTGAGTGCAAAATGAAGGCTCTAGACCCTTCCAGAGCTGAGATATTGAGATCTCACGTAGCATTTATGCCATTGTAAATATCTCAATATCTCAGCTCTGTATGCCATTATAAATATTCTAAATATCTCAGCTCTGGAAGGGTCTAGAGCCTCCATTTTGCACTCAGATCTAAGTCCCATGGCCCTCTATCAGAATCCAGAGTTTCAAGAAAATCAAAATTTTGACCCGAAAAAAAAAAAACGTAAGGGGTTCCACTGTCGTTTTTTTTCGAGGTGCGAGTTTTGATTTCTATACAATTGATAGAGGCATGTAAGAATAAC
>JAQIUQ010003377.1:0-12697 GCA_030378365.1 Hybognathus amarus
TTTTTTTTTTTAAACGACGTGATCGTTTTGCTTGATAAGAGCCTTATTCATCGTCTGGAATCAAGTTTAAAGCCCTTTGAACAATTTGCAGTTTGCACTGAATTAGTCTTTTGGACCTTGAGCTGTTTGGTACCCACTGAAGTGCATTATATGAAGAAAAATCCTGGAATGTTTTCATTAAAAACCTTAATTTCTTTTCGACTAAAGAGAAGAATGAACATCTTGGATGACTTGGGGGGGTAGTAAATTATCAGCAAAAGTTTTTTAAAAGTGAACTACTCCTTTAATAATAGTGTCAGTAGAATGTCCGATTTTGCAAAATTTGTCAATTATGAAATTATTTCGATTTAAGCTATAAGCAGAGAAGACAATAGTGTCATCATCCAGCTTATCAGTTTTGTTCTGATCTGATTTTGTCAGTGCAGTCAAATCATTATCTACTGAATATAAGGGCCATATTTAGTATCTTGTGCCAGTGCAAAGCCACTTTTGGAGTAAAAGGGAGACACAGAGTGAAAGATTAAGCGCCGAAGAGATATTTTTGCAGCCGACCTTATTGCATATATGCATTTGTAGAAGTTTCCCTTTCACAAAATTTACGGCAGGAGAGCATTTAAAAGAATCATGCAGGGCGATTTAAAACAATTTGCACTAGTCAATTTACTGGTATTTGTGCTTTTTTTTAACACGTCTTAAACCACACCCTAATTTAGTAAATATGTTCCTAGGTGTCTATCAAACCCCCAACCAAGTAAGCCAAATGCGACACTGAGATGGACTTAGGAGAAGGAAAGGACGCCGATGAGAAGAACCATTTTAAACCAAAACACATTGAGCACTGTTCTCAGGAATGATAGTGGACGTCAGTGTAATATCTTGTAGAATATGAAAGCAGTGATTTGAGCCATAACTCAGGTTAGCGAGCGAGTGGATGGGTCTCTAGAGGGGTCATGCCTGATAATGATGAGTTTTATGGCCTTTTGATTGAAGGCAAGCTTCTCTTAATAGCATTAATTTGAACTCGCACTCATCCTTCCCTATTGTGCTGCTGTTGGACATTGACGAGCATTTATGATTACACCTAATAAAATTACAAACACAAATTAGATTACTGCATTTTGCAGTCAAACAGTGCGAACAGCCCTCAGTAAAATTCGGAATCATTAACATATCAGTCACTGAATACAATAGTGTGCATCTGCAGAAGAAAATCACTGAAAGCGCAATCAATACTCTCACCATAATTATCATTTGGTTGTTTGGAAAAGTCATTAGACATCAATAAAGTTGAAATAATGTCAGCAACCCTATTATATGGCAATACATTTTAAATAATGTCAGCCAAGATATTACGATTTCAAACTAGTTAATGGGATATATGAAAAGAGAGGAAATAAAAATTCTAATTATATTTATTGTTATTTTTCTAAATAAGGGCCTGATGTGTGTTTATGTAAATGCTGATGGATTTTGGTTTAAAAAAAAACGTAACTAAAATAAAATAATGAAATAAAAAAAAATAAAAAAATAAAACCGTGTCACAAACTTGACGCATCTTCATAAATTTATGTACACAAAGAGGAGTCTTGTTAATTGTAGTTCACAGGCCAAGATCTAGGGGGCAGTATTGAACTGAGATAAGTTTTATTTCCATATCATGCGGTCTGAGCTGCTGTGGATTGGTTTCTTCTCTCTGCAGCTACACCAGTGAAATAATGTAGACTTATATAGATTGACCAGTTTTTTTTTTTTTTTTTTGCAAAAACACTGAAATATTAAGGCAGGAACCACAACTTAGAATTGAGTAGCCTACATGCTCTGAATCCCATAGTAAAATGCCATACTGTTGATAATCATGCAAATCATTAGTCATGAGTAGAATACCTCACTGACATTAAATGTAATAATTAAGATTGAAAGAGTTTACTTTAGAAGTCTTTCTGACGTACATTGCCAGCTAGGTGTTGATTTATGTCTTCTAATGTGTTAGTCATCTAAACCACATAGACATGTTAGTACTTGCACAACAGGTCAACACAAACATGGAATTCATATTGGCAACACTTTATAAAGTCTAATAGAGCAATCACATAGACTTCATAAACAGAATATGCTTTGGAGCAGTTGTTATATATTCAATGATATTGGTTTCAGATGTGTGTTTATTTGGGTAAAATGCAGTAGACAATCAAAATGATCTCTCCTTGGGCAATCACAGAATGTGATGTAGATTGAGAGACAGCAGGAACACAAGGTGTTTTCAGTCGCTCATATATGCCACATTAGTCTATAGCATGTGGCAGGTTGTTGATAGTTTGGGACACATGCAGCGCTCCAAGTATATCAGCCTGGCTAGCTCTGACTGGGGAATGTTTTAATCATATCTGGTCCAATTATTGTAAAGTCCCGACTGGGGTCTGAACTCCCACCACTTCTGCTAACACCATTCACAGAAGTCTGACCATGTAATTCAATACAGTCTTTTAATAGGAGAGAAATGTTAAATTAATTTAGCCACGAAGAATAGTAAGGAAACACTGTTTTGGTCTCCCAATGTGTCTGGATTTTTAAAGATTACATTAAATGTAAAAGATCTGATTATGCTGCAAATTTTTATTATTTTCAAGTAGCAATCTGGTATAAAGCTTATTAAATTCTGTTTAATTGTGTCAATTGTGTAGAAATGTTCTTATTGTTCCTGTGATGTTTTTTTCTCTGCGTGTGTTTCTACTGCACGTATGTGTATATGAAAATACACACACACAGACATACACACACACATAAATATTTTTACACTTTTCAGAATTGTTACCCTTATGGATTTTTTTTTTCCTTTTTTTAATACAGAGCCTTGACCTTAAACAATATTAATAATCAAATTTAAAATGAAAATATTATATAAGATTTAATTATGCTAAATATTACTTAAATTACTTCAAAAAGTTACAAATGGGATATAAGGGACCTTGTATCAATTGTGGATAACCAATGACTGTTCCTGTAATGAAAAATTGAGATATTTCTTAATATGTTTCTGTAAATAATTCAAATAATATTTGAATTTTATTGAATATATATATATATATATATATATATATATATATATATATATATATATATATATATATATATATATATATATATATATATATAATAGCTGTCAAACCATTAATCGCATCCAAAATAAAAGTTTGTGTTTACATAATATGTGGGTGCACAGTGTATAATTATTTTATATATATATAAATACACACACGTTTGTATATATTTAAGAAAATATTTTCATGTATATACTGTATAGATTTATATATAATTTATATTATAAATATATATATTTTATATATAAATAATATTTTTTTCCTAAATATGCATACATGCATGCATGTGTGTGTATTTATATATACAAAATAATTATACACAGTGCACCTACATATATTATGTAAATGTTTTGGATGTTTTGGATGTGATTAATCGCGATTAATCATTTGACAGCCCTCATACATATACACACACACACACATATATATATATATATATATATATATATATATACTGTATATATATAGCTTATTGTTTCCCTTTCATTATATTTATTTTTATTTAGCAAAGACTTTAAATAAACAATATAGATAAATCTAAATGACTGATTTTTGCAAATGCTCCAATACAGCAACTTCATATTCTATCCAGTATCAATCATTCCTCCTATCCAAAATATATCCCCTAGATACTGTAAACAGAAACACTTTATTGATCCCCAAGGGTGAATTCAGTTGCAAAACCCAGCTGCATTATTGTTGAAAGCACATGCAAATGCATAACACAAAACTGTAACAAAACACACCAAATCTGCCAAACAACATAACCATAAATACAGCGCACAACCCTCTCTCCCTCCACTCTCACACACACACACATGCACAGCTCTATGGGGACTCAGATGCAGGTGGTAGCTGTCTGGTGTCCTTTAGTAAGTGTGTCCCCTCGGCAGAGCCTCGGGCCAGTTTCACCCTGTTTATTGTGCCTCTGCAAGCCTGCAAGATAAATGCCGACCACAGCACACAGTAACAGCTAGCGCCACTGAAGATGGATGTCCTGATTCAGAGCTCCCCCGCCATATGAGACAATTTGTAAAGGACAATAAGTTTAAAGAGAAGTGAGGATCTCAAACACGGCAATCCACACAGACAGACTCGACTGTGGCTTTGGATTTTCTGAGAAATATCACTCTGAAACACAGGCGTTTCAACATGAAGGTTCAGAAGTGATTTGTATTAGAATGCTTTTATAAGCCTTTGTATTAGCATGATTACATAGCCACAATCATTATTTCAACAATTTGGGCTTATAGCAGACAACAAAACAAAAGTGATGGTGTGTTGGAGATGCCGATAAACAAACAAATTCCTCCAGCTCAGAGTCAACACACAATCTCACTAAATCTGTCCATACGCAGTCACCGCTGTGTTGTATTTCTGAGCTGATATTTTTGAGATGACTTTTTGTGCATCTGTAGTGACCACACAGCGTATTACATTTAAAATTCTCCCTTGTAAAAAGGCCAGACTGTATAATTCAGACGCAAAAATGAAAAAATGAGCCCACACTGTTTATTTCCGAGCATGTTTTGATGATGTGTTAGGCTTCCCACTTTAGAAACCTCCACCCCAGCACCCTGAGTGTGCGTGCGTGTGTGAACTATGTCTGCACAATCGGCCCACAGAGTCGGTTGGACGGCTGAACGGCTGGACAGCCACTAATAGGAAGCAGGTCAGAATTGGTGTGGGAGTCAAGGAAAGGTCAGCCTGGGTTAACTATCAAAGATGAGTGCAAACCTATCCCTGTGGAAAAGACTGTTAGGAAAACATCAGCCTCTGCCATGCCAGCCTCCTAAAAGTGGGAGTATCCCTCTGTTAATTAATTCAAGACTGTGGGACCTGCTCCATCAGGCTGCGAGTTCAAACACAAGACCAGTGATTAGACATAGTCAAGTCAAACCTGTAGCCATGCTTCACACATAATTCATGGAAAGACAAGAAATTGGGAAAACTTAAAAACAATAATCTTTCTAATTTTATGGATAGATTTTGCCCACATTTCACTCCACTTTTTTTATTTCTAGGAACCTTTATCAATATAATATAATATAATATAATATAATATAATATAATATAATATAATATAATATATATATAATATAATATAATGGAGAAATATCCCCCCCCAAAAAAAAAAGTTATACAATCAAAAAAATGAAAAAAAATGAATAATTATTATTATTATAAAATAATAAAATATTATAAAATCAAGCTGTACCATCAAGATAACCTATTGAATATGATACAATATAATATATTACAAAATAGAATATAGTAGAAAAAAATATTAGAGAAACTAATTATCCAATCTCACCAAATAAAAATAAATAAATATTCATTCATATGTATGAAGTGAAACATTTCTAAAATTGGTCAAAAATGATCTATCTATCCGTCCGTTCGATTCCGTCCGTCCATGGGTTACTTGTGTTCTATAATATAATATAATATAATATAATATAATATAATATAATATAATATAATATAATATAATATAATATAATATAATATAATATAATATAATATAATATAATATAATATAATATAATATAATATAATATATAATATAATATAATATAATGGAGAAATATCCCCCCCCAAAAAAAAAATTACTACAATCTCGCCAAATAAAAATTAAAAAATTAAAAAATGAATAATTATTATTATTATAAAATAATAAAATATTATAAAAATCAAGCTGTACCATCAAGATAACCTATGAAATTGATAAAATATAATATATTACAGAATAGAATATAGTAGAAAAAAATTTATTAGAGAAACTAATTATCCAATCTCACCAAATAAAAATAAATAAATATTCATTCATTTGTATGAAGTGAAACATTTCTAAAATTGGTCAAAAATGATCTATCCGTCCGTCCGTCCGTCCGTCCGTCCGTCTATGGGTTACTTGTGTTCTATAATATAATATAATATAATATAATATAATATAATATAATATAATATAATATAATATAATATAATATAATATAATATAATATAATATAATATAATATAATATAATATAATATAATATAATATAATGGAAAAATACCCCCCCCCCAAAAAAAAAGTACCAAATAAAATAAATAATTATTCATTCATATGTATGAAGTGAAACATTTCTAAAATTGGTCAAAAATGATCTGTCTGTCTTCAGAAAACATAGAACACAAACGGTTGTATCAAAGCATTTGATTGCTTACATTGCATGGTTTTCAGCACTCTGTCTAGCGTTAGAAATAAATTCATTTTTACCCACAGAACTATTGAAACAAGAACATGGAGAATATACATGGTTAGCCATGGGGAAAAATATGGTAATAAATTTATTATAGGTCTCTTGTTTGGGGATTTTCAGAAACACCCAGTGAGTAAGAAAAGCCACAGCCTGATAGACAGTGAAAGAGCCATATAAAAATAAAGACAGATGTGGAAGCACAATGTTTCACTCGACAGAAGCCGTATAGCAATGATGTGGATGTCTAGACAGTTGTTATATGAAATACCGGCAGTGTCATTTCATCCTATTAAATTTAAGCCATGTTTCAAAAATATTATCTAGCTCAAAGTACAATTATGGCAAAACTGAATCCAAACTATGATTCCTGGCTTTAGCCGTTCTGCTCAATGGGACCAGGATATTGCAACTTTTCCGAAACAGAAAGTGATTGACTAAATCAATTTTGGATTTAGTGGTGATGGGTTTTATGAAATAGATTCCAAAGCCTAACCACACAAATGCTGCTGGATTACATCATAAAGAGATCAAAAATAAACACACTTTCCTGAAATATCTCCAACATGAAGTCAATTGAAACATTTCCACCCACCAATGGCATCACAGATATACACCTGCTACTCGGCCCTTTGACCCTGACAGTGGAGAGCAGCGGGTCCTTGATCACCGCCACCTCTCCGGGCAGACAGAAAGAGGAGCGTGCAGTGCTGCTAACCGAGCCGCTCCTCCCTTTCTCCTCCCAGCTTTTTGTACTAATGATGGAGTGCTTTCTGTCCTCCAGCTGTCACCCATCCAATGTGACACTCTGGACACGTGCATATAGACAGACATACACATGCATGCATGCACATTATATACACAATTCATGAATTACTGCATTGAATTCAATGCAGCAATTTACGTAAGAATGGTTTTGTGAACGATTTACACGCAAATTCTTTCTGCTCATCTCTCATGAATGGGTCTCGTGTGTTAAACCATGAAGCTGGCATAAATCAAGATTTTCTCATCTTTATAGACATGCAGATAATGCATAAGTAGTTAGCCTACTCATAAACAAAAAAGGGCATTTTAAAGCCCTCCATTTATCAACAAGTGAACATACTGTGCTTGCTAAGTTTGAAGTTATAACCAGTGGTCATGGCTGACTGCAATGGCCAATGAACACATTGAGTTTGTCATTTGAGATGTTCGTGTTGTGCGTCTTCATCGAAGGCTGGTTACCCACAGCCTTAGCATAAATGGTTTGTGGTTGAAAGACAATAAAATAAACTAAGAAACTAAACTGAAGATAAGAGCCAGGATACACACCATGGGGGAGAACTCTACTGGCATAAAAATAGACACAGTTAATACAAACAGAATGATTGATTTAACGCCATAGCCTTTTGACCAAAGCATGCAAGCAATTCAATGATGCATAGGCATTTTGAGAGTAAGAAAACCTCTTAACCCAAAATGACAATTCTGTCATAAAGCTCATGTTGTTCTAAACCTGCATGACTTTCTTTCTTCTATCGAACACAAAAGCTGATTTTTAAAAATATTCCTTAAACTAATTTTATTACAATGAATATAAATATGATATGACTAGAAATCTTGACATTATCAATGACTGCGTTTACATGCAGCCAATAACCCGTTCAAAACCGGGATATTAGCAACAACCCGGTCGCTGACGGCCATGTAAACACCGACAAAAACATCGAATATTGCTCATATCCCGGATTTTAAAAACCAGGATATTATACCTGGGGTACTCCTTTTCTAACCTGATGTTTTTGTCATGTAACGCGTATCAGCATATCCCCATAGTGATTTGTATTCTGCGCATGTTCTATTTGCAATGAATCTTGGTCTTTTGAGTAGAGAAACTTCTCAGCGCATACAGAAATCTCTGTGCAGTATACCGGAAGTAAACATGGCGAGACACAGCACAGCATACTTTTGGAGCGAGCTCAGTAACCGTACCGTCACACCGCGCGGCGAGAGCGTGAAAGTGGCCGGAAGTCATTCATTTTCAATGAGAGCCGCGGCGAGCTCGGCGATGGCGGCGCGTCTTGGACGGTGAGAGCGGCGAGGAAAGTTGAAATCAGTTCAACTTTATGGTAATGAGCAATGACGCGGTTCGGCGGCAACCAGCGGCAACCAATCGGAATGTAGAAGTGTTCCGTTCGAGAGAATTCCAGATAACGCAGTCCTGTAAACTTTGGTTCTGGCCACATTAGTTCCCAAGCAAAATAGAGGAGGTTGATCATTTGAATTTGATAAGAGGGCGCGCAGCACTATTTATAGGCAAGATTTTCGTGCTAGAACACTTTCAGCGGTAATGCAAATTATAATAGCACTTAACCATGAACACAAAAGCCACACCACACACATATGGCTTTTCATTTGTTTATTTCATTAGCAAACATCACGTCACTATAATTTTAAAGTTATTTCCATCAATCAATTTTCTGCAAAAATAACGACCGACATGCATGTTTGCTTTGTGGCCCCTTTAAATACCGTTTAAAAAAGTCACGCATTCGATCTACGTCAGAGCATCAGAGCATCCACGAATCTTTCCACGGCGTCGTTGACAGAGCGGCAAGAGCAATTTTTGCCGCTCTCGCCGGCGGCGGTGTGAACGGTACGGTGACGTTACCAGCAGCATCCAAGCGCAAACAAAGGCGATCGCTAGCTGGCCCAAACTGGTCCGCATGCTGCTGTTGTTGTCTTTGGATACAGGAAGAAGAATCGGAAATGATGCATTTTGCGTCTTAAGGTTGTCCGTACGTCTAGACGCTAACCGCGCGTCGTCGTTTACATCGGGATATTGCAATTCCATGTATACACGAGAAACTCTCTCTGCTCACGCATGTAAACGGGTTATTCCTAATGTTTCAGAAACCCGAATAGTGACCTTAACTCTGACCATAACCCGAAAATTGCCTGCATGTAAACGTAGTCATTGTAGCTCCCCTTAACATATATGAGTTTATTAAGGTATGTTCCATTTCTGAACAAATCAGTTTTTTTCAGTGAATCAGCTGATCACATTTACTGAACTCTTGAATGATTCATTCATGGAATGATCAAGTCCTCAAATTCAGGCTTCATCTGAAATAGAATACTCTCTACAGTTATTTTGAATGAGTAATTACTTCAAAAAGTATGTTCTAGATAGTATGAATGCGTGTAGTATGAATGTAGTTCAGATATAATACATTCACCATGCTGTCGTTATCATGTGACCTTCCAGCATCAGTTACATCACTTCACTGCCATTCAAAAATCCTCTCCCGTGGCTTCATGGGATAGTAAAGTGTCTTTCCAGCATGACATCACGACTTTTGCGTAAACATAAACGTCACTTTCAAGTCAAGTAGCTTGTTATCTATACGCATTTTTAGCTACCCGCGTGTATGTGTGTATGTCTATGCCATTAATGTGATTCCACGTGTATGTACACGGCGTCAAATGTCCGAGCGAAATTAAGCAAAATGTGGATCTACATCTGGGGAGCGATATTTTTTTCCTAGGATGGTGGGGAAGACTCAATAGTGACGGGTAGGTTTAGGGACGGGGTTGAGGTAGGTCATATAATTATATATACAGTAATGTAACGTTAAGTCAACGGTGTTCATAAACACGCTGAAAAGCGATAGTGCGTGTTGATAGCACGCCAAAAATGGAAATACAAATTGCCGTGTCATACACGCGCAATTTCATGAGATCAGTCTGGTCTTCATATGCACACTTAAGAATCTCACTGAAAGTAGTAAGTCACCTGGTTACTTGCCTACTTTATTATGAGCACTGTGAACTCAGACATACTTCTTTTACACATACTGTTTTTTGCCTACTACATAGTACGGAAGTATGCGATTTCAGATGCAGCCAAAGACTCAAACCAGTCAGAAAAACTAACAGATGAAAGGAATGGAAGGTTATCATTGAATAATGACTTAAAGGGGTGATGAACTGAGAAATAACATTTTCCTTGTGCTTTTGTCATCTAAGAGGTCATCATATTATAAGAATATCCTGTAAGTTTCAGAACTGAAAAGGTCCTTTTTAGTCCAGTAAAAGCTTTTATTGACACCAGGCTCAGCAAACGACTCGTTTTTTCAAAATGGGGAACTATGACGTAGGGTTGTAATGGTATGAGATTTTCACGGTATGATAATCGTCTCAGAAAATATCACGGTTTCACGGTATACGATATTAAACTATCATTATTATAATCATCATCAGCTACAATGGCCCTTAAATTAATAAAAAAGATATGTTTTTTGGTTGAACATGGTTTATTGTAACAAGTTTTTTTAATAGAGTTATGAAATGTATATTTATTTCCTCAGAAATTCTGGGTTGTCTGAAATAACTGGTCTGGATTCTGTGATTGAATACAAAATGTATTTTTGAAAATGCAATCAGATAAAATGTAACAACTTTAGTTTGTCTACACAAGAGAGGTTTACTAAATTAAAACATGGACAAAAAAATTATACGCAATAGTAATATATTTTAGTCATTATTTTAGTCATAGACTAAACCAAACTTTTTTTTACAGGTTGTACTGAACACCTATGAGTTTCAGTCAGTGTATTTGATGATTATTCTTTTAAAAAACAATTATAAAGTGCACATTAAGTGTTCTCTGTCTGTATATGTTCATGTGTTCCCGTCTTCACATAGTGGGTGAGACAGCTTTAACACTAAAACGGCCATAACGGTCATTTTGACCGTTTTGAATTTTATATCTACAATAACTTTGTTGAAAAAAATAATTAAATCCTGCTGGTACCTGACTTTTCCTAAAATTGTCTGTATTTTCATTTAAAATGCTTTTCATATAAATTAAGTTACGTAAACGTAAGGCAAAACAAAAAAAATGAACATATTTACCTATTTCGGCCATAGACGCTCATATTGACCGCACTGAATTTCGCTGTATTTTTTTGTTAAATATTCCGCGGTTGATCGTGGTCTCTCTCAACTGTCAACAGAAAGGTCCGTCCGGTCACAGCGGTGTTTGCTAATAATTTCTACATTAGTTGTTGATCAGAAATAAGCAAATAAAACCGGACTACAGGATGCCCTGGATATGCTTCAGAACTTGACGAGTGATGATTCGGATGCAGGGGAACAATCGGAGGTGGAAAGTGAAAGCGACGTTTCCTGGGTGCAAGTTAACATTTCCTCCTCCATCAGACACGGCCGATCCAGATGTTCCGTTCATGTTCGGATGATCCTGCGAGCTCCGCTGCCCTGTCCTGCGCTGTTTGTTTTGCTGCATGGACTGTTCACTAGTTCTGCAAGTCCTATTATTATTATTAGCCTATTTATTATTATTATCATTATAATATTATTATTATCGTCTCGTTTTCGTCTTTGAAAAAATGTGGTTGACCAAAATAATTTAATAATTTAACAACGAAATAAACACTGTTTTGAATCTAACGGTCAAAATGACCGCTTGTGGCCGTTCTAGTAGTTTTGGAATTCTGGCACTTCTAGTGTTAAAAACCATGTGCGTCATGCGTACTTGAGAGTGTACTAGATCTACGAAACGGCGCTGCTCATTCATACAGAGACGCGCTGAATATAGAAGGGGCTTGCACACGAGTCTTTTTGCGTTGTATATTCACAGACACGCACATCGCGATTTGATTTAGGCTACTGCAGCTATATTTTGATTTATTCATCCATCTATCTTTTAAATCGCGCATTTTACGTGGCATATCTGTATTGTAACACAGAAAGACGGGTGTGCGTCTTTTTGACATACCGGGATTCCCTCAGCATGACAGAAATAATATGGCCTTAAGTTATAAAAGTTATGAATAACCTTTATCTTCACGGAGGGATGGTGTTCCTGAATATGGGAGAACATGTTCGACGTGTTTCCTGCTTTTGCAGCCACTCTTCGTCCACATATCTTGCAAATTGGATATCCATCTTCAAGGACAACACCACGATCGTTTTTCGAATATCCAAAATATTCCCATACTGCAGATTTTATTTATTTTTTCGGCAGGAGATAGAGATTCGCAGCCTCTGTCTCTGACATTTTCAGCGCTGTACAGGTATGGAGTGTAAGCAGTCAAGCTGAAAGAAGTTGCATGCGGCAGTGCATGTGAATTCTGGTTTAATTATTTTTTTTTTACCGCGGATAAGTAAATGTGCACGATATGATAATCGTACATGTCAATATCGCGATAAACCGCCATACCGGTATACCGTTACAAACATACTATGACGTCAAAGAGGATAAAACACCACCCCCGTAGAAGATCAACGCCTACCTCAACACCGCTGGTTTAGCCCCGCCCACCGATTCGCGCATTACACGTTTAGCTAAATA
>JAQIUQ010003381.1:0-405000 GCA_030378365.1 Hybognathus amarus
TTCACACTTACAAATAAGTCAGATAAAATAAATGCGTATTTGGCTGTGCTGTCCGGAGAGAGGGCTCCGGGCTCGGTATGTGGCCCGAAACCCAGAGGAGAGGGCTCCGGGCTCGGTATGCGGCCCGAACCCAGAGCACTCCCCCCCGCCTGTGGTAAGAATGAGCCAGGGGTGAGGAGTCGGGGTGGAGGAGGGATGCTGAAACTGTCAAGGAATGTTAGGTGAGTTGACAGTGGATATTTATATATGCTTCCTATCGTGCTGATAGGGTAGACGTGTAATTGCCTGATGACGAGTTGATTGGAATGATTTATTTGAACGTGCTCCTCCCGAACCTTGTTTATAAAACATCATTTCACGAGTTCACACTTACAAATAAGTCAGATAAAATAAATGCGTATTTGGCGTGCTGTCCGGAGAGAGGGCTCCGGGCTCGGTATGTGGCCCGAAACCCAGAGGAGAGGGCTCCGGGCTCGGTATGCGGCCCGAACCCAGAGTACTTACCCCCAAAAGTTGCAGATAGAATGCCGGACAGCTGCCAGAATAATGCTGATTACCCCCAAAAACTTGTGAAATGCAAGCTTAAGGCAGCTGCGGGAAGGGGTGATTCACTGGGAGGTTTCCTTTAACGTAGGTCGGGAGTTGGTTGGCTTGATGTTGGATGGGTGGGATGTTGTGAAAGATGCGGGGAGGATGATGGTGGTATGGCTGATGCGGTGGAGGCGAGGTGGTGGATAGAGAAAGGGAGAAGACACTGCTGCAGCAGTGGACCGGACTTTCTTTGGTAAAACGGAACTCCTGCGGGAGTGGAGTACGTGACACTGCTGCGGCAGTGGAGCAAGTTTGGAAGAAATGACGGAGCTCCTGCGGGAGCGGAGTGCATGACGCTGCTGCGGGCCTGCGGCAGTGGGCCAGACTTGCTTTAAATAGTGGAGCTCCTGCGGGAGTGGAGTAAATGGCACTGCTGCGTCAGTGGCGCAAGTCTGGATGGAGTAACAAAGCTCCTGCGGGAGCAGAGTGCACGACACTGCTGCGGCAGTTGGCCAGACTTGCTTTAAATAATGAGGCTCCTGCGGAACGAAGTAGATGACACTGCTGCGGCAGTGGAGCAAATCTGGATGGAGTAACGAAGCTCCTGCGGAAGCGGAGCGCACGACACTGCTGCGGCAGTTGGCCAGACTTGCTTTAAATAATGAGGCTCCTGCGGGAGCGAAGTAGATGACATTGCTGCTGCAGTGGGGCAAATCTGGATGGAGTAACGAAGCTCCTGTGGGAGTGGAGTGCACGATACTGCAGCGGCAGTGGGCCAGACTTGCTTTAAATGATGAGGCTCCTGCGGGAGCGAAGTAGATGACACTGCTGCGGCAGTGGAGCAAGTTTGGAAGAAATGACGGAGCTCCTGCGGGAGCGGAGTGCATGACACTGCTGCGGCAGTGGGCCAGACTTGCTTGACATAGAGGAGCTCCTGCGGGAGCGGAGTAGATGGCACTGCTGCGTCAGTGGCGCAAGTCTGGATGGAATAACGAAGCTCCTGCGGGAGCGGAGTGCACGATACTGCAGCGGCAGTGGGCCAGACTTGCTTTAAATGATGAGGCTCCTGCGGGAGCGAAGTAGATGACACTGCTGCGGCAGTGGAGCGAGTTGCATGTGGTAATTGAGCTCCTGCGGGAGCGGTGTGCATGACACTGCTACGGCAGTGGGACGACTTTGGATGGAGTGACGGGGCTCCTGCGGGAGCGGAGTGCACTACACTGCTGTGGCAGTGGACCAGACTTGCTTGGATTGGTGGAGCTCCTGCGAGAACGGAATAGATGGCACTGCAGCGGAAGTGGAGCAAGCTTGGCTGGAGTGGTGGGGCTCCTGCGGGAGCGGAGTGCATGACACTGCTGTGGCAGTGGACCAGACTTGCTTGGATTACTGGACCTCCTGCGGGAGCAGAGTAGATGGCACTGCTGCGGCGGTGGAGCAAGTTTGGAAGGAGTAACGGAGCTCCTGCGGGAGCGGAGTAGATGACACTGCTGCGGCAGTGGGCCAGAGTTGCTTGAATTAGTGGAACTCCTGTGGAAGTGGAGTAGATGACACTGCAGCGGCAGTGAAGCACATTAGCGTGGAATAATGGAGCTCCTGTGGGAGCGGAGTAGAAGACACTGCTGCGGCAGTGGAGCGAGTCTGGATGGAGTAACAGAGCTCCTGCGGGAGAGGAGTAGGAAACGCTGCTGCAACAGTAGATGAACTTGCCTTTGACTTGCTTTCCTGGGATCCTATTGTGGGTTGAGAGGAGGTTAGCTGAGGGGTTTCATTGAGCTTCTTTAATATGGAGATGGTCTGAATGGATGTAACTCTTAAAGGCCTTCAAGAGTTTGGTATGATTTGGTATGACTTGCTTTGTTTAATGGAGTAAGAGATGGTTTTGTTGTCTAGTACTGAAAGATCTGAGATTGTGGGATGGACTTCTGGGTTGAAGCTGGAAATGATGATTAGTTCTGAGCATCTGAGGGAACCGAAGAAACCAATATGAGTGTCAGCGTCCAGTGCAGGCAGTGATGGTGAAGTGGTAGCCTCGGCGGAAGGAGGAGATGCATTTGTTTTTGCCAACGGCTTTGGTAGAATCCTCCGGAGGGAGCTGCATCTGTGAGCAGTTGGATATCCACGGGGAGAGAAATTAGATTACGGTAGAAAAGGACAGGCTTTTCCATTGTTTAAGGCATGTTATCCATAACTGAGTGTTGCTACATGAAGTAGTTAGGGAGATTTGGTCCTCTAGTGCATGAACTGATGATGTGAGGAAGAGGAGATGTGGAATTCTCTTTATTTACATCTTTATAATCTTTATTTACAGACCTTTTATGGGCATGCACACCATAAGGGTTTAGGGTTAATCAAGGGACAAGCCGTGGTGGAGTGTGAGACAGATCTGCAGACTGCGCAGTATATGTTGCGGCAGCCTAGGAACACTCTAAAATGTATAACTAACTTGAAGGTCTCTAGCGTTATATTTTGCCAATTAACTAAAACGGTGAGACTGGAAAACCCGTAGTGGATGTTATCGGAGTGATAACTGAACGCTTAGAGTGCAGAGAGGAATTGGCTTTGACTCCAGTCCTGGTTTTGCGTCCGCGCCGTTAGGAGCTCAACATCTGTCTCTTATGCACGATCGCTCTAGACTAGATTAAAGGATATTTTAACTAATTTGCGGTAAAACTAGTCGATCACGAGTGGCTACACTGGTGGATTTATAGATAAACTTATCTTTCAGGTATTTTGCCGACTGGCTTAACGCTTTAGCGTGAGAAATCGGGGGTGTGGCGTGAGTCTCACGCTCAATGCGTGAGAGTTGGCAGCCCTATGGGTTCCTCCATACGACAATGCAAGCTCTGCAATTATCGCGAGATGTCGTTCAGTTCTCGTCTTCTGAGGGGAGTGCGGCGCAGATGATTTTGCTATACCGGCTGAAAGCAATTGGGAATTCAGAAAATGACAGGATGCAATTGACTGCAAAATCGCTGCAATCGATTAGCCGGTTTGAACAGTGGAAGGGAGGAAGATAGAAGGCAGGATAAATCAATGTCTGCACCTGTGAGTATCTGTGCTCTGATGTTGCTGGCGACAGGGGGCGGTTCCATAGCTGTAGCGTTCGGCGGGGTGGGCATTGGTGTTGCGGAAAATGAGGTGAAAAGATAATGATTTTGGGGAAAAAGTGTTGGGAGGAAGAAAGCCCGGGGCCGAAGCCGTTTGTGGAGGCAACCTCGCACTTGGGTCGGCCCCTAAAAAGTGGGGAAGGAAGAGAGCTGGGGAGAAAGGAAGTGTGTCTGGGCCTGCGGCTCTAGCTGAGGCAGCCTTGCGCTAGAGACTGGTGTTGAGACTGCAGGCCAAAGACAGGATAAAGGGTCGGAAAAGTTTACGGGAGGATGATGGGGTGGTTGGGCTTGTACCGTTAGCATACTCACGTTGAAAGAGCAGCCTGTTTCGCTTGAAACTGGCAAAGCGTCATGAAGTGCGGTACTGGGCAAAGCCGCGGTCTGTAGCTCAGCGGAGCGGAGCGAAGAGTGGGGCCTGGCGGCGGCGGAATCTGTAGCACGGCCCAGGCTAGCTGAAGGCCTGCTGCGGCCTGGCGCTCGCGTAAAACTGGGCCCTGCGGCATCGGGAGAAGGTGTTCTCTGAAAACGTGAGTTTTTTTGAAGGTGGGGTGGATTTTTTAGAGAAAGGAAAGCTGCCTGGAGAGAAACATACAGGTTATACAGTTCTGCATTGTTCGTCCTCCTAGAAAAAATGAACGTCAGCGCTGATTAGCGCTTGTCTCAACCCCAGCACTGTCCACTTCACGATTGCAGGAATATTGGGTTGTGCTGAGGTGTAGGATGAAGCTGGAGATGGAGGTGAGTGCAAACCACGGCGCCTCGGGGTACGAGAGGCGGCTCGGCTAGCCTGCGGCCGCGCTGTGGAGCTGGAGGTTCGGGAGCGGTCTCCTGTTGAGCATGGTGATAGGGAGCTGCGATGGAGCCTGACTGACGAAGGAGTCGTCGTCGGAAGGCCAGAGATGTGGCAAATGGGCGGGACCAAATGCTGAAACTGTCAAGGAATGTTAGGTGAGTTGACAGTGGATATTTATATATGCTTCCTATCGTGCTGATAGGGTAGACGTGTAATTGCCTGATGACGAGTTGATTGGAATGATTTATTTGAACGTGCTCCTCCCGAACCTTGTTTATAAAACATCATTTAACAGGTTTTTTGACATTTAGCAAAACATAATTTTCGGGTTTTACCACATTAGTGTCAGAATATCCACACACCCGAAATCCAACTTTAAAACAAACAAAAAAACGCAACCTTAGACAAAAATCTAAGGCAAATACCCTATGGGAAAAAATCCTTCAAATTTGTATGGTAGTCTACATTGTACTGTATTTTTTACGTAATCTACAGTGTATTTAAATATCAGAAACATAAATAATAAACATTATTTGAAAACACTGAACAGTTGTGAGCCTGGTTAAGCGCAAGCCGAGACAAACAAATGTATCTGCTGAATGAAACGGAGCTCCGGTGTGATTATTTTAAATGAAAACACAAATGTAAACACACACACAATTTGCCTCCTAAATCTGATCGTTAAATCTGAATGTTTTTCTCACCTTTGATTATCACGTGTGCAACCCCACCCACATTTCACAGCCATGTAAAAAAAAGGCTAGTGCCACATAACTTTATCAGAAATTCTTTTAAAAATTGAACTGTCGTCAGACCATGGACATACTCTTCATTAAGAAAGTAATAATAAGGCTACTAATTTTATATTTGTTCAATATGAATTTAAACGGTCTACTGCTTTTAATTATTTATCACATTACAATGTTTTAATCATTCCACTATTGTTGACTGAAATCGTTTGGATGAAAATAGACTCCCTATCGAGACAGCATTTTTATTAAATAAACAGATAGTAAACTTACATTTTAAAATGCAGCAATTGCTGCTGTTTTTGCTCAATATCCCGAGCGACTTCAATGCGACTGGTATATTTTTGCCGCGGTAGGCATTTTGGCATGCTTAAACACAAATGTTTAGTAGCCTAACTGCAAGCCCTGAAAATGTTTTAATTGTATGATCATTTGGTTTAATTTATTAAACTTATGTTTCAGTTATTTACATCTACTAACAAATTAAATTAACACTGAGTAAAATACAAGTAACCTATTGACCTATTGCCTTTCTAAATTTTAGAAAAAACTGGGCACACAGCCTAATGTTGAAGTGTACCTTTGCTTAAATTTGATGGAATAATAGAGGCCTTTTTTCACTTCACATATATTTCATTTGAATTTACTTTTTTCAGTATTATGATTATGAATTTGTTTAACTAGTGTTAAATTAACAGATAACTCTCTCTTATAGCCTCTCTTATAGTCAGCATCATTAACTTCATCTTTTTAGTCAAGAATGACACAAAACACATTAGTTTATTAATAAACAATTAAATGTCTTAAACAATTAAAATCCTTTGTGACAAGCTTTCTAAGTCCGCTAAAACTAATCGGAATATCGCAACTCCCTATTTTGTACTGCAGGCAATTTATGGTTGTTCAATAAAATTCTTGGTAAAAAAGAAAATAAGGAACTGTGCATAATATTATTTCATAGCCTTTTATTTTACTGTCTGTATAGCCTACAGCGTGCAAGGGTTTAAGTCTTCTCGCATTTTTAGTGTATCTCTATGGCAGAATTACAGCGCCACATACTAGTACTACTGGACTACATTGTTTTCAGTCAGTTTCAGTGGTTCGTGTGGACGCAGATATTTTTAAAGATGCCGCCATGTTTACAGACTTTTTTTTAGAACGAGGGAAAAAAACATCGGATAGGGGAAGCTCTGGCTTCGTGTGGACGTGGCCTTACAGCTACAATACCTACGATTGGCATGTCGCTAGAGGGCGCTACATTCAAAACAACAACAACGGCTTTGCTTGATGACGACGTGGAGGAACTGTATATGTTGTTTACTGCATAATAAAAAATTAAAAAAACAGTTGTTTTCAACTCCACCGTGGATAAATCAGTCAGACAGGAATCGAAAATTAGTTGTCATGGATGAGGTAAAGTTCAATTTCTATAAATGTTGCGTTTAATGACATGCTTGTTTTTCAGTAAACTGAAATAGCCGCAAGAAAAGTCAGGTTTAAAAGTAAATTAGTTATCACAGATGTTACTGTACGAGTCACTGGACGAAGCTATGGTGGAGAGGGTTTGAAGTCAAATCGTTGCTAATGGATCCTGACTTCGCCCTATGCTGCAATATGCATTTAGTTTTGCATTCATTTACAGAAATCAGCTGCTTGAATGACAATTACTGATGTTATTAGATTTTTCAGGTGATATTCTCAATTCATTCAGTTAACGGATGTTCTGAGGTAAAATTTTCAGACTGCAGACTCAGCAACGATTGTATTTTTGTACAGTACAATCATAACATAGAACAGACATTATCTTCCTTTCATGTCATTAAACATAACAAAATTGCTGGCCATATACTGATGACAAAAGTGCGCGTCCGGTGTGCGATACTGGAGTTGTCCTAGACGTGGCGCGGCTCTTCTCGTCCGGTGTGCGACCCCCTTTACAGCCAACAGTTCACATTCCGAGAATAATTGAAAAGAATAATTCTGCTCCATTCCATAACAAATGCACGAAACAAGCTGACATTTGTTGCTTGATAGACGCTAACGCACAACTACAACTTCCGCATTTGTCCAGGACTACACGTAGTACGAGCAGAAACCGAGGTAACGTGGATATGACGCGAATTGACTGGCGACTCCCAGCTCACCCCTGCTCACACGCCCCGTTTCCTTGGTTAAAATCTAAATTTTCTCGCGATTTAAACATTGTTTGAAACATTTGGAATATTGTAAGTTATCATCTTAACTAAATATATAACACTGGCCTTGTGATTTTGGGATATTTTAATGCAAAAATCTTAGGTATTGCAGCTTTAAACCCACGTCAATCAAAAGGGTGGAGCCATCCCGAAGCTGATCAGAGGATCCTGCTTAGAACAAACAGCAATAAAAAAACACACACAGAAATAACAATAACGGAGAATACAAACAATATACAGAATCAAAACATATTGTACGAAATTACACATAATTCTGTAACAGGCATACACAAAAATATGGGATTTTACTGATATTTATTTATTTATCAGAGCTCACAGATGCTGCCATCATTCTAGCTTCACCTGCGCACACTCTTTTTCTACGCATGTCTTTTTTTTCACACATAACAATGTTACGTTTTATTTGTCTATAAATTTGCATTTGTTATTGAAGACAAAGTGTGGAATTTGTAGCATACATTTATGCCTCTTGGGCAAGTGCGCCTATGTAGCGCTGTTTTGCTTTGGGAGACCCCAGTTTGAGCCCTAGCTCACGGATCTTTACTAAAGTACACTTTAATATCACTAATCAATGTAATTTGTCTCTAGACAGGCATATACTGCGTATACTTCAAGTTTTTTCCAAATTAGTACACAAAGTACACTAAATACACTTAAAGTTATGCTTTACTACAATTTAGTTACAACTAAATTATACTTATACAACATTAGTAGTATAGCACACTTCTAGTTATCTATTCATTAGCACACTTGAAGTATTACTATACTATATCTGTCAGGGATCACAGATGAAACAGACTGGATGGTAAGTTTATAAGCTTTATTGTGCAGATGAATATTCAGTCTTAAATAACAGGTGAGGATCAAATGACTTAACAAAAACATAAACAAGCTTAGCTGATGAGTAAAGTCCTTTTCTCTCTTGTAGATGGTTTGGCTGAAGGCACACGGAAGATGGAAGGGGAAGGATCAGGAAGCAGGTAAGTCGCATGATGGATGACGGCAAGTCTTTGAGTCATGGATTGATAAGACCAGACTATAGCTGTGTCCCAATGTAAAGGCTGCATCCTTCGAAGGCTGCATACTTCGAAGGATGCAGCCTATTCAGCCTTCGAAGGACGCATCATGTAGCCTTCGTGGGATTTCCCAATTGCGCAACCAGGTGTTCCCTATTACTGCTCCTGGCACAAAGCAACGGAGCGAGAGTACAGCTGCCACCCTGATCATTCATTTAATAAAACTGAGTAAACCGCAATGGAGACAGAATTGGCTATTGCCATTTTTTTTGTTTTATATTTTACTGGAAATTTTATGTTTTATATTTTCCTTTCCTAAATAAGGGGCAATATATATATATATATATATATATATAAAAAATCACACAATTTCAATTCACATAACCACTAAAAATATATATTTCAGAGTCATGTATTTTCAGCTCAAGAGTTGGAAAGAACTAGTTTAATGCGTAGCTAGAGGCTGCGTCCTGAATAGCCAGATTATACTCTAAACTGTTCAAATATTGGGTGTTAACTTACATAAATTTTGTAATGAAATAGCCTAAAAATAATGATAAAACATAGGCACATATATAGCCTATATTTAAATGTTAATCTTACCTTGATGCGATTTTGTGGGCGATTTTGTAGGGTTTTCTTTTTATTGTCTACAGAAATGGACCATGGTGAATATATTTATACAGGCTGTGAATCCTATTTGAATATTTTAAACCAGATCATGTACAAATGTGAAGTAGCCTACTATTTCTCTCACAGGACAGCAACACAAAAGCATGCAATGCTGACGAAGAGTTAAGATGAATAAGAAAAAAAAACTTTTGGCTGTTAACACTGGTTTCTCTGGCTATTTGATTTATAATACTTTTACATTTAAATGTGAATTTGCCGTCCACCACAAACTCTCGGCCGCGCTTTTTAAAAATAAAAAGGCTGTCGTTACCCGCGCAATGATTTATGGGGTAGGATCAGGGTAGGATAGGCTGCGGAGTGTCCATTTTTGTATCCTTTCTTTCCCAGGGAAATTAAGGGTGCATTTGGTGTCGCTTTTGAATCAGGGGAGCCTTCGTCGCACTGCAATGACGCAACCGGCCTTCGAATACAGCCTTCAGAGGATGCATAACTGAATTGGGACAGCCTTCATCCCACTGCAATGACGCAATCGGCCTTCAAATGCGCCCTTCGGAGGGTGCAGCCTTTAAATTGGGACGTCCTTCGTCGTGCCGCTGTGATGCAATCGGCCTTCAAATACGGGCCAAGCGTCCTTCAAGTGCGGCCTTCGGAGGATGCAGCCTTCACATTGGGACACAGCTATTGACTGCAGTGAAGGTGAGTGCTTTATAGTGCATGTGGGTGATTGGGACACAGGTGACGGTGATCAATACTCAGGTGATTGTGAACAGGGAGTGTCCGACTGGGTGATAGGGAATGAGTGGGCGGCGATGGAGATTGTGACGTGGATGGAATCCTGACAATATTAGTCTGGCTGCAAGTATACTTAGCATTTTTATTTTCACCAGGGTACCTTCTTTTGCATTTCCTCATTGAAAAAGTAATATCTCTTTAGAAGGCATAAGTGTTAGTGAAAGGTTAGAGCAGTTGTCTATTCAGTCAGTATTTTCTTTTAAGGCACCATCTGGTCATTTTGCAGTGTTATGGTCGCATCATATTATTTTGTGGTGCTGAATGTGTCTGTCATAAAAATAATCGTCAAAAATGTCTTCAATATAAATAAACAATGCTTTCTTCTTAAAATATGCAGTATATTCTTTCCCACAAAAATACTGGTGTGAAATGTGTCCTTTTTCACTTAGATTAAAAAAAGAACACATGTCTACAATCAGAACTGGAACTTGTTTACAGTTAGGCAATTCCAGCATCCTTTTCTCTCCCAAGATTCACAAGTTTTACCTATGGTTTCAATCACACATTTACATGTCTTCTAGCTTCAGGGCATTGTAGTGGAAATCCAAGCAGGCTTGTCCTGCACCTGGGAGCTCTCAGATACAATTTTGCAGGATGATGTCACATTGTGTAGCCTGAGGGAGCCAGTCCTTCAGCAACTAATGAGTGAGAACAATGACTACTGTGCTTTTGCATGCCAACCACCACAGGTCCAGCTAGCAGCATGCCAACACCTCCTCAGAGCGCAGGCCTCTTTCTGTGAGACCCCTCTGTGTGACAGCCAGACACCTGTGTCACGGGGTGACCAAAAAGGAACCTTCTTTTGCGGAGATTGGGCCCGGGGAGCACTTCCGGCGTAACACGGGACCAGTTCCGGGAAAACACGGAAGTAGGGAGAAATGAGGAAAGAGAGTTGATGAGCTCGATTGTTAGCAGCTGGGCAGCGGGGAAGATCCCGAAGGGCGATTGGACTATAAAAGAGGTTTATATGGAGAGGACTGCAGGGTTGGGGAGTGAGAAGAGGATCGCTGAGGCACAGCGAGGGTCGAATGAAGAGACAGCGAGGAAGTGGCCAGCGGTGAAACACGGAGCTTCTAAGAGATAAGTGACGGTCTCCTTTCACTGAACGTAGGATCTGTCATGATATCATTGGGTGGAAGATTTACTGCACTCTGTTTCTTGAGGAGGTTGTAGCGTGGCCGTGGCTGCAGGCATTAAGTCGGAAAAGAGAGAGGAGTGTTTCAGGTGCGACCTTGCAGTGCCAACAGTGTTTATACCTGTCCTAGAGAGTCTGTTCGCCGAGGCTGTCGCTTGGGGCCCGCATGCTGGTTTTGATGGGTGAGGTTTTGCGAGTGCAGTACTTGTCATATTAATCACGTGTGCAGTTGAGTTTATTGCAGTTGATGCACGAGTGGGGAACAACAGCTGCGGCTAGTGCGGCATCGAACGAACAGAGCCTCGACGCTGAAGGAAAGAGTATACTGCATCTACACTAACCCTCTTTGTTTACCAGTCTATGCTGAAGTCCCACTGAGCTAGTGAACTGAGCCACATCCTTGCTGCTGCATTCAGCCCTGTAACCGAGAAGAGTGAGTAAATCGTATCCATGCTAATGCTCTTTGTTTACCAGTCTATGCCGAAGTCCCACTGAGCTAGTGAACTGAGCCACATTCTTGCTGATGTATCCAGCCCTGTATCTGAGAAGAGTGAGTAAATCGCATCCATACTAATGCTCTTTGTTTACCAGTCTATGCTGAAGTCCCACTGAGCTAGTGAACTGAGCCACATCCTTGCTGCTGCATCCAGCTCTGTAACTGAGAAGAGTGAGTAAATCGCATCCATGCTAATGCTCTTTGTTTACCAGTCTACGCTGAAGTCCCACTGAGCTAGTGAACTGAGCCACATTCTTGCTGCTGCATTCAGCCCTGTAACTGAGAAGAGTGAGTAAATCGCATCCATGCTAATGCTCTTTGTTTACCAGTCTATGCCGAAGTCCCACTGAGCTAGTGAACTGAGCCACATTCTTGCTGATGTATCCAGCCCTGTATCTGAGAAGAGTGAGTAAATCGCATCCATACTAATGCTCTTTGTTTACCAGTCTATGCTGAAGTCCCACTGAGCTAGTGAACTGAGCCACATCCCTGCTGCTGCATCCAGCTCTGTAACTGAGAAGAGTGAGTAAATCGCATCCATGCTAATGCTCTTTGTTTACCAGTCTATGCCGAAGTCCCACTGAGCTAGTGAACTGAGCCACATTCTTGCTGATGTATCCAGCCCTGTATCTGAGAAGAGTGAGTAAATCGCATCCATACTAATGCTCTTTGTTTACCAGTCTATGCTGAAGTCCCACGGAGCTAGTGAACTGAGCCACATCCCTGCTGCTGCATCCAGCTCTGTAACTGAGAAGAGTGAGTAAATCGCATCCATGCTAATGCTCTTTGTTTACCAGTCTATGCCGAAGTCCCACTGAGCTAGTGAACTGAGCCACATTCTTGCTGATGTATCCAGCCCTGTATCTGAGAAGAGTGAGTAAATCGCATCCATGCTAATGCTCTTTGTTTACCAGTCTATGCTGAAGTCTCACTGAGCTAGTGAACTGAGCCACATTCTTGCTGCTGCATCCAGCCCTGTATCTGAGAAGAGTGAGTAAATCGCATCCATGCTAATGCTCTTTGTTTACCAGTCTACGCTGAAGTCCCACTGAGCTAGTGAACTGAGCCACATTCTTGCTGCTGCCTTCAGCCCTGTATCTGAGAAGAGGGAGTAAATCGCATCCATGCTAATGCTCTTTGTTTACCAGTCTACGCTGAAGTCCCACTGAGCTAGTGAACTGAGCCACATTCTTGCTGCTGCATCCAGCTCTGTATCTGAGAAGAGTGAGTAAATCGCATCCATACTAATGCTCTTGGTTTACCAGTCTATGCTGACGTCCCATTGAGCTAGTGAACTGAGCCACATTCTTGCTGCTGCATCCAGCCTGTATCTGAGCGGAAGGAGAGAGCATACCTTCATACTAGTCCGCTTAGAATCGCCAGTCTATGCTGAAGCCTCATTGACCCAGTGAGATAAGCCATTCCCGTGCTGTTGTTCCCGGTCGTGCTGATTCCGTGATTCAAGCCTGACTCCTACGGCTGTGGTCTAGCCCAGCGTCTAGGAAGGACTTAACATCTCTCCCACTAGCCTGTGCTGAAGTCTCGCTGGCCTTGCGACCCCCGCCCAATATCTACGTCTGTCATCCAGGCCGGACTTGCCGACACAGGAAGAACGGTTGGGTCTGTTCCTTCCCCTTGAGATTGCTTTTTTTAACTAAATAAATAAACTTGAGATTTCTTTTATTCTGTTGTCCGTCGTCTTTGAGCTGTGGGGTAGCTCCCCAGGGGAGGAAAATACAGTAGAAGGGGGAGGGTCGGTTGGCAAACAGTTTACCATTCTAAGAATCCCCCCCCACCTGTGACATTTGGCGTAGTCGGCAGGGTTTGCCTTCCCTGAGTTGAGCACCCATAGTTCGAGAAATGGCGGACGAAGATGTACCCGCTGCTAGACCCCAAGTTATGCCAGTCTTCATGGGGGCCCCCTGGGCGCAAAAGTTCGGAGGGCCTGGCTTCGGATCTGAAACTGACTGAGTGGAAGGCACAAATTGAATACTTGGCTGGTCTACAAGGGTTGAACGAACAACAGAAGTTACAGTTTGTACTGGGGTCCCTGGAAGGAGAGGCCAAGAGGGAGGTTCAAGCTGCTTCAAGGGCTACTCGTGCTAGTGCAGCGGCTGTCTTTGACTTCCTGTCCGAACTATACGGGGATACCACCCCAGTGGCCGCTCTCCGGGCTCAGTTCTTCAATTATCGGCAAGGCCCCCAGCAGGACCTCCGAACATACTCTTTGCAGCTCAGAGAACTGTTTGCTCGTTTGAAAGGGAGGAGTAACCATGGACTCGGGGATGAAGACACCCTATTACGGGACCAATTCCTCCTGGGGCTCCGAGACGGGCCGATACGACAGAATTTACGGTTACAACTGCGCCAAGACCCCTCGTTGACGTTCGACGCTCTTCGTTCAGAAGCTTTGGCTCAGGAAACTGATCACACCGAAGCCATTGCTTCCACCACTTGCATGGCTGCCAGCGGGACTCTTACTCCTGTTGTTTCGGTGCAGGCAGATTGGAAACAGGAGCTACGTACGGAACTTATGAAGAATGTCCAGGAGCAGATGGCCGAACTCTCTCAGACACTCTTGGCAGAAATTCGCCGGGGACGGCTCAGAGAGACTCCCTTGCCCCGCGAGCGTTCTCACTCTGAGGGGAGTCGAGTGATGGGACACCGCGCCTGGACGATCCAATCCAGTCAAATTCCAGTGGGATGACCAGGGGCGACCGATTTGTAATCACTGCGGGGAGCCGGGACATATGAGTCGTCAGTGTGGCCGCGGCGTGGTTCGCAAGGGGGTTTTCAGGTTCGCCGGCCACTGTGGGTCAAGTGGTCGGGAACCCTTTGATTGACCCCCATTCTTTGCCTGCTCCCCGGGACCAATTAGTCGGGCACTGTCCTATTGTTGAGGTCCAAGTAAACGGCAGGAAGCTCCGGTGTCTAGTTCGATACTGGCTCCCAAGTAACTTTGGTTTCAGAAAGCTTGTCTAAAGAACTCTTTGCGGATTACCAAGAGCCGGGGACTGAAGCACCTTGGCTCACTCTCCGGGGGCCAATGGACTGGACATCCCTATGTTGGATATGCAGTGGCAGACTTTCACATTCATGGGGTTCGTGTCCCGCAGAAGGGAGTTGTCATCGTCCGGGACCAGTGCCTGGGCACCCATCGAGCCCTATTGGGCATGAACATCATCTCAGAGTGTTGGGAGGAGCTGTTTTGTAGTCAGGCCGCCCCGGGGTCCCCTTCTACGGAGGAGCAGCAGTGGGAACATATTATAGCAGACTGCCGTAGAATCCATACCGCTAGAGCCCAGTGGAATCGGGAGGATGTTGGTCGAGTGGCTTGCCGGTATGCCTTAACTGTTCCAGCACGGAGTGAGGCCATCATATGGGCTCGGTTGCCGGCTCGACCCCGATAGAACAGACGACTGGGTCCTCGTAGAGCCCCATTGGGATTGTCAAGCGATTGAGGTTGCCCGAGGGCTTGCCGTTGTTCACCGGGGACGGGTGTCAGTTAGGGTAAGAAACACCAGTTCATATCCGGTCACCCTCCATCGGCACCAACGACTGGCCCGGGTCACACCGGTAGAGCCCCAGCAAGTGAGGGAAAACCGGGATGTGTGTTTCAATCAAGTGGATGCGTCAGTGGTCGAAGTGGCCATCGTCCAGGAAGATCAGCGAGTCTGCTCGAGGGGAGCAGAGTGCCAAAGCACCTGATGGGAGGGTCCCTTGGGGAGAGGGATTGGAAGAAGATCAGCGAAGCCAGCTCCAGGATTTACTGAGCCGGTGGCAGCATGTGTTCTCCATGCATGATGAGGACTACGGCTGCACCGGCGTGGTGAAGCACCAGATCCCCACGGGCGACGCAGCCCAAGCCGGGAGCGGTACCGCCCTGTACCCCCAAGCCTATATTTGGAGATCCGTACCCTGTTGAGGGGAATGTTGGAGGGGGGCATCATTCGAGAGAGCAGTAGTCCTTGGGCGGCTCCGATCGTCCTAGTGCAGAAAAAGACTGGGGCTTGGAGGTTCTGCGTTGATTACCGAAAGCTGAACCACGTGACTAAGAAAGATGCCTTTCCCTTACCACGGATTGAGGATTCACTTACTAGCTTAACTCAGGCTGCCTGGTATTCCACGCTGGACTTAGCTAGTGGATACTGGCAGGTCCAGGTGGCAGAAGAAGATCGTGAGAAAACTGCCTTTACCACCCCTTTTGGGCTTTTTGAGTGGGATAGGATGCCCTTCGGGCTCTGTAACGCTCCGGCCACTTTCCAGCGGCTCATGCAGCGCTGCCTGGGGGGACAGTTGGTTGATACAACACTGGTATACTTGGATGACATCATCGTTTTCTCTCCAGACTTCAATGCCCATCTGCTTCATCTCGAGCAAGCGTTCCAGGCAATGGAAAAATACGGACTTAAATTGCGACCAGAAAAGTGTCACCTGTTTCAGAAGGAGGTAAAGTTTCTAGGTCACTGTGTTAGCGCAGCGGGGATTTCCCCGGACCCAGAGAAGGTATTGGCAGTACAAGGGTGGGAGCCCCCTACGACGGTCCGACAGGTACGATCCTTCCTGGGTTTTGTCGGTTATTACCGGCGGTTTGTGGAAAACTTTTCGAAAATTGCCAGGCCCCTAAATCAGCTTCTCGTGGGCACTGCACGGCCGCGGGGCAGAGGGTCCCCTTCAGTGACTTGGAGTCCTACTTGTGAGGCAGCGTTCCAAACCCTTAAACAAGAGTTGTTACAGGCTCCGATCCTCGCCTATGCTGACTTCAACCAGCCGTTTATTCTGTACACTGACGCTAGCAATCTGGGACTGGGGGCAGTATTGGCCCAGCGGCAGCAAGGCACAGAGAGAGTGATTGCATATGCGAGCCGGAGCCTCCATCCGCGGAGAGGAATGATGCGAATTACAGCTCCTTCAAGCTTGAGCTCTTAGCAATGAAGTGGGCAATGAGCGAAAAGTTTAAAGATTATCTGTGGGGGGCTAAAGTGCTGGTCGTGACGGATAATAACCCTCTGGTCCACCTACGCACGGCTAGGTTGGGGGCAGTCGAACAACGATGGGTGGCTCAGTTGGCTAATTACGACTATCAGTTGCAATATCGGCCAGGAAGGGAACACGTGAATGCGGATGTGCTCTCGAGGCTCCCTGCGGCGGGTCCAGTTAGTCCAGCCTTAGCTCTTCCCAACGAAGATGAAGAGGGGCTCCTGGTGGGGGTAGTGGAAGCCCCAGGGTCGGACTTAAGGGATGTTCCCGCTAGTTGGGGATGGGATCCAGGGCGGTGGAGAGAGCTGCAGGGAAGGGATGGAGACCTAGTGATGGTCCGGTCCTGGTTGGACAAAGCCTGCTTGCCTCAGGCCGCTGAGAGGCGGGCACAGACAGCAACTGTGAGACGACTCTTGGGGCAATGGGGGAGGCTTTGCCTGAAGGAGGGAGTAATATGTCGCTCCATCCAGGATCCGGCAACCCGGGAAAGTGTGGAACAGGTGGTGGTACCCGATGCCCAGATCCAGCCGCTGATACGTGCTTATCACACCCAGATGGGGCATCAGGGGCAGGAGAGGACATTGTCCTTATTGAGGAGGTCCTTCTTTTGGCCCAGGATGGACGCGGCTGTTGGAGCCTTTATTCAGGGTTGCCCCCGGTGTTTGCTGTTCAAGACCCGGAAAGAGGTGCGAGCTCCGTTAGTCCCGATGCGGCCCCGGGCCCCAATGCACATCATAGGGGTGGACTTCCTGACGTTGGGACGGCCAGCAGATCGCTACCAAAACATCTTAGTGGCCACTGATCTGTTTACGAAATATGCTTGGGCCATCCCTACTTTCGATCAGACGGCAACCACTACCGCCACCGCTCTTTGGGAGGCGGTATTTCAGCCCTTCGGATGCCCTGAGGTTCTCCATTCAGACCAGGGTCCGAATTTTGAGTCGAGGGTGATCTCGGAACTGTGCCAACTATATGGATGCCGTAAGACCCACACAACCCCATATCACCCCCAGGGGAACGGAGGGTGTGAGAGGTTCAACCAGACCCTGTTGAGTTTGCTTGGGACCCTGGAAGCCGAACAGCAGGGCTCCTGGACGGACTGCCTCCCCGCATTGATGCAGGCATATAATAACAGTGTGCATAGCACTACAGGCTACGCTCCGTCCTATTTGATGTTTGGGAGACATGTACGTCTACCTGCTGACCTGCTATTGGGGGCTGCCCCGGCAACAGGGATTCGGAGTACCACCGAATGGGTGGGACGGCACCACCAGCAGCTCCATCGGGCCTATGAGCGAGTTACAGATCGAATTGGGAGAGCGCGGAGAAGAATAAAAGGTTATATGATCGAACAGCACGAGAGGCCCCCTTGCTGCCTGGTGAGCGGGTTCTGGTCCGGGATGTCGACGGCCAGGGAAGGGCAAGCTGAGTGACCGGTGGGAGGCTAAGCCATATGTGGTAGACCGACAGCGAGACCCGGACTTACCTGTGTACACTATCCGGCCGGAAGGGAGGTTAGGCCCTGAGCGGGTATTACATCGCAATCTGCTTCGGCCTTGCCCCAACTACTCTAGGGCTACAGGAGAGGTATCCATGTCCCCGAGGACCCCCGCACTGCCAGTGGTAGGATGGGGGGTGGTCCCAGTGGGACCTGAACCAGTGGCAGTTGGAGAGGCGCAACCCTCCCCACCACGACGCTCTCAGCGAGACACTCGTGGGCAACCACCGGCAAGGTATGGAGAGTGGGTTTCGGCTCAGGAGTTCTAGGGACTAGAACTCGGTTGGTGGGGGAGAGTGTCACGGGGTGACCAAAAGAACGGAACCTTATTTGCGGAGATTGGGCCCGGGGAGCACTTCCGGCGTAACACGGGACCAGTTCCGGGAAAAACACGGAAGTAGGGAGAAATGAGGAAAGAGAGTTGATGAGCTCGATTGTTAGCAGCTGGGCAGCGGGAAAGATCCCGAAGGGCGATTGGACTATAAAAGAGGTTTATATGGAGAGGACTGCAGGGTTGGGGAGTGAGAAGAGGATCGCTGAGGCACAGCGAGGGTCGAATGAAGAGACAGCGAGGAAGTGGCCAGCGGTGAAAACACGGAGCTTCTAAGAGATAAGTGACGGTCTCCTTTCACTGAACGTAGGATCTGTCATGATATCATTGGGTGGAAGATTTACTGCACTCTGTTTCTTGAGGAGGTTGTAGCGTGGCCGTGGCTGCAGGCATTAAGTCGGAAAAGAGAGAGGAGTGTTTCAGGTGCGACCTTGCAGTGCCAACAGTGTTTATACCTGTCCTGAGAGAGTCTGTTCGCCGAGGCTGTCGCTTGGGGCCCGCATGCTGGTTTTGATGGGTGAGGTTTTGCGAGTGCAGTACTTGTCATATTAATCACGTGTGCAGTTGAGTTTATTGCAGTTGATGCACGAGTGGGGGAACAACAGCTGCGGCTAGTGCGGCATCGAACGAACAGAGCCTCGACGCTGAAGGAAAGAGTATACTGCATCTACACTAACCCTCTTTGTTTACCAGTCTATGCTGAAGTCCCACTGAGCTAGTGAACTGAGCCACATCCTTGCTGCTGCATCCAGCTCTGTAACTGAGAAGAGTGAGTAAATCGTATCCATGCTAATGCTCTTTGTTTACCAGTCTATGCCGAAGTCCCACTGAGCTAGTGAACTGAGCCACATTCTTGCTGATGTATCCAGCCCTGTATCTGAGAAGAGTGAGTAAATCGCATCCATACTAATGCTCTTTGTTTACCAGTCTATGCTGAAGTCCCACTGAGCTAGTGAACTGAGCCACATCCTTGCTGCTGCATCCAGCTCTGTAACTGAGAAGAGTGAGTAAATCGCATCCATGCTAATGCTCTTTGTTTACCAGTCTACGCTGAAGTCCCACTGAGCTAGTGAACTGAGCCACATTCTTGCTGCTGCATTCAGCCCTGTAACTGAGAAGAGTGAGTAAATCGCATCCATGCTAATGCTCTTTGTTTACCAGTCTATGCTGAAGTCCCACTGAGCTAGTGAACTGAGCCACATTCTTGCTGATGTATCCAGCCCTGTATCTGAGAAGAGTGAGTAAATCGCATCCATACTAATGCTCTTTGTTTACCAGTCTATGCTGAAGTCCCACGGAGCTAGTGAACTGAGCCACATCCCTGCTGCTGCATCCAGCTCTGTAACTGAGAAGAGTGAGTAAATCGCATCCATGCTAATGCTCTTTGTTTACCAGTCTATGCCGAAGTCTCACTGAGCTAGTGAACTGAGCCACATTCTTGCTGATGTATCCAGCCCTGTATCTGAGAAGAGTGAGTAAATCGCATCCATACTAATGCTCTTTGTTTACCAGTCTATGCTGAAGTCCCACGGAGCTAGTGAACTGAGCCACATCCCTGCTGCTGCATCCAGCTCTGTAACTGAGAAGAGTGAGTAAATCGCATCCATGCTAATGCTCTTTGTTTACCAGTCTATGCCGAAGTCCCACTGAGCTAGTGAACTGAGCCACATTCTTGCTGATGTATCCAGCCCTGTATCTGAGAAGAGTGAGTAAATCGCATCCATGCTAATGCTCTTTGTTTACCAGTCTATGCTGAAGTCTCACTGAGCTAGTGAACTGAGCCACATTCTTGCTGCTGCATCCAGCCCTGTATCTGAGAAGAGTGAGTAAATCGCATCCATGCTAATGCTCTTTGTTTACCAGTCTACGCTGAAGTCCCACTGAGCTAGTGAACTGAGCCACATTCTTGCTGCTGCCTTCAGCCCTGTATCTGAGAAGAGGGAGTAAATCGCATCCATGCTAATGCTCTTTGTTTACCAGTCTACGCTGAAGTCCCACTGAGCTAGTGAACTGAGCCACATTCTTGCTGCTGCATCCAGCTCTGTATCTGAGAAGAGTGAGTAAATCGCATCCATACTAATGCTCTTGGTTTACCAGTCTATGCTGACGTCCCATTGAGCTAGTGAACTGAGCCACATTCTTGCTGCTGCATCCAGCCTGTATCTGAGCGGAAGGAGAGAGCATACCTTCATACTAGTCCGCTTAGATCGCCAGTCTATGCTGAAGCCTCATTGACCCAGTGAGATAAGCCATTCCCGTGCTGTTGTTCCCGGTCGTGCTGATTCCGTGATTCAAGCCTGACTCCTACGGCTGTGGTCTAGCCCAGCGTCTAGGAAGGACTTAACATCTCTCCCACTAGCCTGTGCTGAAGTCTCGCTGGCCTTGCGACCCCCGCCCAATATCTACGTCTGTCATCCAGGCCGGACTTGCCGACACAGGAAGAACGGTTGGGTCTGTTCCTTCCCTTGAGATTGCTTTTTTTAACTAAATAAATAAACTTGAGATTTCTTTTATTCTGTTGTCCGTCGTCTTTGAGCTGTGGGGTAGCTCCCCAGGGGAGGAAAATACAGTAGAAGGGGGAGGGTCGGTTGGCAAACAGTTTACCATTCTAAGAATCCCCCCCCCCACCTGTGACACCTGCATGAGAAATTTCAAGGACTTAAACAACATTGCTGGGAATAAATAACTAGCTCGTTGGTGTTCTTTCTGCAGTCATATTGCTAGAGGAGCCCTAGGGGGCACAAAGGCTATCCATTACAAATCATGCTTCAGTTCTCCAGAGGGCTGTTTCACAAAAGCAGAATAGGGGATTATCACGCTTCCGGGTTTCATGGGCGGGATTTGTCAACGGGATTTGAAAAGGAAACACTGCCGCTATTATAAAGGAGCGAGAAAGGGCATGGCAAACAATAGCGGATCGACTGAATGCACTACTGAAAATGTCATTATACATTCAAGGAGTTACTTGTCATTTGCTCAAATGAACAACTGCAAACTTAAACACTTTTAAAAATCCTTGCTCCACTTGATATGACGGTAAAAGATAGTGTGAGAAATCTTGGCATTATAGTCGACTCATCACTTAGCTTTGACAAACAGATAAACTCTGTCGTAAAGAGCAGTTTTTATCAGCTTAGGGTGATCTCTAAGGTAAAACCCTTTCTCACTTTTAAAGATCTGGAGGTCGTTGTGCATGCTTTCATCACATCAAGACTAGATTATTGCAACTCTCTCTATGCAGGGATCTGCCAACGGTCAACTGCGCCGTCTTCAGCTGGTGCAAAACGCCGCAGCAAGGCTTTTAACTGGCACTAAAAAAGGGACCACATTACCCCAGTACTACGTTGTCTTCACTGGCTACCAGTTCAATATAGGATTGAGTACAAGATCCTATTGATGGTTTTTAAAGCTTTGCATAATATGTCCCCAGACTACATTGTCGACCTTCTTGGAATGTTCAAATCAGGTAGGACATTAAGATCATCAAATCAACTTTTGCTGACAGTCCCTTACTCTAAAAAGAAGACAAAGCTCTCGGTTGCAGCCGCCAAGCTATGGAATAATCTCCCGCTCATTTCCGGCAAGCTCAAACAATAGAAATTTTTAAGTCCAATTTAAAAACATACCTTTTTAACCTAGCCTTTAGTTTGTGTATTGTTATAGTATAGATACAAAATGTAATCATTTTTAGTTTTTTATTATTTTAAATCCTTTCCGCACTGTCCTCACTATATTCTTATATGTGGAGTATGTCTAAGAGTGTATAGTTCTACTTTCTCACATGCTTTTATAGATGAATGTATTACTGTTTTGAGTTAACTGTGAAGCACTTTGGGCAATGAACGTTGCGATTAAATGTGCTATATAAATAAATAAAAGTTGAAGTTGAAGTTAAAAATGAACAGTGGAAGTCAATGTTGAAACATGTGTGAATCTGACAGCTGATGAATTTATGTTACTCTTTTTTGTTACACATCAAGATTTATACAGAACAAACATAAATGGACCAAAGAGGACCTGGCAATGTAATGTTTGCCCACTGGCTAAATCATATTTTCACAAAGAATAACTGGAACAGACAAATATATCTCAGAACTGTGTGCTATTATATTTTATTTCCGTCCTGGCATTCAACAACACATAGTCTCGTGACTCTCGTGAAGCTCGCGAGACTTGCCACAGGGCTACGAGTGTCCCTTTTAGGACATACAGTCAGGATGTTACATCTCCCTTCTTAAGAAACAAATGGCATTACTTAACACACATAACATTAATTCCGTGAACATAACAATTGTGCTCAATGCATGTATAAGCATTCTGAAAAGTGCAGTCTGTGGTCCTCATTAGTTTTACAATCAGAGAAAAAGAAAAAAACAGAACCGGCAGTCAAACTGATTTCACAGTGTTTCAGAGGTATTAGGTAAGTAACAGGTTTGTAAACACATTTTCTTTTTTCACATTTCAGTAAACACATTTTCTTTTTTACATTTCACATTTTTTTTTTTTTTTTAGGGCAGCGATCCGCCTACACCCTTTACATTACAAGTCAAGGACTTGTCTTGGCCTGGAGATGCGGCCAAACCGTGTTGTGTAATTGGGCTTTTGTTGGTTTGTAGGTTGCGGGTGGTCCGCAGGTTCAGGTTGTGGTGGCTGTGTGTTATTGGTGTGTGTTTCTGCATGCTGTGTGTCTCTAGTGTCTGGAGCATCTCTGTTTTCGCGGAGGTGCCAACGGTTGCGTCGATAGAGATTGTCCATCTTCTGTCTGGATGTGGTAGCTCCTATGTGTGTGTGCATGTTGTGTTACTGTTGCAGGTCTCCAGGAACCATCCTCTTGACGGAAACGAATAGGTGTGCCAACAGGAAGGTGAGACAATGGCTTGGTGCCTCTGTTGAAGTATGCTTGTTGGCGGTGTTGGCACGCCTTCCGTCTGTCTTGGATGGCTTTCTGGGGTGCTACCTTTGGCTGCAGATGCCTACTGGTCGCTGGGAGTATGGAACGTAGTCGTCGGCTCATCAGAAGCTGGGCCAGTGACTGAAGGTTGTCTACTGGGGTGTTCCTGTACTCCCAGCAGGGCGAGGTAGGGGTCTGTGTTTCCAGCTTTTGCCTTGTCCAGGATGCGCTTTGCTGTCTGGACAGTCTTTTCAGCAAGACCGTTGCTCTGTGGGTAGCGTGGACTTGTGGTGGTGTGGGTAAAGTTCCACGCGTTTGCGAAACAGCGAAACTCCTCAGAGCTGTAGCACGGTCCGTTATCACTGATGACTGTCTCTGCGATGCCGTGACGGGCGAACGCAGACTTGAGTTTGGTGATTACTGCAAGTGAGGTGCAGCTTGTGAGTGGCTCCATTTCAAAGAATCTACTGTAGTAGTCTACAATGACGATGAAGTTTTGAGTGTTCCATGTGAAGAGGTCTGTGCCTACCACTTGCCATGGTCTCTCGGGTACGTCATGTGACCACAGGGGTTCTTTTGGGTTAGCATCACGTTGTTCCTGGCATATACAGCACTGTTCTACAATGGCTTCTATTTGTTTTCCCATTCTAGGCCAGAACAGGAGGTCTCGTGCTCTATGCTTGCTTTTCCCTACACCCATGTGTCCTGCGTGTATGCGCTGGAGCATGTCTCCCCTGAGGCTCTGGGGAACTATGATTTTCTCACCTTTGAAGAGTATTCCTAACCTGGCCCTAGCCAGATGAATATCGCTCCGCCTAGCTCCACTCACATCCATCTGGAACCTCTCCCATTGAGAGTGATTTCTCCAAGCAATTTTATGGCCTAGCCAATCAGGACGCAGGGCGGGAGTATCACAGATGTGACGTAGTGGAGAAGCGACCGTGCGTGAGACTGTTTTGATTCAGACAACAATGGCGGCTCGCATCGAGGAAGCAAGCGTTAACATTGATGCTGCTATTTCATCCGTGTTGTCCAATTTACATAACATTGTTTCATTAAAAGAACACCAGAGAACGGCATCTTCGAGTCTGCCGATAAAGCGAAAGCACCGACTGCATATCCGACATGATCTTACCTGAACTTGTAACAATGTTAAACCGAGTTCTGTAAGTCGTTCGTGTATACTTTTTTGGTTGGCTTCTTTGTTAAAAATAAGTTTGCTGTGCATAATGTTGCCTTTTATCCGCACATTTTCATGGCACAGACGGCATTGATCGTTTACCGACATTGCGCTGATTGATGGCTATTCTGTTTTGTTTTTTCCTGCGTCGCTCCCATCAGCGTCACGGGTTGGCTTCGGTGTGAGTGGTTGAAATAGCACGTCGATCAAGATGACAGACACGTGGCTTATCCAATCGTATGCAAGAATTTTTGATAAGGCCCAGCCTTCTGAAACGCCATTTCAATGGATCGGTTCCAGATGGATGAGTGGAGCTAGGCGGAGCGATATTCATCTGGCTAGGGCCAGGTTAGAGTATTTCCATCCATCTCAGAAATTTCATCTCGGTGGTTCCAATACTCCTGGATGCCGAGCGGGCATTTCCTCCTTTCATCAGGCCATCCATTCTGTGTGACTTTTCTGAGTGTAGCGAGCTGTGTATCTTGTGCTGTTGCATCCTTGATCTCCAGTAGCTTGCTGTCACTCACTGGAACAGTACTTATGAGTGTATGTACCTGTGCTTCCATGCTTTCCATGAGGCTGCTGTCTTGGTGCTCGATGGATTTCCGGGACAGGGTGTCGGCCACTGGGATGTCCTTTCCGGGCCGGTGAATGATGTGGATGTTATACTTCTGAAGTTGTAGTATTATCCTCTGTAGCCGCGGTGGTGCTGCAGCCAGCGGTTTTCGGAGGATTGCCTCCAGAGGTTTGTGGTCAGATTCTACAATCACACTCCGGCCATACATGTACTCGTGGAAGCACTTACAGCCGAATACAACTGCATATAGTTCCTTTTCTATTTGGGCGTAATTTACTTCGGTGCTGTTTAGTGACTTGGAAGCATAGGCAATGGGTTTGCTGTCCTGGAGGATGACACGCGCCGAGGCCGCATTTTGAGGCATCTACTTGGAGTCTGAGTTCTTCGTGGGTCAAAGTATGCGAGCACAGGGTGATCTGTTATCAGCTGTTTCGTCTGCGTGAATGCTTTGTGCGTGGTTTTTGTCCCATAAGAATTCACTGTCCTGCTTTAGCAGTTGGCGTAGTGGTGCGTTTATCTCAGAGAGGCGTGGTGCGAATCTGGCCAAATGCAGCTATCTTCTCTTATGGATCGGGGAAAAGGGCGCAACATCTTCAACACATGGACGCTAACAGACGGGGACGCGAAGAACTGTGTGCTATTATATTTTATTTCCGTCCTGGCATTCAACAACACATAGTCTCGCGACTCTCATGAAGCTCGCGAGACTTGCCACAGGGCTACGGTGTCCCTTTTAGGACATACAGTCAGGATGTTACAGGCAACAGGTCAAGATCAAATATAAGAACATTTTGCAGACTGGCAAGTGTCTGATAAAATTTTGGGACCCAACAGTCTGCACAGGTAGCGGATGCCATCCCCAGAAAAGCAGTAGGGTAGAGTGGGGGAAAACGCCCCCCAAGGGGCATAGTTTCTCTTTATCATAATTACTACAGTAACATATTTCTGTTCATCAAAGTCTTATTTGACACTTTAATGCAGTATAACTAGGCAGTAAAATCAAAATATTTGAACAAAACATGAAAAAATGACTTCAAGTGAGCATTAGCTAGCTATATTGGTGAATGCAATGATGGAAGGTGGTTAGGTGACCCAATGACAAAACACAGTGGCTTTTAATGCACTTATGGAATATATTTCACTATTAATATACTAAATAATTTATGTTTAATATTAATTTAGGGTTTTCTGTTTTTCTTGATGATAGTGATGAACAAATACTACATCAATTATCAACCCATAGGGCTAGTGTAGAAATCAAAATATTCAAATGTTAGAAATTTGGCTATTTTGTACATTGCTAAAATAAATAATAATAGGTAGCCTATATATATATATATATATATATATATATATATATATATATATATATATATATATATATATATAATGTTGCATTACTTGCCTTTTACTTTTAGAGATTAAAAACTATGTTCATTTTGCTGTTGATCTATGAAGGAAACTGGTTGGTAAGAAAGGGGGCATTTTACCCCACCCTTGGGGGCGTTTTAACCCTCCGCTGGGGCAAAACGCCCCCTTTGTACAAAAATATTTTCAGTCAAATAAAAATAATTATGAAGGTTAAGCAAATTTAATATTTGGTTAATAACTCCTGCCATAGACACTCATAGACACTCAAAACTGGGATGGCAATTCTAGTCAAATTTATGTTTTGTTTTACAGTAATGTCACATTTTCTTTAAGGGGTGGGGGGGCATTTTCCCCACTCTACCCTAACGCTCTTGCAGGTAATTGTCAGGAAAAGCCAATGGGTCAGACCTGTCCAGAAACACTCTTTCATGTCTGAAAGACCTTCTCAATGTAAGTGCTTCATCATCTACGATGTCATCCAAAAATGGGCATGCCATTGCAAAGGACCAAACATGTGTTTAGAACTAAATAATATGGACAAAGCGTCTGTGACGTCACCCATAGACTCTCTGAAGAACGGGTTTGAGGCTGTTTATGGGGGGTATGGGCGGCGCCATACTGGAAAATCTTGGGAAATACAAAATACAAAAGTTTCAGAAAGGATACATAGGTGGTATGATGTGTTGTGTCAGATCATGGCCCAGAAGTCAAATTCACTTGGTGCAGCCCGTTCTCCGCTGTCAATCAAAGTTAACCACCCTTATTTGTCATACATTTTATATCTAAATATGATCTAAACTAATGAAGTAGAAAAGAATTCACCCCCTCACAGTTGTCAGGCATGCGGAACACATTGAAGATTACAATAAAAGTCCATGGGGCCAAACTGTAAACATATGAATTTATGCTGTGAAACGGAGATTTTAACATGAAGTCTACGGATATTTGCTCCCTTTTGGGACCGCCCTCTAGCGGATTTGAGATGTATTGCAGTTTATCGCACTTCCGGGTAGGCTTCAGCTTTCAGATTAGAATGTTGCCGCTTGGTTTAGAGCTACTTACTGTATATTGCCTGACTTGATTGACAAAACTTTTGCTTCTTTATCAGCCATTTCTCTAATTCCCTCATCACATACAATAGCCAAAGACCTATCTGTCAAACTTAGAACAACAGCAGTCTTCAAAAACACAATTGAACAGTAACAATGCCAATATGGACAATTATTATTATAGTTAATAATGGTAGGCTACCATCATAATGTTACAATAATAATAGTAGGCTACTTGACTGAATGCCAATATGTATCTGAGGTATTTTAATGCAGGCTGATAAAAATTGCGCTGAACACATAGATGACAAAACGGAATAACTGACAAAACACATTTGTTTCTGATCGGCGTGACCGCTGACTGAACAGATAAGGCACTAGGATTGACTAAGCCTAGCTGTTAGCCTCCTTTGAGTGATCTGCAGCGATTGGTCAAATGACCCAGTGCACTTTCCACACGGTCCCTTACTCACGTCTCCGTCAAGAGCGGAGCTTTCCGGTGACACTCACATTACAGCGGGGGCATTTTGAGGGCCAGTACTTATTCTATATAGAGCGAAAACACGGAAAATTAAGCTTGTGAAAAATTGTTAGCCTGATATTGTTAGCCTTTCAGCGGCAATGGGGTTTAAATAACTTTTTGGCTAAGTCGTTTCAGGAGGTAATTGCCATTTTTCAGTGAATGTCTGGGGAATTTCAAAAACAAAACTAACTTTACCCCGCTTAGAAGCTGAGCGGAGTGTACACAACACACACAACAAAATATAACTATATTGTGCATGCTACAAAAAACATAACAGCAAACATTATAAATAATACTTAAAGATTGTGATTTGGAGGAGAATGAACCTGATCCATATTCACTCGATACTAAGCCTCCTTCGGGAACAACCGACTTGCAAATCCACATTTGATTTCATTTATGTTTTTTAATAATTCATCATTAAAATTATGAGAACACAAGGTTCAGGCTATACATGCTCGTCCCTGGGCAATGAAAACAAGTGGCTCAACTGTCTTTGCAACGTAGAACACAGCATCTTCTCGACATGATGCTATTCATCTAAAATTATTTGAATTTGTTCTCGACTTCAAGTTTTCACTTCCGTCTGCGCGCGCAGTAACTGGGCGCGGTCAATATGTTTCATATCTGCGTCACTACGAAACAGCTAATGACTCATTTAAAAAAAAAATTCATTTCATAGACTCAAAGTCGACTCTCACTTTTGAAAGACAATAACTTTAAATACGGTGCACTTTCAGATAAAAATCTTTGCAGGATGTTTTCATTCCCTTAGAGCTACAGTATATTCCAAACTACATGAACAGTCATTTTCAAAAATCCATGATAGGGGCTCTTCAAATTTTAGCACGTTTTAAGCCCCATTTAAAATGCAGCTAGTAAAAGTGCTATGTGGCTAGTAATTTTGGAAAACCACTAGCCACATTGGCTAGTGAGCAAAAAAGTGTCAAGTACTGTGCATATACATCCATAACAATTTTAACGATCTCTGTCAAGCTCAAGCCCGCATCGGCTCATCCAAACCTTTGGGGGTCTTCAAGTAACTCAGCTTACTACCGACCGAAACGAAGCCCCCACTCTGAGTCTCCCCAAACTACACTCGTTGATCAGCCAGACGACGGATCACGACATCCTTTCCCCCATCCTTTTCGACCCATACCACTCCATTCGCTAATTCTGCGTAGTTGTGGTTTGGCCCACGCTAGTGAAACCATAATCAGAAAACCAAATCTGGTGAACAAACGTCAGATGGGGAAAGGTAAAGTGAGTTGAGGAGGGATAGTATGGCTCCTTTTTACAATAAAACAGTGCTGAACTGAAATGTGCTAAATTAAGTACATATGAAGAGTTCAGATGCAAAAGCCTCTAAATACCATTTGAAATTTTCTTCTAGAATGATATTTTTTATCAAGCCAGTAATTTTACTTAAATGGCAATGAAGATTACCTATTAATTGTAATTCAAGTGAAATTACTGAACTTAAATATACAAGCTTGATAAAAATGATCATTCTAGAAGAAAATTTAAAATGGCACTTAGAGGCTTTTGCATCTGAACTCTTCATATATAAATATGAATATATTAAAACTTTATTCAGAAAATAATTTAAACATTAAAATAATACAGGTTTCATTTGCTATAACCTAGAAACATACGTACATTTCATAGGTAACACAGCAAGTCCCATTTGTAAACAAGGATGTATTAGCTAGCTTTCATGAACTATATACATTATGCAATATATACGTTTTTACTGCATGTATTAATATTTTAGCAATACAATTGTACCTTTATCATTCATATTAGTTCATAGTACATTAACTAAGGTAATAACAGGTAAAATTTGAATTAAAACTCCATTTCAAATGCATTAGTAAATGTTAAAATTAACAAACTAACAATTAATCAATTTGACAACTTGTATTAACATTAGTTAATGATAAAAATAGAATTGTATTATAAAGTGTTACCATTTCATATAATTCCAAAATTCGTGCTTAAAGATGTCCTTTCAAATATAATAAATACCTGTATTACTTGTAGGCCTACGTAATATAGACTCAGTCTCTCACTTTATTTGCTTCTTTTTTAGAAGACTTGATGATTATCTAAACAAAATAACAAGATGTATTGTAGTGATTAAAAAGACCTTAAATCGAATGAGTTTCTGCTATGTTTCTGCATGAACATATCAATGTTGAGAAAGCAATCACGTCACTAGTTTTTAATATGCAAATTCATCTGCTAATGAATGCATAAAAGTGACCAGCCGAATATAAAATAATGCAAATAGATGCTAACAATTGTGCCTTAAAACATTTTTGTTTTAATGTTTTTGTCACATTGTTTTAACGCTTGACTGAGGTAAAGTTAGAGTCCTCGCAGCCTCAACGGCAAACCACTGTTCTTTCTTCTTTTGCAGCATCTAGTCAACAAATGAATTACTTTATAATGATATGGCAATATGTACTTTAGTTTTATGTATTCATACCATTTCGCTGTCTATGTTTAAATGCACGCCTGAAGTGTCAGCACTTTCGCTGCGTGTTCTCTCCATGCAGCACGCAGCCTCATGTGTTAACGTAAACAACTCAGCCAGTGATAGTTTGTTATTTGACCTCTAGAGGCCACTCTCGCTCTGTATAATGCCTGCAGTCTCTGCAGTGCTCTTGTGCTGTGTAATGACCGTGCGCACTTCTACAATGCTTGTACAATTCGTTTATCTGTATTGTTAAAGAGTGAGAGATTTAGCATTTAATTGAGCTGTGCATGCATTTTAGACAATTAAGTTAAATGCTCCGTCTGTGCAATAACTACGTCCATGTTATGAGCCGCGTTTTTTACTTACTTTAACTGCTCGGTACTCTAGTATTATCAATGGGATTACCTTTTCCAGGAGGTGCTAATAATTCACTTACATTCACTGAAATATTGAAACGGTAGCGATACTGATTCAAACACGAGCGCCAGTGATTGAATGTCAAAGCGCAGTTTGAACGCCCCGCCCCCAGCCGAACTGAAAGTTTTGATTAGTTTTGCACGTGAGTCAGACCTGCCTGCTACTGGCTGAAGTGCAGGGCTCCACCACAGTAGTTTTGAAAAGTGTCTGTCAAACGTCAGGTAACTTTGCCCTGTTGCTTCGTCGGCACCTTTTTCATAGTACCATAGTACTTTGTACTTTGGTGAAAAATAAATGTAACGAAGTCATTTTTATTCTACTCAAGTAAGAGTGAAAGTACCACATTTTAATCATACTCAAAAATCTACTCTAAGTACTAGTACTGTAACGAAAGTATTTGTAATTAGTTACTTTCCACCTCTGGTTACCCGCTGCACTGAACAAGCGTTCTGATGGAGTGCTGGTTGTGGTAATGCACAGGTATTTTCTTGCCATTTTTTTTTCACCATTCCAGTGGCTTGTCATCACCATCAATAACTTCCTCTTACTTAGTCTTTCGAGAATGCCACCATCTCAACCTCAAGCTGACCTTTGATCTCATCAAGGTGTTCGGCATTGATAGAATCCCCCTTATAGCGTGGGTCAAAGAAGGTGGCTTTGCGCATCAACTGAGGTCTGTTGTTGTTGTCATATTTCGATTCAAGTTTATCCCCTTTTTAATTTCCGTCTCCTCCTCCTTCAGGATAACTTTCATGAGATGCTGCATGGGCAGCAGAGATGAGACTGTCCCATAATTCTGAGACAGGCTTCAACCCATCTTTGACAGCCTCAAGTACAGCACTGTCCTGCCAAGTTACGTTGTAAGTGTGCGACAGCTCTTGTCATCAGCAAAAACCTGTTTGATGGATTTTTAACGAGTTGCACAATCCTACAATGATAATATTAAAAATAATATTATATTTACTTAATAATAGTAATAATAATAATAATAATAATAATAATAATGCAAATAAGAATTCAAATTCAATGAAAAAAAATAAATAAATAAAGTTTTTCTTATTTTCCGTGGTCTACTATTATTATTAGGATTAGGCTTGGATTCATCTATTTTTCATTAAAGCAACAAAATTAAGATTTGTTCGTTGACTTACCTTTACCAGCATAGTGTCAGGGTTTGTGTATTGGCAAGAAGCACGAGGAAACGAGGAATCACAAGAAAATGGGAATATTTAATTAACTACTCTAGAACCACAAAACACGCAGTACAACAACGAGAACGGACCAGGAGTAAGGAGAACACAGGGTTTAAATACAGAGAACAGACTAGGGGAACAAGGCACAGCTGGGGCAAATTAAATAAACACAGGTGAATGAACTGAGGACAAACGAGGAGCGGGAAAACTGAATAGGACTAAACCAAAACACTAAGAAAAAAGGGGGAAACAAAGAGTCACACTATGACAGTACGCCTCCTCCCAAAAAGGCGCGACCTCACACCATATAACATCAATGGGGTGGGGGGGGTGAGCGCCCTGGAGGCTGTGGAGGGCATGGTCTGGTGGAGGAAGCCTCAAGGGTAGGACATACAGGCGGCCAGGGCAGAGCAGGATGTGTGCGTGGCCAGGGCGGAGCAGGACATGACCAGGGCGGAGCGGACTGAGGGCGTGGCCACTGCGGAGTGGGCTGAGGGCATGGCCAGCAGGCTGAGGGCATGGCCAGGGCAGTGAAGACCCTTCAGGCGGCCTTCAGCGGTAAAGACCTCTCAGGCGGCCAGGACGAGGACATAGGGCCCGACGAGACTCTGGCTGCGCTGTCTCGGCGGGAAGAGACTCTAGCTGGGCGTTCTCGGTGGGACGAGACTCGGGCTGGAAGGTCTCTGAACTGGACAGAACGAGCGGTGAGGAGCCCGGCTGGACTAACCAAGCAGTGAAGGTTCTGGGCTGGACAAAACTCAGGCTGGATAGTCCATTTTGCAGCACACAAAGACATCAGAGGGAGATCAGCCTGGAAATCGGCCCTGGACATCTATAGACTGATCTGGTGACTGGGTTGATGGTTGCCGTGACGTGCAGGCATGGGAAGACAGTCGCGGAATGCAGGCTCGGGAGGGCTGCCGTGGATTTCAGGCTTGGCGGGGCTGAAGTGGATCTCGGACTTGGTTGGACTCGCCAGATTTTCCCCGTGGCCATTTCGGATGAGCCGAGAACTTCGAACCCTTGGAGAGGTATGTGAAAGATGCTGGTTTGGGGTGAACTGGGGCATCCACATGCTTTTGGATAGGGACTGGATGATTATTTTGATTGTTTTCTACTATATCAACATATAAATTAGAGCCATGTAATTCTAGGACATAGTTAATGAAGTCAGGGATTGACCTGTAACAATCATCAGGGGAGATACATCTAAATAAATTATCATCATCCATCCAGGCATTAATAGTAGAGTTACCCCAACTCACCTGATGATAAAGACTCAGGAACTCTTCCACAAGTCCCTCCAATGATTTCCCATTCTGGGAAATGAAGAGGAGTTTGTCTTCAGCCATCCTTGTACAGTTTATCGGTTCGATTCTTCTGTCAGGGTTTGTGTAGTGGCAAGAAGCATGAGGAAACGAGGAATCATAGGAAAACAAGAATATTTAATGATCAACTCTAGAACCACAAAACATGCAGTACAATGATGAGAACGGACCAGGAGTAAGGAGAACACAGGGTTTAAATACACAGAGAACAAACTAGGGGAACAAGGCACAGCTGGGCAAATTAACTAAACACAGGTGAATGAACTGAGGACAAATGAGGAGCAGGAAAACTGAATAGGACTAAACCAAAACACTAACCAAAAAGGGGGGAAACAAAGAGTCACACTATGACACAAAGTTTGAGGTAGATTGAGCTTTTCCTGCAGAGCTCTTGTCATCTTTGCCAGCTGTGAGAGAATGCTCCATTAGTTGAACGACAGATGCCAAAAGCACGCTCAGTTCTTGCCTTTTCCTTTTGTAGTGAGTAATTCACTGCCAAAATCAAGTTATGGCCAAAACAGTTTAACCATTGCCATTTTGAGTATGGCTCAATGCCGTACTCAATTTGAGTATGCAGTATGGCCGCAACAATATTGGGGAAACATTATCAGTAGTAATGCAACAAATTTTACTTTCATGATGTTCCAATCATGCATGAATATCTGCCAGAATACCTGCAGTGTGGTTCTCTGGAATGAATGTTGTGTCAATACATTTTGGGTTCGGTTTCTAATTCTCTGAAATATAATGGACTGTAACGGACATGTAGGGGGTCATATTTATGCTTGACCATGCGCCTCAGCAACTCGTACTATTTGTCAAATGTCTGAAGCTTGTAGAATTATTGACAATGATTCAAATTTCCGGCATGTCATTTCCTGATATAAAACATAATGTAAATGATTTAAATAATTAAATAAATGAAATACGTGAAAAAGTACATAAATAAGTTGATACATTATTTAATAAATTAGGAAATAAGTAAATTATTGCCCCGCCTGCCCCCACATGATAATATTGTGTATCGGCGATCTCACAGGCTGACGATATGGCAATCTGAAAATGAAGCATATTACCCAACACTAGCTGGCTCACGTGTCACTCTGACGAAGAGTCTGAGAATGACAACCAGGAAACGGCATATGATCCTAAGGCAGTACAGTGAGTACAAATAATGCAGTAATTAGAACTGCAGGTGGGTATTTCCAGCGTCTAAGATCTCTGTCTGTGGATACAGTCTGCCAGCCCATGCAAAAACATGTCCCATTGTGCTTCCATGTTCCAGTTGCATTCTGCAGCCAAAGTGCGAAATTCAATGGAGTCATCTGTGGTCCGATTACCTTGTTGTAACTTAGCCAACACCCATGCCGCCTCTCTGCCAGCGACCACCCGATCGCACACCTTTTAAAGTTCCTCAGTGAAGGACTGATATGATGAACAACACAATTCTTTTTGTTACTAAACAGCTGTTTCCCAGAAAGCTGCTCGACTGGATAACAGTGTGACCACAAAGGCCACTTTGGACAACTCTGTATATCGCTCTACACCCATTATTATTTTTCCCACAAAGAACACTTTGCCAGAAAAGAGCAGCACAACTGGGGCTCACCAGAGTCTGCAACTGGAGGTGGCATTGCAGTCGGTGTGGCCTACAAGTGAAAAAACAGGTGGGTTGAGCACAGGGAGCTGGTGGGCAGACTCCGTCTTTTTTATAGAAATAAAGTAATTTATTTCTATAAAAAAATATTCTCAGTTTTTGTAATCTATATGAAAAGAGAGATGTTAGTCATATTCTTTTCAGCTCATTGAGTTTTAATGTGACCACACCCACGGAGAGCGCACGCTCTTCGAACGCAAGTGATCTGAGGCAAGCCACGCAAACGTGTCAACACCCCCATCAACTGGAAAAAACACATCAAGTTTAATAAGAATAATTTACCTTACATTTTGCTACGACTTGCTACGCTGTGAGGAATAATACTATCTAATAATCAGTGGTGGACAGTAACGAAGTAAATGTAATTCATTACTGTGCCTTTTTTTGCATATCTGTACTTTAATCAAGTATTTAAATTTTGGGAGACTTTTACTTTAACACCACTTCATTTCAAAGTTTTTGAACTTGTTTTGTTTTGCCCCTGTTGGCGCCTTGGTGGTAATGTTATCATCACATCAGCTTCAGTGCAACTGCAACAGCATAACGTTTTGAGTGCCAATGTCTTTATAAATGATGGAAGAAACTACTGACTCTAACTTGTCACAACACCCATGGCCTTATTTACGTGATTTTTTTGAAGTTGTTGGAAAGAAGAACGAGTCTTTCATTGTTAAGTGCCTTCTCTGACTGCCTCAGCCCTGTACAATTTTGTCTTACAAGAATTCTCCTTCCAATCTACAGAAACACATAGAGGTAAGTCATTTGAATTGTACTAAAAATAAATCTAACAGTAGCTTGCACACAGAAGGGTATGTCTTTGAGTTAACACTGTCTGGCCTCTTGTCCGAATGCAATTTGCAACTAAGTAAATGGTAACCTACTGGTAAATTACAAATGGTATGCCCCCAGCAACTTTCCATTGTAACCTGGTGATTAACATATCAAATGAGGTCTTGCTATTTAAGGGAAATGCAACAGAGATTCTGGGCTGTTGTCTGTTTTCAGATCAGTCCGTGAGGCTGGGAGTTTAACGACGAAATGTAATCCAACAGCAACAAACAAGAACCGAAACCAGAGAAGCACAAGGCTGAATGAGAACGGGAACACACACCGGGGACCACAAACAACGATCTGACAAAGGAGATGAGAAGTAGATGAGAATATATACACATAAATGATATACTGCAGCTGGTGATGGGTGATTGCTGATGAGCGCTGATTGACCTTGGTGCGCACCCCCACTTGGAGTAGAGTCTCACGGGCTCTAGTCCAAGTGCGGTGACACCGCTGGATGAAGGCGTGGGCGGAGGGGACCGCGACTTCGGATTCCAGACTAGGAAAAATAGGTGGCTGGTAACCTACACTACACTCAAATGGTGATAGGCCTGTGGATGACACTGGCAACGTGCTGTGGGCGTACTCCACCATAGACAATTGCTGGCTCCAGGAGGAAGGATTCTTGGACACTAAACATTGCAACGTTCTCTCCAAATCCTGATTGGCTCGCTCAGTTTGACCATTGCTCTTGGGATGGAACCCAGAGGATAGACTGACAGTCACCCCCAGAAGTTTACAAAACTGAAACAAAATTGAAAAGTCCAAAATTTGGACACAAATTGGGGTCCTCTGTCAGAAACCACGTCTGTCGGGAGGCCATGAAGCCAGAAAGACGTGGTCAACGACACTCACCGCTGTCTCCTTGGCTGAAGGTAATTTGGGCAAGGGAATGAAATGGGCCGCCTTCGAGAACCGGTCCACCACGGTCGAAACTACCGTGTGACCCTGGGAGGGTGGGAGGGCGGTGATAAAATCTAGCACAATGTGGGACCAGGGTCTCGAAGGCACCGGCAGCGGTTGAAGTAACCCATCTGGAGGTTCGATTGGTAGTCTTACCCGTGGCACAAACTGAGCAAGCCAATACAAAACTGCGAACGTCATGAGCCATGAGAGGCCACCAGAATCGTTGCTTAACCAAAAACATAGTACGATTGACTCCTGGATGACATGTCAAATTGGAACAATGACCCCACTGAATGATGCTGGACCGTAAACTTTCCAGCACGAACAAACGGTTCGGTGGGCAACGAGTCGGAGGCGTTACCCCTTCTAAGGCCTTCTTGACCTTCGATTTGACCTCCCATGTGATTGTAGAGATGAATAGATTCTCTGGTAAAATGCACTCGGGAGTAGACGGGCGATTGGAACGGTCAAAAATGCACGATAAAGATTCGGGCTTGATGTTTTTGGAACCCGGGCAGTACGAGAGAGTAAAGTCAAAACGTCCGAAAAAAAGAGCTCACCGAGCCTGCCTGGAATTAAATCTTTTAGCAGTGCGAATGTATTCCAGATTCTTGTGATCGGTCCAGACAATAAAAGGTACCCGACCCTGCTACCCAGTGGCACCACTCCTCCAATGCTAACTTGACCGCCAACAACTCTCTGTTGCCAATGTCATAATTGCTTTCAGCAGGGAGATAAACGATGCGAAAAAACGCGCAAGGGGGCATCTTGTCGTCTGAAGGAGAGCGCTGGGATAACACTGCACCTACCCCCACCTCTGACACATCGACCTCCACCACAAACTGACGTGATGGATCAGGGGTTATCAGGATGGGGGCTGAAACAAAGCAACCCTTCAGTTTGGCAAACGCAGCTTCCGCTGCGTCTGACCACCTGAACGTTGTTCTGGGGGAGGTCAAGGTAGTCAGAGGCGCGGCTAGTCGGCTGAAATTACGAATAAAACGCCGGTAAAAATTGGCGAACCCCAGAAACCTCAGTAGGGCCTTACGGGAATCTGGACTTGGCCAATTCACCACAGCCTTAACCTTGTCAGTATCCATGCGCATTCCCTCAACCGAGATGATGTGACCTAGAAAAGGAACAGACTGTGCATGAAAAACGCATTTCTCCGCCTTGACAAAAAGCCCATTCTCTAACAACCTCTGAAGCACTTTTCGAACGTGTTGCACGTGTTCCTGGAGAGACGAAGAAAAAATCTATATATCATCCAGGTAGACATATACGAATTGATCGACCATGTCTCGCAACACGTCATTGACAAGTGCTTGGAAGAGCGCTGGGCTATTGGACAGACCGAAAGGCATAACCAAATATTCAAAGTGCCCCCTAGGGGTGTTAAAAGCTGTCTTCCATTCATCCCCCTCCCTGATGTGGTCCAAATGATAAGCATTCCTTAAATCCAGTTTTGTGAAGATAGATGCTCCTTGCAACCTCTCGAAAGCTGAAGACATCAACGGCAAAGGATAAGGATTCTTCACCGTGATGTTGTTCAGCCCCTGGTAATCAATACAAGGTCACAATGATCCATCTTTCTTCCCCACAAAAAAGAACCCCGCCCCCGCTGGAGAAGAGGAAGGGCGGATGAATCCCATTGCTAGAGAATCAGAAATGTATTTCTCCATGACCTCTCTCTCTGGGACAGAGAGTGAATATAATTTCCCCTTAGGCGGAGACGTACCTGGCAATAAGTCTATAGCACAGTCATAGGGACGACTGAACCCCTCCTTCAGATCTCGATACTCCATGGGCACGTTTGATAAATCCACTGTCTCCTCCTGTAACACATGAACAGAAACAGGCAGACAGGACTTATGACAAAAACTGCTCCATGATGTCACTGATTTAAGTTGCCAGTCTATTTTGGGGTTGTGACGGGTGAGCCATGGGTGACCAAGAACGATGGGTGCTAGTGAAGTGTCCAGAATGTAAAAAAAATTTCCTCAGAATGATTGCCGGATGTGATGAGGGTGATGTCTTCGGTGGTGATCAGTGAAATCGTGGGGAGTCTTTGGCCATTGAGAGCGTGAACATCGATCTGGTGTGAGAGGGGTTTGAGGGGAATATGAAAAGGAATCTTTGTGCAAAGGAATGATCCATGAAATTACCTTCCGCCCCTGAGTCCAGTAGTGCTCGACACCACTTCACCACGAATCTAACTCCGCCATTGGATCGATTTTGTGGTGCTTTACAACATAATAATTACATTATAAGAAAATTAAGCGTTGGTCGATGTATGTATGATGCTAAAACAGTTGCCTGGTGTAGTTGAGTGCTCCTTAATAACAGAGATTGTTATTTTCAAAAGCTTCCAAAGACTGATCTAACTAAGCCTTACATGTGAAAAAATTAGAATGTTGTACGAAAGTTATAATTTTGATGATTAAGGCTTACATCTTATGAAAACCCCAAATTCAAAATCTCAGAAAATTAGAATATTACATAAAATTTAAAAAAAAATACAGAAATGTCAGCCCTCTTAAAAGTATAATCATGCATAATAATATACTAAATATTTACCTTTTAATTTGAATTACTGAAATACATTAACATTTGTATGATATTCTAATTTATTGAGTTTCACCTGTAGTTAATGTTTTGAATGTTTACTTTTTGCAGAGAAAACATGGTAGCCAGATGCAGATATATATTGCCCTAACAGTACAAAGGAAAATAAAAATGGAGAGCGAGGAGGCTCCTTTAACCTCCAGACAGTTGAAGTTGAGCGAAACCAAGCTAATAATCACACAGAAGTATGTTGATCATGCAGTGTTGAATTTTGTGACCCAGAGTCTACAACCCTTTAGTGTGGTGGACCAGCCATCATTGCAAGCTTTCTTGTATGAACTTCAGCCTAACGCCTCTGTCATGTCAAGGACCACTTTACGACGTAAGATGGATGTGGCAGTGTCTGGGATCGATTTCATAGCAATGACCACAGATTGTTGGAGTTCAAGGAGAAGAGGTTTCATCGGTGTTACTGACCACTGGGTTGATCCCAACAGTCTGGAGAGGTGCTCAGTAGCACTAGCATGCAGGCAGCTCAAAGGTCCACACATTTTTTATGTTTTGGCTTGCACACTAAATGACATACATTCTGAATCCGGCATACAGAACAAGGTTGTTCGAACTACAATTTTTTAAAGGCATTTCGTATATGTGGAGACCAAGATGTGAACAACAACTCTGCTTCAGGTGAGGCTGAAGATGATGAGATCAATGACATGTGGATGTGATATTGAGGATGTGGATGGTGTTGAGGTGGACTTTGTAGAGGTCACAGCTGTTTTAGATGAAGATGATGGCTTACAATTCCAACTTCCAAAACATCATTGATGTGCCTGCCACTTACTTGAATGCACAATTACTTGAATTGCTGCGTTCACTGTTACTTTCCACAGTGAACGCAGCAAAAGCCTGTTCAAATGAAGCCTACAAGAAGCTGTCCCGATCAGCATTCTCTAAGTGTCATGCACTATGGAATAAGTGTGGCAGATCTGCTGCTGCTGCAGAGATTATACAAGACACTTGCAAAATTCAGCTGATCCGCCCCAATGCAACAAGGTTGAATTCCTTATTTCTCGCCAGAGCTAGAGTTTATTGCGGCTGCAATCCTTGTCCCAAAATTTAAAACATCCTGGACATTGGATGAAAAAATTGTCAAAATAGGTATTTTTATTAAAATTTTATTTTTATTTTTGAAAAGTGTAATTAGTTAAAGACATTTCAGGCCTGGACTACATCAAGGACCATCTGGAGGAAGAGACTTTAAAACAGCTGCCAGTCGATAGTTCCAGTGGCTCTGAGGAAGAGGACTTCTTTGCGAGCATGAAGCCTATGGTCAGGAAGGTATCAAGTGTCAGGAGCCAATCAGAGTCATCATATGTCACTGCACCAAGATCCCTGTCCCCTGAATACTGATCACCTGCACCTGATTCCAATCTGCATTCACGTCCCAGTCAAGCCTCCAACAGGAATAGACCGTCAAACAGTTCTCTCTGATTACTCTCAAGTCATCTCCTGCAAGGAACGTAAAGTATACTCACCTGAAATCTACTAACCTCTGTGTTCCTGTTCCGATGTTCCCAGAATCCGCTCCATGGTTCCCGATCCCTGTGTCCTGGATCCTGTGATGAGTCTCGTTCCCCTCTGGATGATCTGAAAAGAGAAGCAAGCAAGTATCACTGAACTGGCTAAATCGCCCTAGAAAGAACTAAAGGAATTTACTCACGTGGAATTCGCAGCGGATCCTGTCTACCCTCCAGCGATCTGTAAAAGGGAAGAAGGAGTATCAGTGCTTTGTCTCTACACTCACGCTATTCCTTGCCAAGAGGATTCTCTCACCTGGGTAACCCCTGCCACGAATCCTCCACACGAGCACCATTGAGCACCTGCAAACCTGAACACTTACCTGTTCTGTTAAATAAAGAAAAGTTTATATTCTTCACTTACCTCTGTGTTCGCGTCTGAATCCTGACAGAAGGCTTGACCAACACAACAACGGAACGAGGTAAAGATCAGGATGACTTCCAAACGACCTGAAGCGGCTATGAATCCACTATCTGACACCGCTACCCCAGCACAGCCTGTGTTTTCCCCGCAAGGGCTTCCGGAGACGCTGCTTCTTCGTTTTCCTGCTTTGCAAGTTCCCCGTCATGCCCAGCGCCCTTCTCTGGTCGGGCGGAGGATTGCAATGGCTTCCTATTGCAGTGTTCACTTACGCTGGAACAACAACCTCAACTCTATTCCACGGAAAGATCCAAAGTAGCATTTGTCATTCAACAGTTATCAGGAGCGACTTTGAGATGGGCTGAATCATTATGGATGAAAGAATCACCAGTGGTAGCAACAATTCAAGAATTTGTTAAGCACTTCAAAGAAGTTTTCGGACGACCAGCGGAGGATTCCTCGTCGGAGAAGCCCTGCTCCAGCTACGTCAAGGAAGGAAATCGCTGTCTGAGTATTCCGTTGAGTTCCGCATGCTCGCCTCCAACAGTGGTTGGAACGAACGAGCGCTTATTTCCGTATTTCGTCGAGGATTAAATCCAGCTTTACGCCTCCAACTGGCCATATATGATGATACATTAGGACTTGAGAAATTCATGCAGCAGGCTATGAGGGTAAATCAAAGATCCCAGAGTTGCCACAATGAACAGTCTTACCATTGCCCCGTTCCTCAAACAAGCATGAGATGCACCACGTCGGAAGGTCCAGTTGAGGACATGCAAGCGGATTCTTTCAAACTTTCTCAGTCTGAACGTCTACGGAGACGTGAACTCAGATTATGCATGTATTGTGGGGTAAAGGGACATTTTCGACTCACCTGCCCCACTCGACCAGGAAATCTGATGGTGAGTTCCGTTTTAAATCATCACACTGTTTCAACGCCCCTCACCATTCCTGTTACTCTCCGAATTGAAGAGCTCTGCATATCTGCCCTAGCAATCATTGACTCGGGGTCTGCGGGAAACTTCATCTCGGGGAAGCTTAGTAAGAGACTCAACCTACGAGAAGTCAGCACTCCCAAGTCCTACTCCATCTACGCCGTAAGAGGTGAACAACTTAATATGCAAGATGTAACTACCCAGATAAAGCGCATTCAACTGTGAATAGATGGAACACATCGAAAGTGGTTTGAACCGTTTGTACTTCGGAACAGTCAAGCGGATCTCATCCTTGGGCGACCCTGGTTAATTCTTCACCAACCTACCATTGAGTGGAAGTCCGGTAAAGTGCTTCATTGGGGATGTCATGGTCATATGGTTCCAGATCCAGTACCTAGTCTGCCTGACCCACAAGGGAACCTGAAGCTCACAGTGAACTCCACGTCTATCGAGAGTCCCACACAAAACCTGTCGACGAATATCCCAACATGTTACTCCAAGTTCTCTGAGATTTTTAACCCTGTCACTGCTTCCCGGTTACCTCCACACTGACCCTGGGATTGTGCAATAGATCTGGTCCCTGATGCACGACTCCCCAAAGGTCGAATGTACTCCCTGTCCATTCCAGAGCAAGAATCAATGAAGAAATACATCCAAGAGGCGTTAGATCAAGGGTATATCCGGCCTTCCACCTCACCGGCAGCAGCTAGCTTTTTCTTCGTGGCCAAGAAGGATGGCGGTTTGAGACCCTGCATCGATTACCGAGCCTTGAACCAGATCACTGTAAAATTCAGCTATCCTCTACCACTCATTCCAGTCGCCCTTGAACAACTCAGAGAAGCAAAAATATTTACCAAGCTTGACTTAAGAAGCGCCTATAATCTGATCCGAGTGAGAGAAGGTGATGAGTGGAAGACGGCATTCATAACCCCTGCTGGTCACTATGAATATCAAGTTATGCCATATGGTCTGGTCAACGCTCCTTCAGTCTTCCAGAGCTTCATGGACGAGGTCCTCCGAGACTTCTTAGGGAAGTTTGTTCTGGCCTATATCGACGACATCCTGATATATTCATGAAACCTCGCTGAACACCAATTCCACGTGTCCTTAGTGCTCCAGCGGCTCCAAGAGTTCAATCTGTTCCTGAAAGCGGAAAAATGCACCTTTCACCAGCCCACTGTTGACTTCCTGGGGTACGTCCTTCAGCGATCAAGGAGTTGAGATGGACAGAAGAAAGACTGAGACCATCCTGTCCTGGCCGAGCCCCACATCCGTAAAAGAACTTCAGCGATTCCTGGGGTTTTCAAACTTTTACAGGCGATTCATAAATCAGTACAGTCTTCTCACTGCCCCCTTGACCTCCTTGTTAAAAGGAAAGCCTAAAACCCTGCGATGGTCCCCGGAAGCCGAGAGGGCTTTCCAGTCATTGAAGTCTGCTTTCACCCGTGCCCCTTTGCTGCATCACCCAAATCCAGATAGACCATTTGTGGTAGAAGTGGATGCATCCACCACCGGAGTGGGTGGAATCTTGTCCCAATGCTCTGAGCTCTCGTCTAAGCCACTACCCTGTGCATTCTTCTCGAAAAAGTTTTCTCCAGCGGAGGCAAACTATGATATTGGTAACCGAGAGCTTCTCGCAATAAAACTTGCGTTAGAGGAATGGCGCCATTGGCTAGAGGGAGCAAAACACCCGTTCATAGTCCTCACTGACCACAAGAACCTCCAGTATCTAAGAGATGCAAAACGGTTAAATCCCCGTCAAGCCCGATGGGCCCTATTCTTCACTAGATTCCATTTTAAAATTGCCTATCGCCCTGGCGCCAAGAATACCCGGGCAGATGCCTTGTCCCGTATCCATGCCCCCGAGATTCCGGTAGAGAAACCTGAGACCATTCTGCCAGAGAAGTTATTCGTTAACCCAATCCACTGGGAAATCAACGAACAACTCCAGGAATTGGTCCAACAGCATCCAAGAGTTCCCGGATGTCCCCTGGTAAGATCCATGTACCCGAGGAATACCGTAAGGCTTTGATTTCTTCAGCCCATTCTTCAGTGGCCACCGGACATCCAGGCATAACCCAGACCCTTGCCACACTTCAGGAGAAGTATTGGTGGCACAGCATGCGTCATGACATCACCCAATTCATCCAAGGCTGTATTCCCTGTGCCATCTCAAAGGTCCCTAGAAACCTGCCCGTTGGAAAACTGGTACCGTTACCTGTTCCAAACAGACCCTGGTCGCACATTGGAGTTGATTTTGTCACGGATCTTCCTGTATCTGAGGGTAATACCTGCATCCTAGTGGCCATTGACCGCTTTCGAAAGCATGCAAACTAATTCCATTAAAGGGGCTTCCAACCGCCTTTAATACTGCTGAACTGCTCATGGAACATGTCTTTCGAAATTTTGGCCTTCCAGAAGACATAGTCTCCGACCAGAGGACCTCAGTTGAGCACCTGCAAAGCTGATCTTTACAGTTCATTTCCCGAGTCTGGAGATCATTCTTCAGTCTGATGAATGTGACGGTGAGCCTATCATCCGGGTACCACCCACAAACCAATGGGCAAACCGAACGAAAGATCCAGGACATAGGCCGATTTCTGCGCACATTCTGTCACTCCAACCAGAACATCTGGAGTCGATATCTTCTATGGGCAGAATATGCACAGAACTCACTCAGACAAGCATCTACAAAATTAACCCCTTTCCAATGTGTTCTTGGCTACCAACCACCGTTGTTCCCATGGTCCGGGGAACCGTCAGAAGTGCCTGCCGTGAATAAGTGGTTTGAGGAAAGCGAACAGGTTTGGAATGAAACACATCAGCACATCCAGCAAGCTGTTAACAGACACCGACAGTTCGCGGACCGCCGTCGCCGACCCACTCCGGAATATCAGCCGGAGCAATTAGTATGGCTCTCCACTAGAGACATCAGACTTCGTCAGTCATGTAAGAAGCTTAGCCCCAAGTACATCGGACCTTTTCCTATCGTCAAGCAAGTCAATCCCGTCACCTACCAGCTCCGGTTACCTCCTGAATACCGCATCCATTCCACATTCCATGTTTCCCTTCTGAAATCCCATCATCCACCTGTACACCAGTCAGAAAATGAGGTAAATCCTGAAGACAACACTCCGATACCACCCATTGAGCCAGAATCCATTTACCTCATCAGGGAAATCTTGGACTCTCGACGTCGAGGGGTAAACCTGAATACCTCATTGACTGGGAAGGATATGGACCTGAGAAACCTGCACCAAGACCCAGAGGTTCGACCCCCACGAAGAAAACGCGTCACAGATATTTGCTGCTGCTTATCCTTTCAGCGGCTATAGGTTGCCGCTACAATGCTGATTAATGATGTTTACTGCCACAACTATTATTCATTGCCATTTGGGGCTTTCTATTTTAGTATGTCCCTTGTGATGACAGGTATGTAATTTGTTTTGAGAGGTGTTTTGTTTTGAGTGTCTCTTAAAGCATCTTATACATTCACATACCCACAATGTACTGTGTTTTAGCTAAACATAGCTTACAGTTCCCACCTATTTTAATTCCAATGACTATCTTGCCGCTCTTAAAAGTGGAAGGGAATAAGTGTTACAAATAAATATTTAAACCAAAACTGCCTGCTCTCAAGTCCTGTTTTTTAATTTGGTTCTAAAGGAAATCGTTTGGCTTAACGTATTCTGAGTTAAGCAAGAGTCTTGTGACAAAAATTATAACAGGACATTATAGCCATAAAAAATCATAGTACTTGGATAGGAGCAACAGATCAAGCTGATGTAAGTTATTTATTCTTAAGTGATTTGTTCTAATCGCGATATGGACTAGTGTATGTAAACCACAAAAATACTTTATATGAATCATGTGTCTGTATGTGAATGAATGAATGGCACGCACGCTGTAGTAAACAACAGCGTGATTCTGTGCCGTTCATTCACACTCGCACCTACATTACTAAATATGTTATTTTCACATGAACACATCTACTAGTTTAGCTTTGACCAAACTATATTGCTATAGACTACTGAGATGAGTAAAAATAGACTGAAATATGTTGAAATAAAATGTCTTTGTATAAGCAACAAACAGGAAATTGACATTTACATACTAATAGACACCATATACAGACTAAATATGAATGTTTAGACAAGATTTCGTTTTGGATAGATTATAAATTTTTTAATGTAAAAAAAAGACTACTGCCACATCAAATAAGCTTTTGTTAGCCAATTTCTGCTCACATGTTAAATATGTAGCATGGTATATTATGTCAAAAATAAAGTAGGTATATTGTATTATCAACTAAAGCTCTATAGGCTTTATGCCAAGCATCACGTGACCAAACCGGAAAACAGGTCTCATTGCATCCGCTTGTCAAAGAAAGTGTTAACGGCCGTAAGAACTGACTACGATATCTATGGATTTTTAAGGTATCAGCTAACCTACCTAGTTCACTTTGTTATTGCCGTTTTATTCTATTTAAATATTTAAACGTTACTGTGAAGAAGAAAAAATATAAAACGTTTAAATATCAATCTGCACATGTGAGGGACATTGGTTATGCTAATCTTTGCTCGCTCCTTTTAAGTTATCTTGAGTAAAACCGCAAAAAAAAATCATGAAGCACATACAAAAGACCAGAACCGGAAGCGATGAGACCTGTTTTACAGAATGCGGAAGTAAGTTGTGCATAGATCCTATCGCACGGGATTAGTATTATCTGGGGACTTAGTGTGAGAAATAGAGAAATTACCCCGCCACATCTGAATTTCATGCGGCGCATTCGCACGGGATAAACAAAGCCTGTGATTTTACTCAGATTTACTGACTTATCTCCCGGATTTGACATCAATAGCGCTCTGATGATTGGAAATTTATTTTCGTTATAGGTCTAGCTGTATGATATATTATGACATAAAGAGAATAAAGTTCCTTACCGCATGCTGCTACACACGTCATTCATCTCCATCTAATCAATTGTTGCCAGTCAGATGCTATTGTATAAAATAAATGTGTATAAAGTTAAAAAAAGGAAGCAAATCATCATTCAGAAACGTTTAGTAAGAGCCGTGTGTGGTGAGGTTCTGCTTGACTCTCTTGATTGCTGCTTTCTCGGTCTGATTCTGCCTCAAACATTGGACCTTTGGCATGCACGCTTCGCCTGTAAAGGTAATGGGCGTTAACCTTCCGGACAACGAGAGCAACAGTTTAGCCAATCACAACACAACGGCCCAAACTAACCAATCTGAGCCCACTGCCTGTTTCTGAGGGAGTGGTTTCATAGACTCAGGAAGTCGACCGGTCGTCAGGGGACGAGAACGTGGCTGACAATAAAGGTGAAATTTATGAAAAATAAGACTTTAAAAAAAGAAAAACCACGAATACATGTTATATTGCACCCCATAAACACAATCATGCAAAGAAAAAAACAGTCAAACCCCCCCCCCCCCTTTAAAGTTTAATGTTAGTACGGCCCGTTGCTGCGTGTGCCACGTTTATTTTTTTATCCCTTATGTGCTACCATAGATAGTCTCGTGACAGCTTACGGTGGGTTGTTGTCAATAGTTGTCATGGACAACTGCGAAGTGCAAACATACTGCACCTGTAAAAACTGAGTGCGTAACTTCAATTAGAGCGCGCTTGCCAGGCACCTACATTTGAAATAACGAACTTGAGCACGCTAAATATGTTCACGCGATATATGTACCATCAATCACGCCACGAGCTACTGATAGCTCGCGAGCGACATGATGGAGACCCCTGCTCTAAAACAATGTGAGAATAATAATTTTGAGCTTGTAATATGTGTCCAACAGGTTGATAAGAAGGTATGCTTTGATTTGTGCAAAGTCAGTAATTTGCCTGAGACACTGTACATGTGTAAAATAATTCAATAAGACGGGCAGACGTGACGGCAAATATTTGTATTTCAAAGTCTTAAGTCTTAAATTTGTATTTTCTAAGTAGGCTATAATAAAAGAAAATGTACCTTCCAAAAAAACATTTAATATCATTAATGTGTTGTATAAAGAAAATAAAAAAGGACATGAGCAAATATAAGTATCACAAAGATGTGTTATAAGGAAAAGACAGAAAGTTTGTAATATGAACTTCAACTGTCAGAAGGACAGACTGTCAGAAGAATGTTCAATTTCAGAGGAACGATTCAGAAGAAACATTAATAATAAAGATTGAGAAGATTGGATCAGTTGTTCTCCTTTTTTGGAATACTTGAATACTATTTTTGTGGAAGAATTGATGCGGCCCAGCCTGACCCAGACTCCGGCGGCCCCCAGTTAAGTTGAGTTTGAGACCCTTGATGTACAAGGAGGCTTCAGATATAAAAACCCTGACTTGTTAGGTAATGTGTTTCTAGTTCCTGTGGTGGGAACATGCCAAATAACGGGTACTCCTGACCTGTCGTTGAGGACATTTCATCAGAGGCTGGATACAAACTGGAGCTGATGCTAGTATAAAGCAGAAAAACAAATGGAAAATAATTAGCGTAGCTGCTGTTCATAACATTAAGCCAGGTTTCAGTAAGGCAGAGTAGGGGTGAGCAGGGCACAACATACGCAGGGCTAGTTGTAACACACTTGTACACTGTATTAATGAAACACAACCACATAATTGTACTAGACGTGTAAAATTAATGTGGGGGAAACAATTCACTGACTGAACCCTAAGTAGGTTTACACAAACTGAGAAAGTCAAAAACTATAAGATTGTGCCCTGCTCTCCCATACTTTGAAACTATTATCTGTGATCATTTAATTTACAATAACTGCACTAGGTGTCAGCGATCTAATGTTTATGAGCCAAAGCTTTAGAAAATGTTTTTGTTCGGTTATTTTTGTGATTTTTCAGGTTTAAAGGAGTAGTTCACTTTTAAAAAAAACCTTTTGCTTATAATTTTATCACCACCATGTCATCCAAGATGTCCATGTCTTTCTTTTTCAGTCGAAAAGAAATTAAGGTTTTTGATGAAAACATTACAGGATTTTTCTCCATTTAATGGACTTCAATGGACCCCAACCATTTCAAGTTCCAAATGACAGTTTTATTGCAGCTTCAAAGGGCTTTAAACGACATGAAAATGAACAAATCTCTTTTTGAGTCATTTGGTTCCTTTAATGAACCAAATGACTCAAAAAAAGATTTGTTCATTTTGATGAACGAGTTTTGAGGGTGGTGATGGTACAGTGGATAAGACACATGCCTTTAGCGTGAGAGAACCGGGTTCGAATCCACTGTGAGAGCACCAATGTGTCCCTGAGCAAGACACTTAACCCCTAGTTGCTCCAGAGGCGTGCGACCTCTGACATATATAGCAATTGTAATTCTCTTTGGATAAAAGCATCAGCTAAATGAATAAATGTAAATGTAATATAAATGAGTTCGAACAGGAGAGTCACGAACGCGCATCCCAGATCCAGCCTTGCTTTGTGGCGAGCATTTGTGCTTATAAAACTTAAACTCTTTTATTTTTCTTTGAAATGACCAATCATTTCGCCAGATAAGACCCTTATTCATCATCTGGTGTCGTTTAAAGTCGGTGTGAAACGGAAGTTGAGATTGTTATTTTTTCCTTGTTGTGATGTATATCCAAGTGAAACGGCTTCTGAAATTAGAAAAATGTAGGCAGGACTTGATTTCATCCTTCGGTAATTGATTGGATCGTTGGAGGTTGGGCATTGCAAACAATTTGAATATGATTCTCTGAGAGGTGGTGCTACCGACAGCCGCACCTCATTGGATTGGCTGCACCCTTTTGCCATTCCACACGTGACCAAAAGAGAGAGGTCGTTTGATGGGGGAGGGAAGGGTAATGTATTTGATTAAAGATTTCAAGGGTACATGAATTTAAAAAAATATTGAAGTGCACGGATAAATCATTTATAATAAACACTACAATATTATATATAAAAAGAACATTTGTCAAATTTGATTTCATGCCAACTTTAACCTATTGATCTATATCACCTGCCTCCTTTTTTGAATAGACATAAAAATGCACATTTTGAACTGTTTTAAAGAAGACATTTGGCAGATTTTTTGTAGAAGTGAAATATATTAGGAAAGTGAAACAGAAAAAAAGTTATAGAAGTTTGAGTTTATGGAAATGTACAATATAAAAATATTAATTATTCATATTTTACATAAAATATATATTTTCATATGCCTGGTAACTGATATTCTTCTAAATATTAAAAAAAAATCGGCTTAATGGATTTGAAAATGGTAAAACCCAACTGTTTAAATCTGGGGGAAGTGGTAAAATGAGCCTATTTCCAAAAAAAAGTGGAATATCTCTTTTAAAAGCTTCAGATTTCCCACTGGGCTATAATTATTTTAGTTTATATTAATTCTGGTACAGAGACTCGTACTCATTTCTCTCTCCGTCCGATTCTCTTTCGGACAGTTCCAGCCTCCCTTCTCCGCAGCTGAACATTTGCTGTCTGAATAATGCATCTACATTCCCATATCATTGCAGCCTTGTAAAATCATTTTATGAGGCTGTTTGTGTGTTACCAATTTGTATCTTCTCATTTAAATAGCCTTTAGGGTTACAGGTGGCTTTGTGCATATGGCTAATCAAGCAGGGTGTTTAAAATGTGATTCAAACCATTCAGATTTCATTCAACAGATTGTTTACAATGCAGGAGAGAGCCACAACAATCAACAAGACTTAATTAATTGGGTACTTGCTGGCTAATACAACACCAACAAAAATATATAATAAATTAACTATAAAAAGCTAATTTAGAAAACTGATTTAGAGCAAACTCATTCACATGACACATGCTCAGACTTGGGGTAACATTATGCTGGTTAACTAAGGAAATGTATGAGCCACAGCTGGGCTGGGAAAACATTTTAATAACAGGATAAAGCATTTAAAATGCTGGTAGAAATGTTCCACATATTTGATGTTCTGTAAGATTGAAATAATAATGCATACACTGACTGACTGTCACGGTAGGTCATTGGCAGACAATGAGAGGAAGACCTATACGATTGCCATTCAAAGGTTTATTCTCCTAACATCCAACAGAAAGGTGAACAGAGAACAACACACACTTAACAGTACACGGACACTGAACTACTACTTCATAATCTTCCTGTTGCTTTTCCTCCTCCCTCTTCTTTGACTTAATTCCTCACCCTCCTCCGAAATGTGCCCAAATACTGAACTGAGGTGAATGACTGATGAGTGTTGAGCTGAACATGATTAGTGTCCATGACAGGTCAAGTCCAAACTCAGTGTAAATGTAACAATAACATTGATCTGTGTTTCTGTTCAAAAATAAATAGGATGAAATGAGAAATGAAAGAAATCATATTGTGCTCCAAGTCATGGTATTGTAACTTTATGTGGTGGTTAGAAGCACAGGAGAATGCCAGGAAACAAGGATTTTAATTAAAGAATACAGGCAAAACATCCATTCTAACAGCAACTACAAACATTAACCAACACTGAACACTGACAAAGTGGAACTTAAAATACACAGAGAAATGAAGAGAAACAAGACACGGCTGGGTAAATGATCTCAACACAGGTGAATCCACTGAAAACTAACGAAGAGCGGGAAAACTGAGACACAGGACTGAATCAATGCAGGGGGAAATACATGTAACAGGTATTATGCTTTCTCCAACACCTTCCCACTAATCAAGGAACAATGCCAACTAGAGAGTGTAAGGCAAATAGAATGGTAAAGAGTTTCAAATGTTTACAAAGTAAAACCATTACTGGCTGGCTTCATGCACAGTTGAAGTAAGTCACATTTCCCATTTGCCACCTTCCCAAACCTTGTACAGCTGCTGGGATGGGAAGTTCTGGAAGATTACTTGATTGAAAAAAAAACGTTCAGTGATTTCCTGCACATGTAAAGTGTACAAGCTGGCATCTCCAAACTTCATTTGGTTCTCAACTTAAAACAATGATGGCCAAAGAAGCGGGTGGATATTATAGACATTACGTAGTTGATCGCATCATTTAACCCATTCTGAGCCAGGAACAAGGGCCAGCAATTAGAAATCTTTTGATCCTGAACAAGGCACTCTTATATCTGGATGCATGCAGCCTCCACTGCGAAGACATCTGTGTGTAATGAGCCTTTAGACTGAAAAGAGCTAGACTGAGAGATTGTGTCTATGTAGTCACTCTCTGTTTTTTAGGACAAGATCTGATTCACAGAACAAAATTGGAGAATGAACTAATCAAGACCAACTCAGGTTTTTTTAGGTGCAAACTGTGTCTGAAAAACAAAGTGAACCAGAAGGAACCAATCATTCACTGTTTTTCAGCTCACATAACTGTACCTGGTGGCACAGTGGCCAGGTTGAAACGTTGTAGAAACGTTTGCCCCCATTTCATTTTTCCCATTCATTTTTTTAATGGACCATATTTTCATAATATTCATTATATTTGTGATTTAACAGAGCAAAATGGTTGAAATATTTAAAATGGTAATGAGATGGAAATATGGGAGGTTACATTAACTTCAACCTGCGGACTATACAAACAACCCAGAGCAACAGTGTAAAATTAGCCCAATTCCAGACTTGGCAACACTGAACCGAGCCTCGTCAAATGGCCTAGCAGCTGTGAGACAGCTGACAGCGGATGTTTGTGAGGGGATTTAAAAGAGAAGTGGAGGCAGAAAAGTTTAATGAGTTTTAATTGGATTTTGACATGCTTCAACGCTGGTGACCAGACCATAACCAGGTAACATATGTAGGTGTAATGTCAATTTATATTGTTAGCAACTATTAGTTAACTTAGTTTATTTCTTATGTTAAATGTAACTGTGACAATCTATTTTCACATTTATACATTTATTCTGTATTTAAGACTATGGGCCCTATCTTGCACCCAGCGCAATATCATTTCGTCTTTTGCACCCATGCAAAGCAGACTTTTCCCTCCACAGATGCACGCCTCCGCTTCCTGGGTGGTTCAGCGCTAAAAAGGAGGTGTGTTCCGCGCAAAGAATCCTGCTGCTACTACCATTATTATAAGGAAAATATTAAAACACAAGGGAAATCATTGTTGTGTTCATCAGACGATGGGAAAAAATAGCCATAAAGCTTACACATTTACCCAAATTATTCTATGCGTAACCGAAGCTAATTTGGGTGTGTTTGTCCCATCCCCAATGTCACTTCTCTTTCTTTTATGGCCCTGACGAGAACATCGATCTCCTCAGCTGTGAACCGATTGGAGCAGATCAAAAACCATATAAAGTAATTACATATAATAAAACTTCAAAGTAACCAACTTTAAACATGTGCAGAAGTAAAATGCAACATACACAGTAAAAAGTCAATTATTTTAAATTCAGATTTATTTTGTATAGTTCTTTCACAATACATATCGTTTCAAAGCAGCTTGTCCATATTGAAAATGTCCACATTACAATTTAGAGTCATCTGTTATCAGAGGTAACTGAGTTATGTATTTCAGAAATGTACATATACAAAATCACAGTTAGCAAAAAATGCATTAAATTTGAGGCAGAAACAATGAGCTCATTGAAGTAATGAATACCTGTTTATTAACAAATAACAAAGTACTTAAAGTAAGACTGAATAAGATGAATCCAAATATTCCTGATATTTGTGTTAAATGTAATGTAAAAAATGGCACCTTATTTTCATTTTCTGTGGGATTGCCCTGAGATACGAAATTCTGGAATGAAGTTACAAAAATGTATTTCTAAGATGACCTTAAATCTAGTGCCTGATGATCCTGCACTTTGCATTCTCTAATTTATATCCAAAGGACTGTATGTTAAACGACAAGGAGAGAAAATCACAGACCTATGTTTCGTACAATGGTGGATGGTGGATTCTTTTGTATTAACATGTATCCTTGTTCATTGTTAAATTCAATAAATACATGTTTATACAAAAAGAAATGTTCGCAGCAGCAGCAAAACAAGACTTAGCCCAGAGTGTTGTGTGAGTGTGGCTTAAATAGTGTTAGAACATGAGGTGCAGGTGTGTGTGTGTAATCAGCGCAGTGCAGGTGTATGGTGTAATCAGTCCAGGGAGATGCATGATGGGAAATTGAGTTTTTTGAGAAGTGATCAGTCTAGAGTGGAGTGCCCTCTGGTGACTCTCAGGGGCACTCTAGCTGAGTGATCAGTTACAATATCAATATTATATCTGAATATCAATAAATCGTTAACAAACAATCGTTATCAAGCCTATTGCACACTGTGTAAGATGGTGGCAGCTGCCTAGTTAAGGCATAGAAGCCTTAAAATTGCATGCTAAGTCTGAAAAGCATAACATTTCTGTTAAAGGCCTACAGCGGGTGCAGGCAATCAGTCAGTTTTGTTCAGCTCTGTCACCAACGTTACCAGGTCCAAGTACAGCGCAGGATTTCTTTTCTGTTGCATCCAGTGCTACACACAGACACACTGGTTTCGGATCAACCTCCACACTGAAAGCGCAGGTCCTGAGGGTGTTGAATACCATGACCAAACACCAGTCGTACAGCAGGAACGAAGATATTGCCGAACTTTTCCAAACAATGTTCCCAGACTCTGACATAGCCAAAACCTTTACATGCGGGAAAGATAAGACCTCATTCATCACCCGGTTTGGCTTTGCAGAGCATATTAAAAAGACCTTGACTCCAAGGTCTCGGGGTCTTATGTTCTCATGTTCTCATGAAAGCTTAAATCACATAAGCAAGAAGAAACAGCTGGACATTCACGTTAGGTGTATTCCCGTTACCTGGGATCACACTTCAGTGGCCGTGCCTCGGCCCAGTATTTGCTAAAGCACTTTAAAGTAAGTAATTAACATTTAATATTTAAACAAATATGATTTCTAATGCTGCATGTAATATTTGAAATTATTGCATCCGCAAACCTATGACTATGAAGAGCCTAAACATGAGTTTGATCCATTCATTCAAACCAATTTGGAGAGTAGGGACACCGTTATATCATGTAATGACCTCTACTCTGCACCACTCTAGCCAGACTGTTTTGAGGAAATACAAAAATAACTAGCCTAATATAATCTAAATCGTTTAATTTGTTTCATCAACTCCATGGCGTGGGTGTATCTTCAGAAACAACCCACATGGATAACTTGATAGAAACAGATATGTAGGCCTAGTCAAACATGGTGATACTTGCTTGAACTTGAACTAGAAAAGTGTGAAAGTGTGTGTGCATGTGTGTATGTTACCAATTAAGTGGTTTATTTGTTTATCCTCATCTTTTTATTGTTTTCCCTGAAGGTGTGTGTGCAGCAGCTGAATCTCAGCAGACTGGTCTCTGTATCGATGGATGGGCCCAATGTAAATTTTAAGTTCTTTGAGCGTCTCCAATCCGAACATAAATGAACTATATGGGGGTGCTCAGCTGGTGTCAGTAGCTTCATACTCGGCACAACGCTTTCAAGACAGGTTTCTCCATGTGGCAGGTGGAAAAGCTATTAAGATCAAATCAGTGATCCCGCTATCATTTTGTGGCCATCGATGGTTGGAGAACCTGCCTGTGGTAGAGAGAGCTCTGGAGGTCTGGCCTTCACTTCAGCTGTATATGGATGCGGTGAAAAGAAAGGAGCTGCCAAACTCTGATAAGGCTCGTATGATACAATAGAGGCTACTCAAAAGTATCTCCTGGTCTTCACGAAGTTGCATTTTTTCACGACCATCGCCCGTACCTTTAAGCCCATCTTGAAGAGGTACAAGACGGTTGAGCCAGTGATGCCATTCCTTGCCAAAGACTTGGCTGAGTTGATAAAGGTAATTTAAAAATAATTAATCTGGAATATTCTTCTGATAGTGTACTAAGGCGGTTTGTGAAGCGAGAAGTCCTACAGGACATTACAAAACTACAGCTCACCAAGCTGGACTTTAGTGAGAAGAAGACCTTGAACCTCCCACAGAAAATTGACATTGGCCTAGGTGCAGAGAAAATCAGGGTATTGTGGTCAATTTTGAAGCTGAAGTAATTTTTAAAATTGTGGTCAGGATACAAGAAGCAGGAATCATTGTTTTATAAATTCTACTTTTGTTTTTATTGTACATCCCTCTCAGGACACTAAAATATCCGATCTCAGAGTCCTTGAATTAGAAGGGACTGCATGCAGGGGCTGACTGATATAGTCCGAAAAGTGCAGGAGAAGAGCCCACTCAAACACGCCACTGTTATGCCGAGTTCAGACTGCCCCGATTTTTGCCTGGCGACAGGTTTTTAAATTGCCGACAAGTGCACAAAATAACAGGCAAATTGGTGCTTGTTCACGCGAGTGACAATCACGCAGTGTGAATGAGCAAAGACGCGATCTGAGAGAATCGCAGACGAGTCGCTGACGCCCCTGAGATATTTGGCATGCTAAATATCTGGACCTGTCGGCAATTAAAATCCTGCTGTGTGAAAAGTGTTCTGAATGAAACTATATCTGCGATTACCGACAGCAAATGAGAGAGCAAGATACAGCTCAGCGGGAAGTTCGGGGAGGAGTTATAGATCACATATCAACAAGTATGGCATTGTTTCAGAAAAAGGCTTCTTCTATTTGGACCCAAAAAGGCAGGAGCACCTGTGTCTGTTTTACGTTTCATCTGAGCTGTACCACAACCGGGCCGAAAAAGAAAAAAGTTGGAGAGAAATTGCTACTTCCCTTCAACAGCCAGGTGAGCAAAATAAGTAGATTTTCTATTCGAGTAGGAGCTTCGTTCTCCTAATAATAATGATGGTGATGAAAAAATGCTATAGTATATTATAGTGTTTTTCAATATTCCCCTCAGTATTTACTATAGTTTAACAATTGACTTGTTAATATTACAGTATTCTGTAATATAAATGAACAAAGTGTAGTAAAAACTGTAGTATTTTTTTCAGATTGAATACAGATTGGAAACAGTGCTATTTCAGGCAATACATTTTTATTTACATCTTTATCTGTACTTTTAATACATTAAATACCACCAGTTTTATTGTGTGCAAAAACCTACATAAATAAACCTCATTGTGGTAAAAATGCAATCTTGCAGACGTGCAAGATCAGCAATCTTTGAAGCAGTCTTTGCGTATGCATATTCTGGAGACAAAGGGAATTGGCGGCACCAATGGTGAGGTTGTGAACTAAAGTTAGATTGAAGAAAATAAATGTGAGAAGAACAATTATCATAGAAGAATTAATGACATTTAATTTTTAATCCATTTCTCAGTTATATCTACATTATATCAAGATTAAATCCATCAGTATTATTTTTGCCGCTTATATACATCTAGTAAAATCCAAACATAATTCAAAATGTATTAAAAAATATATAATAATAATAATAATAATAATCAGCGCTGCCTTAGCACTGGAGGAAATGGTGCAGACTAAATGTGATACAGAAGCGTGAAATACCCTTTTATTTGAGACCTGCAGAACACAGTGTAAAAAGGAAATATTTTCCTTAATGTACATATATCATAAAATGAGTCTGCAAATGAAGCACAATTGCTACTCATTATCGGTGCTAACTATTATGGTGTTCGTTACAAAACCATCAAGAAGCATGTGTTCACTATAACATTTTCGTCTTAAATTTTTGCCCACAAATTAATTATGTGATTTTGTCAAGGTGTTAAGTATCAGTCTATTTGCTAGAAACATATAAATCCTCCGGTTTCAATCTCAGTGTCTGAGAAATTTCGTTTTTTCCTCTTTTATTCAAGTCGCCATTATTCAAAGTAATAAAAATACACATTTTCACTTTCTTGGATTAATTAATTGGCATGTCGCCTGCCAATTTTCCAGGTATACATGACATTCCGCTCTAATTTACAATGCCGATCAGACAATCATGATGTCAGGATTCAGACTCGGAGAACAGAGGTAAGTGATAAACATAAAGATTTTCTTTATTTAATGTCAAGGTAAGTGTTCATTCTGATTGGCTCCTGACATTACCCCCCCCCCCCTCTCCAGAGTACACGCCAGCGGACCTTGGACCCCGACGTCGTGGGGGTCTGCCTCTGGCTCGAGGTGCAGGTTTCTCGGGATGCTGAGCATGGAATTCTCAGGAGCAGATTGGGATCAAGAACATCATTCCGAGGTACCCAACTTCTCTCTTCTGGCCCATATCCTTCCCAGTCAATGAGATGTTCGAGTTGACCCCTCCGACGTCGGGAGTCCAAGATCTCTTTAATTTGATAGATGGACTCCGGTTCAATGGGGGGTATAGGGGGATTGTCCTCTGGCTCGACCTCTGTGACTGACTGGTGTACCGGTGGATGATAGGGCTTCAGGAGGGAAACGTGAAACGTAGGATGGATGCGGTATTCTGGGGGTAACTGGAGCTGGTACGTGACTGGATTAATTTGCTTTACAACTGGAAATGGTCCGATGTACTTGGGGTTTAACTTTCGACATGATTGGCGAAGTCTGATATCTCAAGTGGAAAGCCAGACGAGCTGCTCAGGTTGATACTCTGGATTGGGTCAGCGGCGTTTATCAGCGAACTGTTGTTGCCGATTTACAGCTTGCTGAATGTGGTGGTGCGTCTGATCCCAGACCTGTTCGCTCTCTTCAAACCACTTGTTAACTGCAGGTACTTCTGAGGGTTCACCGGACCATGGGAATAATGGAGGTTGATACCCAAGGATACACTGGAATGGAGTTAACTGAGTGGATGCTTGCCGAAGAGAATTCTGTGCGTATTCTGCCCAGATGAGATATCTACTCCAGATGTTCTGATTGGAATGGCAGAAAGTTCGCAGGAACCGAACCGATACCCTGAATCTTTCGTTCCATCTGTCCATTGGTTTGCGGATGGTACCCTGAAGACAGACTTACTGTCACATTCATTAATGTGAAGAATGCTCGCCAGACTCGAGAGATGAACTGGGGTCCTCTATCGGAGACAATGTCCTCAGGAATACCAAAATTCCGAAAAACATGCTCCATTAATAATTCAGCGGTGTTAAAGGTTCAAATACCTAAGATTGCATATCACTAGAGGGCGCTACATTCAAAACAACAACAACGGCTTTGCTTGATGACGGCGTGGAGGAACGCGGAATGATGGGAACTGTTGTTTTCAACTCCACCGTGGATAAATCAGTCAGACGGGAATCGAAAATTAGTTGTCATGGATGAGGTAAAGTTCGATTTCTATAAATGTTGCGTTTAATGACATGCTTGTTTTTCATTAAACTGAAATAGCCGCAAGAAAAGTCAGGTTTAAAAGTAAATTAGTTATCACAGATGTTACTGTACGAGTCACTGGACGAAGCTATGGTGGAGAGGGTTTGAAGTCAAATCGTTGCTAATGGATCCTGACTTCGCCCTATGCTGCAATATGCATTTAGTTTTGTATTCATTTACAGAAATCAGCTGCTTGACAATTACTGATGTTATTAGATTTTTCAGGTGATATTCTCAATTCAGTGAACAGATGTTCTGATGTAAAATTTTCAGACTGCAGACTCAGCAACGATTGTATTTAATTGTACAGTACAATCATAACATAGAACAGACATTATCTTCCTTTCATGATGAGAAAGTGCGTGTCCGGTGTGCGATACTGGACTTTGTCCTAGACGTGGCGCGGCTCTTCTCGTCCGGTGTGCTATACTGGACTTTGTCCTAGACGTGGCGCGGCTCTTCTCGTCCGGTGTGCGATACTGGACTTTGTCCTAGACGTGGCGCGGCTCTTCTCGTCCGGTGTGCGATACTGGACTTTGTCCTAGACGTGGCGCGGCTCTTCGCGTCTGGTGTGCTATACTGGACTTTGTCCTAGACGTGGCGCGGCTCTTCTCGTCCGGTGTGCTATACTGGACTTTGTCCTAGACGTGGCGCGGCTCTTCTCGTCCGGTGTGCTATACTGGACTTTGTCCTAGACGTGGCGCGGCTCTTCTCGTCTGGTGTGCGATACTGGACTTTGTCCTCAGATGTGGCGCGGCTCTTCTCGTCCGGTGTGCGATACTGGACTTTGTCCTAGACGTGGCGCGGCTCTTCTCGTCCGGTGTGCGACCCCCTTTACAGCCAACAGTTCACATTCCGAGAATAATTGAAAAGAATAATGCACCAGAATGTGCACCATTCCATTACAAATGCGCGAAACAAGTTGACGTTTGTTGCTTGATAGACGCAAACGCACAACTACAACTTCCGCATTTATCCAGGACTACACGTAGTACGAGTGGAAACTGAGGTAACGCGGATATGACGCGATTGACTGGCGACTCCCAGCTCACCCTGCTCACACGCCCCGTTTCCTTGGTTAAAATCTCAATTTACTCGCGATTTAAACATAGCTTGAAACATTTGGAATATTGTAAGTTATCATCTTAACTAAATATATAACACTGGCCTTGTGATTTTGGGATATTTTAACCCCTGGGGTCTGAGGTCTGTTTGGGGCCCTTGAGAAGTTTTGACATGCCCTGACATTTTTGCTTATTTCAGCTACTTACAACATACCATTGGCCAACATATAATTATGCTATATTCAGCACAAACACTGCTACAATAATACATGAGCAAAATGGATGTACATGTTTGCATTTTATAGAAAAAAAATATTATGCGTGGTAAGTTAGTTTTAGGAAAAAAATTGTCACTGCAATAAGGCCATTTAACAAATACTGAACAGCTGTTCACAAGACTTTTGACTTACCATTCTTGTAGGCTAGAATTTTTACTACAAAATGATGTGAAAATTATTCTGACCACACTTTCACAAACCACAATATAACAATTTAAATATTGCAAGTCAGTTTTTGTGTCAGCACTGCTGTATGCGTGGGAGTGTTAATGGCCATGAATATTAAATGAGATTTACACCAGGGGAGACAAAAGACACTCCCCCAGCAGCTAATGGCCCATCAAGCTGCTGTGAAGGCAGCCTGAACTAAGAAAGAGAGGTGAATCAAAGATTATGTTTTCTGTTTTATTGTAATTCCTCCATGTGGAGGAACTAAATATTGTGCCTCACAAGACCAGAGTGCTACATACATAAACATAGTACAGTCAAGTCAAGTCAAGTCACATTTATTTATATAGCGCTTTTCACAATACAGATTGTATCAAAGCAGCTTCACAGTGATAACTTGAACAACACAGTACAACACAGATCAATAACATTGTTAAAAAAATAAAAATAATAATATAACTAACTAACTAACCCCAACTAGCAAGCCAAAAGCAAGGCAACAGTGGCAAGGAACCAAAACTCCATCAGATTGGATGGAGAAAAAAAAACCTTGGGAGAACCCAGGCTCAGTCGGGGGCCAGTTCTCCTCTGGCTTACATCATATTGTTTATATATAAATATTAAATGACATATCGCCTGCGTTGAGTCGTCTCTTTACACCTGCGTCAGCTCTACACCTGCGTGTCCCTCTGCGTGGTGCTGGCGAAGGAGAACAGGATGCAGACACATTCCTGAGAAATTAAAATAAAATAAACTGTTAGCATTATCCAAAGTAAACTGATGGAAAAATAATGTGTATGGATTAAAAAAAAGATTTTTTTTGTAGTTTCACTCAAGAATAGGAACTTTTACATTATGATGCTGTAAACACAAATAGGCTACATTTCATCTGTAAAATATTACATCTATAAACTTACCCAGTATGATTCTCGATCGCACTGAGATGTGAACGACACCTGCGTGTCCCTCTGCGAGCTGCTGGCGAAGGAGAACATGATGCAGACACATTCCTGAATGAAAAAAAAAAAACTGTTAGCATACATTAACCAAAGTAAACTGATGGACAATTAATGGGTATGGATGCACAATGTATGTCTGTTGATGGTCCATGGGACGGAGAAATATCTATTGATGGGCCATATACATGAAATACTCAATGAACGGATAGTTCGTGAATGACACATCACTACATTTCAAACATTTACACCTGTATTCACAAGGCCATGATAGTGTCATAGGCTAACCGAACATTTATATATCTGTTGCTGGGCCATATGGGACGGAGAAATATTGATGGGCCGACGCGTCGCGTCACCGCGAGTAGGCTATCTGTTGATGGCCCGATTGCACGCATTTAGTGTGGATGGACCATTTGCGAACGCATTTCAAACATTTACACATGTAGCTATTCACAAACATCTGTGCATAAGGCAGGCCTAAGTTATTTACGCATGATATAGTGTCTAGGGTAACCAAAGCTGAACATTTAATTATATAAATAGGCCTAGATATATTATATTTAGACCTAATTACCGGAGCCTGAAATATATTTCTCTCAAACACATTAACATAAGCAGTTATTAGCAAACTAAATACATTACATATACATGAACATTTATATATAAAAAATGTGTTGTATTTAGACAGTAGGCTAGAGATCACATATTTTACCGGAGGCTGAAACATATTTAATCAGTACGCTATATAACCTAAACATGTAGTTGTTAACAAAATACATAACGCATAGTATTTGATAATATAATAGCCTAATATACAAATTTGTTTAGAGAGTAACAGGCTATATCATATTCAAAACATAGGACACGAGCGTAGGCTGTACTATGCCCGTATGATGTGAGGCAATCTTTTCAAAATATAGTCGGAAAATTCATATGAGCTCTATATGATCAGAAAATGAATTATAACAACTTACTCCGAAATGAAATCCTCGGCGGGGTCAGACGCGTTCTTCAAAATGCAGCCGTTCGTCGTCCCCGAGTTGCAGGAATCTTCCTCAGAGGAAAAGGTGAATTCTTCCTCGCTGTCCAGAATCATCTGAAGGACCTCTTCGGCGGAGTAGCGTGCCATCCTCAAAACGCGATGAACTATCAGTGAATCTGATAAAGAAACTTATGTTTCTATGCCACTGATCGGTGGGCGTATGCTTTGCATAACATTAGATCCCCCATTTTACCATGTGAAAAGCGCTGGGGGCGTGGCGGTCTCAGCTAATTAAAGATAATGAACTGAGAACGAAAAAACTGTGCCTCTCCTTGGTTTCAAACGGATTACATAAACTGGAAATATTTATTTTTTTAATAAATTACTTCATTTAAAAGAAGAGAACACAAGCTTTAAAAAGACATATGTCTCGTGTCTCTGTGACAAGTATTGAGTGACTAACAGTGTATTTTTCGGACGCGTTTTAGAATGGACTTCACTGAAAGAGAGAACGCAGAACGCGCATCATGTTTATTATTGTTTATTTGGCGAAAAACACAACACTTTGTTTTTATTGTGAGATTCCACAAAAAAATACACACTTCACAGGATCGAATGATGTATAACACTTATATGTAAGATCAAAATCAACAGAGTAATTTGAGTCTTTTTTGCACTGATAAGGAAAAAAGTGTGCTTATATCGCCGGCGATACGGTTCAACCCGAGAGGGTTAATGCAAAAATCTTAGGTATTGTACCTTTAAAGGCTGTCGGGAGTCCCTTCAATGGAATTAATTTGCAGGCTTTTGAAAAGCAATCGATGGCCACAAAGTCTACACCGATGTGGGACCAAGGTCTATTCGGGACAGGAAGTGGTACCAAATTACCCACAGGTAGATTGCTTGGAACCTTGGAGATTGCACACGGGATACAGCCTTGAATGAAGTTGGTGACGTCTGATCGCATGGTGGACCACCAATATTTGACTTGAAGGGTGGCTAGTGTTTTATTTACTCCCAGTGTCCAGTGGCTACTGAAGAGTGAGCGGATGAAATCAAAAAGTTTCGAAATCTTTCAGGCACGTAGATCTTTCCGGGAGGACATTCGGAGACTCTGGGTTGTTGCTGGGATAACTCTTGGATTTGTTCGTTTATCTCCCACTGGATGGGATTCACGAAGAGACTCTCTGGCAGGATAGTTTCGGGATCTTCAACAGGAATTTCAGAGGCATGAAGACGAGATATATGCGAGATACATGCGAGATACGGGTATTCTTTGAGCCTGGGCGATAGGCAATCTTAAAATGGAATCGTGTGAAGAATAGCGCCCATCAGGGCTTGACGTGGGTTCAAACGTTTAGCATCTCTCAGATACTGAAGATTTTTGTGGTCAGTAAGTACTAGGAATGGGTGTTTTGCTCCCTCCAACCAGTGTCGCCATTCCTCTAGTGCAAGTTTCACTGCTAGAAGCTCCCGATTTCCGATGTCATAGTTGGCTTCAGCTGGAGAGAACTTCTTTGAGAAGAAAGCACAAGGTAACGGCTTAGAGGAGTAATCGGAACACTGGGATAGAACTCCTCCGACCCCGGTGGTGGATGCATCGACTTCGACCACAAACGGTCTCTCGCGATCAGGATGATGAAGTAATGGTGCAGTTGTGAAAGCAGACTTCAGTGATGTAAAAGCATTCTTGGCTTCTGGGGTCCATTTAAAAGTCTTGGGCTTTCCTTTCAACAATGAGGTTAAAGGAGCGGTGAGCAAACTGTACTGGTTGATAAACCGTCTATAGAAATTTGCAAAGCCAAGGAATCTCTGGAGCTCCTTCACTGACATGGGGGTTGGCCAGTACATGATGGTCTCTGTCTTACTTTTATCCATCTCCACTCCTCGATCACTCAGGATGTACCCCAGGAAGTCGACAGTGGTTTGATGGAAAGTGCATTTTTCAGCCTTCAGAAATAATGTGAACTCGCTGTGAGTCGCTGTAATGTGAGTCGCTGGAGGACTAAGGACACGTGTCCTTAGCTAGCTTCAGTACAGTTCTCGCGCATGTGTCGTGGAAATCTCGTTTCTGGCCAACATGGAAGAAAAGGAATAGTCGAATAAAGTCGTTACTTTTGTTTTGTTTTTCGCACAAAAAGTATTCTCGTCACTTGATAAACTTATAGTTGAGCTACTGTAGTCACATGGAATATTTAAACATTTTCTTCCTTGACCTTCTGGGCCGTCAAGAGCCAGTCTCTTAGGTAGCCTATGTGGTAGTGATACAGCTCTCAAATTTAATCAAAAATATCTTCATTTGTGTTCCGAAGATGAACGAAGGTCTGACGGGGTTAGTACAGCATGGGGGTTTTACACTGCCCATTTTAAACCAGTTTTTGGGCCAAACTTGCTTAAACTTGTTTAAAGAAGAATTCTAAAGGTCAGTTTTTCTTACAGAATTACAGAATTCTCAAGATTTTGTTCTAATTTCCTGTTAATGGAAAGATTACAGAATTCTAAAGATTTGATAGTGTAGTTGGTTCTAAGTGAGTATTAAGGAAAGCTTGCATCTTTCTCTTCGAAGCCATAACTGATTCCTATGGTGAATTTACTTTGTATTCAAAGTGTCTATGTAATGAAGGTGAAAATACTTTTTTTATTTCTACCATTCGCTAATTTGGTAGGTGTTTTATTAAGTGTTTGGTTTTACACTGCCCATTTTAAACCAGTTTTTGGGCCAAACTTGTTTAAACTTCAGGAGAATTCTAAAGGTCAGTTTTTCTTACAGAATTACAGAATTCTCAAGATTTTGTTCTAATTTCCTGTTAATGGAAATTTTACAGAATTCTATTCTGTTTACAGAATTCTTAAGATGTGATAGTGTAGTCGGTTCTAAGTGACTAAGGAAAGCTTGCATCTTTCTCTTCGAAGCCATAACTGATTCTTATGGTGAATTTACTTTGTATTCAATGTGTCTATGTATACTAAAACAATACACATTGTAGAAATATTTGACAAGAATTGTCAAGTTTGATGTTTACATCGTTACTCATTGTGTATGAGTATGTTATGACAAAATAAATTGTCAAAAGTTTGATGCTTGAAGTCATTTTTCTTAAATGATAAAATTACACATTCTGAAAGTAAATAAATTTATTTATATTACATTAATATTTTAAAATGTATTTTTTTGGATATTTGGTTAGATGTAAAGTACAATAATTAAGTCAATACAACTTAAGAAAACAGTGAGACAAAGTATAATTTGATATTTCATTAAACTTAAAAACTTTATTTGATTCAAAGATTAATTTTTACTTTAGCTAAGTAATGGATGGTTAATTCTCTTCAAAGTAAAAATTTTAAGTTGATAAAAAGTAAAGCAATTAGATGTAACCAGTTGACGCAATTTTTTTACTTTGATCTAATGAGACACTTTTTTCAGTGCAGACACAGAACAACGATCGTGACCATCAGAGGACGAAATGAATCGACCGCACCCAGAAGAACACGGGCGAGCCATCTTTAAAAAGATGTGCCACGTGCAGCTCTTTTAGATGAGAGGAGGAAATTCACTCTTCTAGCGCTGAGGCGACCAGGGAGAAGCGCAAAGTCTGGCAGACCACTGCACAGATCGCAGGCAATGCAGAATCCCGCTGGGTACCGCCGTCACACCAACACTGAAGAGACCGCTCATCTTGAAGAGTTTTTATCAGTGAGAATGGCTTAAGGAGTGAAGAAGTCTCTTGGCTCCGAAGTGAAAACATACTGCGATTGCGTTCACTTCCTCCTTTTATACCCACGCGGTGGGGCGGAGTACGCTATGCAAATTCCGCAGCCCCAAGGCATTTTCATGCCATTGGCTCGTTGTTAAATACTCGAAGAGGATTGGCTTTCTATGCGAAACCCCATTCTCCGTCACTCCTTGACGTAACTCGGATTGACTACGAAAGGGAACTCAGGGCTCTTGCTGTTTTTTGCTACTATATGGGATAGAAATTTAGTTTTTGCAGATTTTACTGCTCTCTGGTATTTAGATAATGTGTCCTGCATAACTTGAAGTGTGTCCCTTTTCCACTTTCTCTCGGCTATTCTACAGGCGCGTATGAGAGAGCGGACAGTGTCATTCAGCCAAGGTTCTATATGTGGTTTAAAGCGCTTTTCTCTCAGTGGAGCAATACAGTCCAATATCTCAGTGCAAGTACAATTAAATTGATTGGTGAGATCCTCAACACTGAGGTTGCAGCCATCGAGATTGTATAACAGTGAGTTTTTAAAAGCAGCAGAAAAATGTGAGGCAGTTGAAGGGTTAAATGCATGCACACTGCGTGCCGGAGCAGAGGTAGAGTTCTCCAAACAGGGGAGAGTCATAGTGAATAACACAGGCAGATGATCTTAAATGCATGTGTCACATATTTCAGTTATAGTCACAAAAACCATAGGACAGCACCAGATCCAGAATATGTCCTTTTTCATGAGTCGGGACACTAACAGACTATGTGAGATTAAAAGAGTCAATAAGATTAAGGAAATCTTTAGCCAGGGGTTTCGATTCACAGCATACATGTATGTTAAAATCACCAATAATAAAATCACCTAATATGTTCAGGTATGACTGAGAAATGTTCTTTACACTATCATTTATATTTAGATTTTATATAGACATATTATATATATATATATACATTTTATATATACATCCTGTCAAGGGTGTTGAGGGGTAAGAGGCAACAGGCCAGTTTTGAGCATTTAGGGGTGCAGTCCGCTACCGTGTCACCTCGTCGGCAACAGTCGGCAACGGCGTCATAGTTGGGGGCGTGGTCGGCGTGGGGAAAGCAGCGCGACCATCGTATGTATTTGAATGACAAAAATGTCATATTGCGAAGTCATTTGCGCCTGCCGACCAGCAACGGTACATTGCAAAATGAACTGTAATAGGTTATGATGGCCCTTATTTAATTAAAAACTGGGTCAATGACCCAACCAAATGGCCGGAGGTGTAGTTTCCAGACTATTGTTATCTGGTTGAATCTCCAGGTAAGACAGCGGTAGCTACCGGTAACATAAGCCTATAACTCAATCAACTTGCGTATGAGTTACTATAAGTCCATAAAACCTCGTCACTTACCAATTGTACGTATGCTTCACTCCAAACTATTAATCATTTGACCTTTTGTAAAACGGTGATCAGTAGTAGTAGCTACGAAGTTGCAGAGGGACTTTGCTGCCAGTTAACATTATCCGAATTCTCACAGACTGCAGTCTGATAACCTTCAGCTGATAACGCTAATGTGAATGAGACATCCCTTATGAAAAACAACTAAAGGAATCTTGTAGTATTTTAGGACAAAATATTATAGTAACGTTAATCCTATAGGAATACTATAGTATTTTGGGACATAGCCTAGAAGTAGAGGTATTAAAGAACATCACAGAAGTATTATACACTAGGCTACTATAGAATACTAATAATAGCTATAGGATTACTATAGTTCTTTTCGTAAGGGATGTAACGTCAGACAAATCTGTCCCACTGTCTAATACGAGTTTAACACCCACTACTATACCACACAGGGATCTACTCACACAGTAATCTAATAAATTATGATTAATTTTGCCATTTTATCCTGCTATCTGGTTCTGTATGTATGTAAGAAAGGATGTAGAACTTCAATATATAATTTGTTAGTTTATTGGTGGCACAGAAAACGACACAACAACTCTTCGGCATGATTGTCGTATGTATTTCAATGAGCACCAAGGCAATGTTTTCCCCACGGGCTAAATTCACATCACGTGACGGGGCATTCCCGGGGCGTTCCCAGACCAACCGACTGTATCTATGCACCTCGTCTCAGCTGAGAACCACCATGGGCTGCCCCAAGAAACCAATCATCCAGCTGCGGCAGCCTTGGAAAGCATAGTAGTCAATTTCGGGTCTGACTCTGTCAACATTACGGTCCCCGAAGAGGGTAGTGAAGCCAAATCATCATCCTCTGGTATGTCTGACCATAACCTCTCTCTTATAGCCAGAAAGCTACCTAAACACCAAATCTAGCCAGCTATAAATACCCAAGTGTGATGTTGATGAATTTGACAGAGAAATCAAAAATATTAGCTGAGATCAACTCATAGCTGGTATAGATGTGGATAATGACACAAATATTATTATGTCCAGAATTCAAAACATAAAGCGATTCTTCAAGAAAAGCAAATTCAAGGGGAATAGTACATATACCCACCCCTGGATCTCTAGTGACATAAGGAGATTAATGAAGGAGAGAGATAATGCTCTAAAGTTCACTCTCAAGTCCAAATCATTGATTGACAGGCATAGATTTGTGTCCTTGAGAAATAGAGTAATAAAGGAAATCAGGGCAGCTAAATCTAACTTCTTTGTTGACCTCATACGAGACGCTAAAGGAAATTATAAACAAGTCTGGGACTGTCTGCATAAACTAATAGGGAAACGGCATAATAAGGCAACAAAGCAGCTGGAGATCAAAGACAATGGGACCCCTATATGAGGAACCAGCTGAAATTGCAACTATTTTCAATAACCATGTTGTCAATTCGGTGAGAATAACTGACTATAGTCCTGTAAGTGGTCCAATACACCAACTGATTAGGAGTGTTTTGGATCAAAGCCAGTCTTCATTCTGACTGAAATTTCTGAACCCAAGGTTAGGTCTATAATAACTTCTTTTAAAAATTCCAAATCAAAAGAGATATTTGAAATGGATTCCATGTTTTTAAAGAAACATGTTGCTTCCCTTACAGGGCCTATTACTAAAATCATTAACACCTCTTTTAACGGGGAAAAATTTCCAAACGACTGGAATTCAGCCATTGTTGTGCCAGTCTATAAATCAGGAGATAAAACTGATATGAATAACTATAGGCCAATTAGTATTTAATCCGTCTTGTCTGTTACTATAATGCGGACAAATGGGGTTCTAGCTCATAATGCCACACATGCAAACTGGCTTTAGAACCAATCACTCCACTGAGACAGCAAATTGTTTCTTTGTGGAAAACATCAAGTGGGCAAAGGCAAATTGGGCAAAGGAGGTGTAGTTGGAGCAATTTTCTTAGATCTGAAAAAAGCTTTTGACACTGTCAACCATGAAATACTCATCCACAAAATGTATTATTTTAATTTCTCTACCAGTGTTACTGACTGGATGAGATCATATCTGTCAAATAGAGTGCAGTATGTGAGAGTTAACAGTGAGTTATCAGTTCTTATTATGAAGAACCAATTGGCTGTTCCCCAGGGATCTGTCCTGGGCCCTATTCTGTTCAGCATTTACATAAATGACCTGCCATTAGTGTGCACTGGATGTGATGTGCAGATGTATGCTGATAATACAGTCATATATGTTCATGAGAAAACTAAAGCCGCATGTGAATGGCTTACTGGCTCACAGCTGCTGTTAAGAAGACAGTCTCTATGTTCTTCAGCAAAGGCAACACTGTATCTCATTGTGAACCCAATGTCTGTGTGTCTGGGGAGGTCATTCAAACAGTTACACAGTTTAAATATCTAGGCTACACTCTAAAAACTAATTCAGAGGACCTTTAGTCATTACTTAAATATATATATTGTTGTGAAATAAAAAATCAAGTTCTGAGATACTGTTAGAGTTTTTACTTGTAATTGTTATCTTATTGAGCTTGGATGACACACAAATTGTGCCTATTGATTCAATTTACAAACTTGAGTTGTCAGAGTTTAATATTTTCAGTTAATAAAAAATTATTTAAATTTAAGTTCTGGTAATGTAAAATACAATTTGATGACGTGTAAACGGCCCACAGTTTCCCCGCATGTGCGCGCATGTTCAAGGTCAGACCAGACGAGTGACTGCAGCTGATCAACGCATTGAAGCACGTGGTGAATGGTAAGTAATTTTATGCTTAGTACACATTAGTACACATATTTGCAATCGCTCAGGATTCTGTTTGTGATGATAGCCTACTGTAACCGAATACCGAAATTTGGAAGTAAAGACCCTTGCACACTGAGTCCGAAATTCGCGGCTGAATTTTTTGCACATTAAAAAATAAATATGACGTTGTCAATCACACTTGCACACTACCGCCGAAACTTTAGTCCCTCGTAAAAAAATTGAATCGGGTTCGATTTTTTAAGTTTTTCGTATCTGTAGATAGCAGTTTGAATGGTGTTGAGTGGTGTTAATACGTATAGGCTACGAAAATGTCAGACTCTGTGCAAGGGCTGCAGTAGGCCTACAGTCTGTGTGCCGAGCTTTCTTTTACTGTCTATGGTGCCGAGGTATAGTTAGCTAGTAGCTGTAGCCTGTCAATGATTGAGTAGCTACACTATTTGTTCAGACACTTTGCTCAAAACCAGTAGGATTTATGTAGGTTAAGTTTTATTTTTTCCTAAATTTCGTTTTATTTCTTTTTTCCAAATTTCCTTTTTTAGATTTATGATAATTTTTTACCCTTTTCTTGTATTTTACTACAAAAGAGTGTTTTTTTAATGTTTATGAATAAAATGTTATCCAAATGAAATAAAAATGACCAGCGTCTGTCTCCTGTTCTCTGCTGTTAGGGCGTAACGTTAGCTGCTCTGTCCCCAGGGTCTCAGTGCTTTTTTTCCAACAGAAACACAAAAAAGCCTGCTCTCTATTGTCTGTTGAGAATTTAAGGAAGAACCTTCATTTATATAACCTGACTCCGCCAGATGGATTTGCTTCGCATATCCATCTGGAAACCTTCCGTTGAAGTAGTTTTGGTAAGGGGCGAAAATACTGGTTAGCTGATTGGCCTATGTTGGTGATAGACGGGCCAAATCAACCAATCAGATCAACGAAGCACATGACGTAATAACTTGCTGCTACAGGTAAACCTCGTTAGCTCAGCAAATAAACAACATGTCGGCAAAGGATATTTGCCGTTTATGTAACTACAATTTGCGAATAAAAGGCACCTTTTCAGCTGCCCGGTCCATATTTCACAAGAAGGATGCAAGAGAAAAAAGCATTAGCGAGCGGCTAAAAGAATTAGGACTACCGCTGTCTGAAAATGTTTCTAGATCGCGTTGCTTCCACTTGATTGCGTCACACTTAAACCCGCCTCAAAGCCAACGCTGATTGGACGTTCGTTTGGTGAACTGCTCCCAAATTTTCTTTAACGGAAAGTATCCAGACTGATCTGCGAGTGAAACCTTGAAAGCTCACGGAGATGATCTCGCGAGGCTATCATTTATAACGGTAAGAAGTTGATATTCATGTTAAGACAGTTAATGTGATAAATCATTTTTAAGAAAATTGATGCTTGTTGTATTAGAAAGGACAGTAATGGGAATACAGTTCATTTTAATGTTTTGAAAGGAAAATGTATTAAAAGATGAATGCTACATCTATGTTTAAAAGAGAAATATATTACAATTTAAAAATGGTGCTAAAAATATAAATAGTGATTGGAAAGCTGCTTAAAAATATACATAATTCCTTATATAAGTCAGTAATTTCATTTGTGTTATTTAAAATGCAGATTGTGAATTCATGATGAATAAGTGTTTTGTTTGCACTAAAATATCCATCCTCCACGAACAACCCTTAAATTTCCCTGACATTTTTGTGTTATAATTTATCTTATTACCAGCATGACAAGGCTTGCATTAAAATTGGCCCCCATCACAAAAAATTTCACTTTTTCCTTCCCCTGGGATGATGAGTGGTCAGAGTCCATCTACAATTAGTGATGATGACACGGTTGAAAATTGTTTAGTCACTATTGAAGACTCATAAGTGAAATTGAAAATTGTGCGTGCGTGTGCATGTGTGCGTGTCCGTGTGTGCGCAGGAGTGGCTTTCTGCCGTGATCCAGTATTCGTGGTTCAAGTTGAGACGTGATCAGCCTCCTAAAGAAAGCCGTGAAGAAGTACAGGGTGAGACAGAAACATTAACACTTTTCATTTGTAATTCAAATCTACAGTAAATAAATCAGTTGTGTTCACACACACACCTCACTCCTTGAATCATTTTACTTAATTTATCTCCCTACTTAGGTCTTCAGTCACTTTGCCGTGGGCCTTGCAAGGACAAACAACTTGCCTTCATCTTGGTATCCTGGTGTCGTGGACCAAGGGGTTCAAGTTGAGACGTGGTCAGTGTAAAAAAGCATGGAGTGAGACAGAAATATCAAATATGGATTGGCCTTGCAAAATCTGTAAATTTGCGACCCCTACTAAAGATGAGTTGTTGAAACATTATAGGTTACGTCATATCCGCGGTGGGCAACTTCTGCCATGTCCTTACATGGATTGTTTTTGTTCATTTAAATCATGGGGTAGCCTAAAATCACATATATCAAGGAAACACTCAACTCACTCAAGAGTAAGAACCTCTTAAATACTCAGTTTCTGTTGCCAGGTCTGTAATGTAGGCACATTCTCCACCGAAAAAGAGTATTTTGAACACCTTCGTCAACATTTGAAAAAGCAAGAAACTGTCAATTGTGTTTTCAAAAATTGCAAATTCAAAACTAATATCTGCGGAACCTTTGCTTCGCATAAAAATCGCAAGCATACTCCGCACTCATTAGATGAGTTCGAAGACGATGTGATAAAGAGGTATGAAAACCCTTCACAAGCAGATCAGTGCAGTGATGGAGTAAATCAGGAGGGTGAGCAGTCTGATATTTATGAGCTTAGAGATGATGATGTAAGTGTACTGCCAAAGTTGATTGAAAGAAGTTTGGCTCATTTAATGTTGAAATTAGAGAGTTCCTTTCATGTACCCAACCAATGCATCGATGAGCTTGTAGAGGAGCTGCATTTTATTTCTCATTCAGCCTCTGCTCCCATCATGAAAGACATTTTACAGTCTTGCTTGAAGAGGCACAACTGTGAAATTGATGAAGCCATTGTATCTGAAATGGTGAATGACATCTGTGGGGCTAACCCTATTAGTTCTGCCCTCTGTGATGGTGGGCCTCTTTCCTCTGCCTTTAAAAGAAGACAGTACTTTAACAAACACTTTTCTGTCGTTGAACCGATTGAGTATGTTCTTCAGTAGAGGGAGCAGCTTCCAGTATGTCCCCATTCTAAAGTACACTTAGCAGAAAGATATACAGGACCTGATTTTGAGTGAGGCAGAAGCTCAGAGAAATGTGTACAATTCATTTCATGACGGCACCTTTTACAAAACCAATGAGCTGTTCTCAGGAAGTGATCTTACCATTGCTCTCAATCTCTATGTGGATGACTTTGAGATATGCAATCCTATTGGTACATCCAGGAAAAAACACAAAATCACAGCTGTGTATTGGGTGTTAGCTGATGTCCCCTCATTGCTCAGATCTGAACTAAACTCAATCTTCTTAGCAATCCTGTGCAAGGCTGAGGATGTGATGAAATTTGGTTTCAGTGCTGTTTTGGAACCATTGCTTAAAGATCTTGTGTATTTAGAGGAAGAAGGACTGTATGTTCCAGCATTAGGCAGAAGAGTCAAAGGCACAGTGTTTAGTGTAGTTGCAGACAATCTAGGAGCCCATTCTTTAGGGGGATTTGTTGAGAGCTTTTCCGGTTCACACGTTCTGCAGATTTTGTCTAGGTGAAAAGTCACAGTTTCAAGATGGAGAAGTGAGAACAGGGGCATTCCCACCCAGAACAAAAGAACAACACGCACTGCATATTCAGGCTGTACAGGAGAATGATAGTTTGGTGCATGTGTATGGCGTGAAGAGACAGTGTGCACTGACAGCAAAACTGAAATATTTTGATGTTTTGTCTGGGTATCCGCCTGATGTGTTGCATGATCTCTTTGAAGGTGTAGTGCCCCTAGAAATAGCACTGTGCCTCAGAGTGTTCATTCAGAATAAATACTTCACTCTTGAAGAGCTGAACAAATGCATCACAGAGTTGCCCTATAAATGGTCAGACAAAACCGATGCACCACAGCCTGTCTCTGTGAACTTTGCCACACGGAAAACTGTGGGCGGCAATGCCCACAAGAACTGGACTTTGCTGCGACTCCTGCCACTTATGGTTGGATCGAAAATCCCCGAAGGTGACCCAGCATGGGAAGTGCTTCTTGTTCTCAGAGACATTGTTGAGCTTGTTGTTAACCAAGTACACACAGAGAAGACCATTTGCTTCCTGGATAGTAAGATATCTGAGCATAAACACAGGTTTCTCATGGTTTTCCCAGAGCAACGCCTCATCCCAAAACACCATTTCCTGGAACATTATCCAGAACTGATCAGGGCTTATGGTCCTCTGGTGTCACTATGGACAATGCGGTTTGAGGCAAAGCACAGCTTTTTTAAGCGTGTTGTCAGACATACTCGTAGCTTTAGAAATATTATGATGTCACTTGCCATGAAGCATCAGTTGTTGCTTGCTTATAACCAACATGATTCCAGAGTTGTCAGACCTCTACTACAGACTACAACACTGTCTACCGTGGATGTTAGTGTGCTGAGAGAGGATATCCAAGAAGCACTGCAGGCTAAGTTTCCTGGTGAGACATGTGTCCAGATAGCCAAAAGTGTGTGTTACAGGAGCACCAAGTACACCAGTGGAATGATCTTGGCTAATGGTTCCACTGGTGGTCTGCCAGATTTTGGGAGTTGATCCAAATTGTGGTTGTGAAGGGCAGTGTTGGATTCATTGTGAAAGGTCTGACTGCTTGGTCAGTAGAGCATCTGAGGAGCTATGTTCTTGAGAAAAACGGTCCTGTGAAAGTCATAGAGCCAGCTGAGCTATCAGACATGTTCCCCTTGATATCTTACATCTTTGGTGGAACAAGCATTATGACTCTTAAGCGCAGCATTTATGTTCCATAGATAGTGCCCATCATTTTTGGAGATTTTCAGTTGAAATTATACAAAATCTTATATCACAGTCTTCCTACTGTTTTCAGACTTGGCATAAACAGTAAATGTGTTCCTGATTTCCATACCTAGAGGTCAAATATAATATTCTCGTAAGGACAACTCCAGCGAAAAATTAACCTTTGGTCTAATTACACATTGGTACATAGTCAACCGTTCTCTGAGATTTGTTGTCTTGATTATTCGAATGTAAAGAGTTTTATCTCTAAAAACTCTTTAGCTTATAACACTAATATATGGGGCATAGAGAAATGAAAATAAAAATCGTTAGTTAATACCACTAACAAGGCTCAAAATAGCCTTGTTAACACGGTAATCAGGGTCCCTACCTGTAAACTGAAGCATTGAGAATATTGAGTCCACTTCACGTACATACAGGCCGGAGCCATCTTTGGAAAGCAGTCTCGACCAGTTGAATCATGAACGCCGAGCCAAGTTCGGCTCGGCGTTCATGATTCAACTGGTCAAGAATGTTTTACAAAGATGGCTCCGGCCTGTATGACGTTCTCAATGCTTCAGTTTACAGGTAGGGGCCCTGATTATCCTACTGCGTCAGTGTTGGTCTATTTTGAGCCTTGTTAGTGGTATTAACTAGCTATTTTTATTTTCATACTCTATGCCCCATATACTAGCATTATAAGCTAAAGAGTTTTTAGAGATACAACTCTTTACATTCGATAATCATGAAAACAAATCTCAGAGAACGGTTGACTATGTACCAATGTGTAGTTAGACCAAAGGTTCATTTTGCGCCGAAGTTGTCCTTTAATATTATTTACCATTTACCCGTTGTGATGATCTGAAAGGTTCAAGGCAGTGTGGGTGATGGATGGAGACAAGGGGTTGGCAATGGATCTTGTGTGTCTTTTATTCACAAAATAAAACTCTTTCCACGGTGACTAAGCGCACTTCACACTAAACAAAACAGTCACTCTGTATTTAAACTCATTTCCCGCTGATCACAGCTTCCTCGTCACAGACGTAGCACTCTTTCCACTGTTTACAGCTTTTCCGTCGTCAATGAACAAGGGCTTCCTCAGCTGGCCACGACACACAAGATCCAGTCTCTCTCAACTGCAGCGTTTACCTGGCCCGCTTAAATACGCTCTCCACCGCCAATCACTGAAATCACAGACAGGTGTTCATCATTTGAACTCGATCCGCTTACCTCCCGCTCGGCCCCTCCCCCGCTCTCCCGCTGCAGACACCGCTGAACCACGCCCCCCATGGCACATACCCCCACCGCCCGACTCAGGCCGGGGCAGCCGTCCGGCCTGCAGCCCCCCCCCTCCCCCTTCTCCGGGAGAGAAGTCGGCCACAGCCATCTGAGCCCCCGGCCTGTGGATCACCTTGAAACTTGAAGGGTTGTAGTGCCAGATACCAACGGGGTGATCCGCGTGTGGCATCCTTCATGCGGTGGAGCCACTGCAGGGGAGCGTGATCAGTACAGAGGGTGAAGCTCTCGACCCCAGGAGATAATAGCGGAGAGTGAGGACGGCCCATTTAATGGCTAATGCCTCTTTTTCAATGGTGCTGTACATCGTCTCTCTCAGAGAGCTTACGACTCATGTACAGCACCAGGTCCGTCTCCTCACCCTCCATCTCCTGGGTTCAAGACTCGCACCCAGCCCCCTGTCTGATGCGGTCTGTCTGCAGAGAAAAAGGGAGAGCAAAGTTAGGAGCCTGTAAGAGCGGGCCACCACACAGGGCAGCCTTTATCTGGGTGAAAGCCTGCTGGCATTGCTCCGTCCACTGGACGGCATCTGCAGCCCTCTCTAGTTAGATCAGTCAGCGGGCTAAGCAAGCTCCGAATAATCAGGTACAAACCTTCTGTAATACCCTGCTAGCCCCAGGAGACTGCTTAACCTCCTTTTTGGTCTTGGGACTTGGACAGGTCGCAATCGCTGCTGTCTTGTCAATTTGGGACGCACCTGACCATGACCCAAGTGGAAGCCCACGATACCTAACCTCCACACGCCCAATCGCACACTTCTTCGGGTTGGCCGTGAGGCCTGCCCCGCCCTTCAGCGACTTGAGGACTGCTCCGCAAATGCTGCATATGCCGCTGCCAATCATTACTATAGATGATAATGTCATCCAAGTATGCCAGCGGCATATGCAGCATGCGGCCGGAGAATCCCGGTCCATCAAGCGCTGAAAGGTGGCAGGTGCCCCAAACAACCCGAACGGAAGTGTGACAATAATGGTGCAATCCGAATCGGCGCTTGTGAAGGCGGTTTTTCCTTTGGACATTGGGGATAAGGGATCCGCCAATATCCTTTTGTTAAATCCAGCGTCAGATAAAAACGGAGCCGTGCCAAGCCGATCAAGTAACTCGTCAACCCTTGGCATTGGATACGCATCGAATTTCGATACGGCATTCACCTTGCGATAATCCACACAGAACCGAACGCCTGCCGTCCCGTTTCAGGAACTGGAACTATCGGGCTCGCCCAGTCACTGTTGCAGATTCCTCTCATTACTCCCATATCCAGCATCGCCGCTAATTCATCCTGAACCACTTTTCTCCTGTGTTCAGGGTGACCTATGTCGGCCGGCTGCGCATGAACCACGCCCGGCTCCGTCTCTAGCATGGTGCTGTATGAGATTGGTTCGGCCCGGGAGGTGTGCAGCACACGTCCGTCGAACTCCGCTGTGTAGATGTTCTTATGTCAGCGATCTGGGACGGCGAGAGGTGGCCTCCACAAACCGCCAGGGGGCAGGATTGCACTTTGATGTTCGCCTCTGGACCAAGATCCTCCTCTCCGCTCACCACCGTCGCCAGCATCGCTGACTCCACCTCATTCCATTTTTTAAGGAGATTGAGGTGGTATATTTGATGTGTTCCCCCTATCTGAACGAGCAATCTCATAGTTAAGATCGTTAACCTCGTCGATGTAACCATAAACGGCCCTTGCCACTTGTCAGAGCAATTTCAAGCTGGATGTAGGGAGCAACACGAGCACTTTTCTCTCCGGTGCGAATTTACGTAGTTTAGCCCCCCTGTTGTACAACCGACTTTGCTTCTCCTGGGCCCGCAACAAATTTCTCCATAGAGAGCCGCCCAAAGTGTGGAGTTTTGCTCGCAGGTCCAGGACGTACATGAATTTCGTTTTTGCTATTTGAAGGTACCGTCCTCCCAAACCTCTCTAAGGACATCCAAAACCCCGCGGGGCTGGCGTCCAAAGAGAAGTTCGAAGGGGGAAAACCCCGTGGAGGCTTGGGGGACCTCCCGTACAGCGAACAAGAGGGGTTCTAACCACTCTATCCCAATTTTTGGCGTCTTCCCTCACGAACTTACGAATCATGGATTTTAATGTGCGAATTAAGATTGCTCACCAATCCGTCTGTTTGTGGGTGATAGACGCTGGTACGAATCGATTTAATGCCCAATAATTCATATATGTTCGCGTGCAGCGTGCGTGACATAAACGCCGTGCCCTGATCGGTGAGAATCTCCTTCGGGATTCCCACCCCGGGAGATTAACTGAAACAGTGCACTCGCAACACTTTTAGCCGAAATGTTGCGCAGTGGCACTGCTTCGGGGTATCGCGTTGCATAATCCACCAGGACTGATGCAAAGCGATGCCCGCGTGCTGAGCCGCTCTAATGGCCCGATGAGGTCCATGCCAATTCGTTCTGAAGGGGACCTCGACTCACGGAAGGGGGCACAATGGTGCTCTTATTATGGGCCGGTGGGTTCACCAACTGGCATTCCCTGACAGACGCGCACCACCCTGCGCACATTCTCATGAATGCCCGGCCCAGAAAATCGTGGTCATTAGACGGTTTAACGTGGCTGCCCTGCCCCGAGGTGCCCAGCCATCGGATTACAATGAGCCGCCTGGAATAACATTTCCTCGACGGCTCTTAGGAACTAATGAACTGGGTTGTATCTTGTTTTGTCTGAGGTGTCCTGGGTCACCCGATACAACCTATCTTTAATTATAGCAAATGAGGGTACGTGAGCCGGCTGTTCCGGCCGAACCTGCTGGCCATCGATGACACGGACCTGTTCAAATGCATTTTTCAGCGTGTCATCTCGGTACTGTTCCAGAGGAAAGTCAATCACGCAAACTCGAAAGATTTGATTTTCGGTCACGCTCGGTCCCTCTGAGACAGCCGCCGATGGTCCGGGGCACAGCTTCGCCGGCCTGAACAAGCTCCGCCTCCGCCCGTCTGCTTTCGTTTTTGCCCAGACACACCCGCACACAAACAAGCCAATAGAGACTGAAACCCCGGCCAATTAGTTCCCAAAATTCAGCGGGTGCCGGAGGCGGCGGATTAACTGCCACCTCCACACTATGCTTTTGTCCCGGAAATCGTATGCATGACCGGCACGACAGATATCCCCATTATTTCCCCGTGCACACACCGCACCATAACCTCGCGGCTCTTATCCAATGCCACTGGCTGATATCAAACTTTGATGGATTGAGGTCTGGTTACAACCTGAATCCACCAAAGCGCTGATATGTATTCCCCCTCAATACTTACAGGTATTTGATACAGTCCCGTCTGATCGGGGGCAGCCTGTGGCGCATAGGGGATCCCGGATCACTGTTCCACCTCCCGTCACCGGGCACCTGTGGATGAAGTGACCCGGATCCCACAGCGCCAGCAGGCTGGCCCAGCCTCCCCCGCCACCCGGTGGCGGGAAGCGGATCAGGGTACTGGCGTGAGGAGAGGCGTGGGGCCAGGGACGGGAGGGACGCTCCCAGACGACTGGGGCCGCCCGGGGCGGAGCGCGCGGCGCTGGGCTCGGCTCCGGTGCCGGGCCCGATCTCCAGCGGGGCGCCGCGACGCGGTGAGACGCCGCCTCGGGACCTGGGAGCAGGGACAGGGCGAGAGAGAGAGGGGGAAGGGAGGAGAGAGAGCAGAATGATGGGGGTCGCCGACCCAGGGCACCGCTACCAGCTGGTCCTCCGCCAACGCGATGGCCTGGTCCAGCGCGTCGGCCGGTGGCACTGGACCCACTGCGCGCGGTCTTCCTGGGCAGTTCCGCGATGAACTGCTCTCCAGCACCACCAGCTCGATGACTCCATCGACGTCGCGTCCTCGGCCACCAGCCATCTGCGGCAGGCGTCCCGGAGCTGCTGCGCGCGAAGACAAAGGGCCGACCGTCTCCCCCAGCTCGAGGGTCCGGAGACGCTGCCCGATTCTGCTCCGGAGACCGGCCCGACCCGCTGCAGGATGGCGGCGCCTCAGGTCTTCATAGACCAGGAGGTTGCTGACTGGCAGTTGTTGGGCTGCCGAGCTGCGCCTCCCCGACAGCAATGGAAGGAGGCGCATCGGGCCAGTCAGCTTCCGGCCATCCCCCGGCCGCGGCAGACCTCCGAAGAGGTCCAGGAAGGCCTCCGGGTCGTCCTGGGGACCCATTTTATGTAGGGTTGGGGCCGCGGCCGGAGGCCGGACCCCTAGTCCAGCCAGCTCCGGAACTGCTCGCGGGCCTCTGCGTTGCTCCAGGAGGAGCGCGGGCGAGTCGGTGGTCCTGCTGCTCCTCCAGCTTTAACAGGGCTTCCTGGTGTTGTTGGTGGAGGCCCGCAAGCGCCTGGATGATCTCCGCGAACGGCGTTGGTGAGGATCCTCTGGCAGCGGCTTCCCCATCCATCCCGGGTTTTCGGCACCAGTGTAGATGATCTGAAAGGTTCAGCAGTGTGGGTGATGGATGGAGACAAGGGGTCGGCAATGGATCTTGTGTGTCTTTTATTCACAAAATAAAACTCTTCCACGGCGACTAAGCGCACTTCACACTAAACAAAACAGTCACTCTGTATTTAAACTCATTCCCGCTGATCACAGCTCTCCTCGTCACAGACGTAGCACTCTTTCCACTGTTTACAGCTTTTCCGTCGTCAATGAACAAGGGCTTCCTCAGCTGGCCACGAACACACAAGATCCAGTCTCTTCAACTGCAGCGTTTACCTGCCCGCTTGAGATCCGCTCTCCACCGCCAATCACTGAAAATCACAGACAGGTGTTCATCATTTGAACTTGATCGCGCTTACCTCCCGCTTCGGCCCCTTCCCCGCTCTCCCGCTGCAGACACCGCTGAACCACGCCCCCCATGGCACACCCGTTACTAAAAATTACTGAAACATGTCAAACATTGTATGTACAGGATGCATAATGTCACAGCCGGCTCAACTCAGAGTTATGCCTTGCGGATCACGAAATGTCCGTAAAGTCTGTACTACCATCTGGAATCCCTGAGACAGTGGATGACCTTCACTCAATAATTTGTAAAGCATTTTCCATTGCCAGAGACTTCAATCTTCACTATAAAGATGTTGATTTTGGTGAATTTTTCACCCTTTCTTCTACAACTGACCTAAAAGATAAGGACACAATCAAGGTTGTGTTTCTCCAGGACCAGGAGCCTGTAATAACTTTAACCTTAACTGATGCAACCAACATGACTGATCAGCTTTGTGAGGAGCACTATGCTGACGACACTGCATCTGTGTCAACTGATGACACACTGATTCTCTCAGCTGAAGATAGTCCAGGCCACCGTTCCCAGCGCTGGCCCGCTCAGTTTTCAATTCCCAGCTTTTCTGGCCTCACAGAGATCCAAATTCAGTCAGCCAATGAGCACTTCAAAAAAGATGGGACTCTTCTCAGTACAAAAGATTTAATTCCACTACTCCCAGACATCCTTGCAAAACTAGCTGAGGCAATTTATGAGTACACTGCTTATCCATCTAGTCTGCAGATCAGTGAGGTTGCAGAGGCCCTCACTCAAAAGCATCCCTGCCTCAAAGAACCAGGTTCCTTTAATGGGTCATATGGATGGGCGCAGCGCCTAAAATATAAGATGAACAATTTCAGAAGCAAACTTCGAGGTCTTGGCTGCCCTGAAGTTGATGTGAACTCACTTAAGAGAAAACAAACACATGACCAGTATCCAGCAAAAAATCTGAAAAAAAACAAAGAAAGCTGAGGTGAACTACCTACCCCCTCATGAAACTACTGCAAGTTTGGAGAAAGAGAGAGAGGAGATCCTAAGTGAAATGATGAAAAGGGACAACTCCAAGGTGGTAGCTCAGAAAATGGCCAAGACGTTCAGCCTTTATCTGGAGGAAATAGTGAAAGAGATCCCTGCCATAAGTGACTGCATGAAGCGCTGGCCTGCACTCTTTACAGAAGCACAGGTGAGATTATATATTTTTTTTTTATTAAAGGGCACCTATTATGGCATTTAAAATGTTCCTAATATTGTTTTTGGAGTCCCCAACAACAGTTTTACATGCATGCAATGACAAACACTTTTGTTGTCTTATAATATGCATTTATTTTTGCCTGATTTGCTCACTGACTCCCAAATGATTTGTTCTATGATTACTTTTTCCAAACCCATCCTTTGCGTGACGCTAATCGGCGGTGATTGGTCAAAAGACCTAGTCAGTTGTGTTTGTAAAGCAATCGGCATTAAAATGACAATTAAAATGAACAGAGCACAAGGTTCGGCTATATTTGTGTAGTATACTTGTAAATATAAACTCTAGCCACTGATTCTTCACATGTTTGTCCCTGGCCAGCAGAAAAAAAGGTTGCTTTTGATTCGCACTTCAGAACACAGCGTCTTGTTGTCGACATGATGTTTCCAAGTTTCCCTGGTGTCTGCGCGCAATGAGTGGGCGCAGCCAATTTGATCATTTTTCATCTTGACGTCACAACAAAAAGGAAAATGACTCATTGGAAAAACGATTCATTAAATTGACTTAGAGTCGACTCATACATTTGAGAGACAATAACTTTTTTTACAGTGAACTTTCTTATATAAAACTTTGCAGGATGTTTTTGTTCATTTAGCTCAATGTTACACACTACGTGAAAGGTAATTTTCAAAATTCCATAATAGGTGCCCTTTAAACCATTACTTTTGTACTGTGGATTGACACAATGTGGATACATGTCCACAAATTGAAATAAAATAAATAAATAAATGTAAAAATACAGAAATAGCCTTTTTCATTTCCAAAATGTACGTGTTTTTTTCACATTTAAATATTTATTTGTTTATTTATACTCATGTCATGTTTGGTCCTTACTGGTGTGCCCTGTAGATAAATGAAGAATTCAAGAGGATCACAACAGTTAGCCTTGAATCAACCTTTCTGGCCAAGCTTGACCAATGCACCCCGAAATTGATGGCCTTGACCCAATCAAAAGGAGGAGTGGCGGGCCTGAAGATAAGGCAAATTAAGGACATGCTTTTAGAGGTATAATGATGACTATCTTTATTATGAATAGACCTTTATTTTACATATGTTTCTGCCTCACTGTTTAATGTCAATTGTCAAAATGGCTACTATGAACAATGTCAATTTCATATTTTCAAAATTTGCATAAATGCAGGCCTATTCAGGATTGAATGGGAGAGGAATAGGGTGCACATGTGGGTGCGCAGATCAAAACGTATTAAACATAGCCCGACCAAATTACACACATCTATAGAAGAAACTTGTGGCTACATTTTGTCATTTGAATGGAGTCTGTAGCTAAAAGTATGCAGGAATAATGTATATCTTTTTAAAAGCCTGAAAAATTGTATAATAATAAAAAGAATTGAAACAATAACAATAGGGTCCTTGCCTCCAGGCAAGGGCTGGAGTCCTTGCCCTCTGGCATTTCGGCTCGATCCCTAACTAGCACTCATTTTTTAAAATTTTCTTGGTTTGGGTTACACTTCTGATTTTACACTTCTGATCTGATTTTGATTGAAAACCTGATCTATTTTTTTCATGAATCAGGACAACACAGTTGAAAAGCGGAGAGAAATTGCCATTCGCTGCCTCATTGTCTATCTTGGAGAGAAGGGGGAGGACCTTTTTAAACAGTACATCGTAAGTAATTGAGAATGCTTTTAATTTTTACTTTTGTTTGAACTGCATGTCTCTGTAGCCTTCTCACATGGAGATATGGGCGCTGAAGTACATGGTCAACCTGCATTCCATTATGCATGTCACACTGAAGAGCTTGAGCCATGTATTTTATACATCCTAACATCTTTTAATTTCTTCTGCAAGGATGTGGATGAGCTCGACGCAGACCTTGCAATGCAAGTGATGAAGATTGCCATCATCGGTGATGGGCGTGCAACCATTGTAGTCGAGGGAATCAAGATCCTTCAGGGGATTGATGTCGCCAGAGCCTGTGCTTTGCTGATGGGAGTAATCTATGCTCTTAACCTTAGCTATCCCAAGCAGTTGAAATTTACCTTTGAGGCATTTCAGAAGCTCTGCCTTGAGCTTGATGGACAAAAAGCCAGCTCTAAAAGTAATGAATCTCAAGTATGGTATTTTCTAGAGCGGACTTGATCGACTTTGTGTGAGGGAGAAGCTCACATCACACACACACACACACACACACACACTCACACGACACCCCGAAACACACGCACACACACACACACACACACACACACACACACGCACACACACACACTCGTGTTCTTGTGGTTAAACATGTTTTCTTCTTCTTTATGAGAAGTCCAAAGTTATGAGAAAGGTGTTAGTAAAGATTGACCTCTGTTCTTTGAGGGTGTTAGTGTATTTTGAACTTTATATGCAGTGCCTTCTTTTGCTGGATATTTTTCCTGAAGTTAATCTGGAGTATAAGCAGTCTGATATTGATGAGAGAAGAGATGATGATGTGAGTACTGCCAAAGTTGATTGAAAAGAAGCTTTGCTCATTTGATGTTGAAATTACTGCCTTGGAATGTACCTGTCAGTTTTTTTTTTGATAATTTTCATGTGTACAAGTCGATGGTGATTCATGCACAGGGTTTTACTTTAGTTGTATAACACTGTTCCTCCTCATAAAGCTTCTGGATACATGTTTTGTGTCTTAGGAGAATGTAACCTACAAATGCTGCTGTTTGCACATTTAGTGCTACTGTTAATTTAAACAATCTGAATTTGTTATTTTTGCTGTTCGGTTGCCAGGTTTTGACAGCCCCTCATGCCTCAAAATAAAGCAACCTTTCAGAAGGTGTTTGTCATTCTTGCTGTTTTCCCTCAGGCATCCTCAAACAAACAAACACCGTCCTTATGTTCCTCAGATTGTGTTGTAATCATTTGATTTTAACTGCTTCTTGCTTCACAGAGACAGCAAGGCTCTGTAGCTACACCTAATTTCTGGGAGATTCCAGCTCAGCTTGGCTAAAGAAGTTTTCTCAAGGTCATGACAGAAGAGCAGACACAGCACATGGTAAGCCTGAATATCATGTGGAAAAAAGTGATCATTAATGTTGTCTGTTTATATTTTAAAAATTGAATTCCTCTCTGAAGTCCTTATTGTCCCATCAAAAATCTCCAACTCTCTTGATCAAAGACCCAAATGTCTACAGGAGGCATTGCATTGTGATAGCCTGTGTTTTGCAGAAGGCTAAGTTGCTAAAAACTTCAACCTTGGTTGTGCTCCTCCCGCCCTTGGAGTTTTGAGCCACTTAGCCTCCTGGGAAACACATGAAAATGTCTTTATTATAGGACAGGGCTCAACTTAACTCTTGCAGATATCAACTTAATTATTAAGTTCAGGTTACTTAGAAACGTGTTTTGTTGTATGTATGTATGTATGTATGTTGTGGCCTAAAATCTTCTTCACCTTATTTAATAATTTTCAACATGAATGCAAGTAATTAAAGGGATAGTTCACCCAAAAATGAAAATTCTATCATCATTTACTCACCCTTAAGTTGTTCCAAACCTCTATGTGTTTATTTGTTCTGCTGAACACAAAGGAAGATATTTGGAAGAATGTTTGTCTTTTGTTCCAAATATCTTCCTTTGTGTTCAGCAGAACAAAAAAAAAACATAGAGGTTTGGAACAACTTAAGGGTGAGTAAATGATGAAAGAATTTTCATTTTTGGGTAAACTATCCCTTTAAGTTGATTCAACATAATGTTTTAAGTAAGCTGAAGAAGATTTTAAGCCACAATAAAACACATTTTTAAGTAACATGAACTTAATAATTTTCAACATGAATGCAAGTAATTAAGTTGATTCAACATAATGTTTTAAGTTCATGTTACTTAAAAATGTGTTTTATTGTGGCTTATAAAAGGTAATTCACCATACTCAAAACATTGCTTTGAATTAATGTAATTCTGCAAGCAGTCTTAACTTAGAAATTCTAGTGGAAACGGTTAACATATTTTTTTGTTGACCCAATGTTTTATTTTTTAGAGTGTAGACTGTACTCTATCATTTAAAGTCAAGTGAGAAAGGTTGTGCAAATAATCAAATATAACCTAGCAAACTTATATAAGGTATATAAGGAATTGTTTGACAACATCTGTAGCAAAGCTATACATGAATATTATGATAATTCCTCACCTAACATATTGTATGACAAGCTGGACCCAGATATGTGGCACAACGCTAAGGCCTATTTTATCACTTTATAAACAAACTCTTAAAGTTATTGGACAAAAAAAACAGGATGTACCGGCTGTACCACCACTGTAACATTTTAAAACATAGTGATGCATACCTAATCTTTAATTGGGGCGGCAGTGGCTTAGTGGTTCTCGTTCCCTGTTCTCAGGGAACATAGGTTACAGTCATAACCTAGACATTCCCTTTCGAAGGGAACTCAAAAATACATCGAATGACACAATGGGGAACGAAATACCCCACTCCGCCATGCTGAGGGGAGTGCATGCCGAAAGGCAGTGACAACTGTCAGAACCAGTAATTCCAAGGAACACCAAAACCAATCACCCTACAGTCACATGAAACCACTCACCCTACGGCTGTGATGTGACAGCACTCCCTACTGGTCATAGCCCAAGCTAATGAAGCAAGAAAAACCAGAACGTAATAAAAGTGGGTAAATCTGGGCGAGCTCAAAGGCTCAAGGGCCACAACTTAAAAATAGAAGGCCAGTCACTATAAGATAAGATAAGATAAGAAAAACTTTATTGTCTGTCACCAGTGACCGAAATTTATCTTCGACAAGACCGGCTCAGATAACATAAAAACACATACAAAACCATGACACATTTTTGAAAAAAACAAAACAAAAAAAAAACAGATAGTTTCACCACATTGACTGTACAGATGTGCAAAATACAAGAATGTGATGTGTTCTATCTATGGTGGTTCAATATAGTAATGGGCGTAGGAATGAAAGATTTTTTGTACATATATATTTTTTCAGTTTTAAGCTCCCTCAAGGGCTTCCGCGCATGCTCTTCTCTCAGGCAGAACACGCACAGTATCGTGTGAATCCTCCGGTGTCAAATATCTGGACACAAGATCGGCACACTCGCGAAAAGTGTTTCTCCGTGTCTCTGTGCGCTTAATCGTTGATACTATCATACAGACAAACAGTCCCTGAAGACGAAAAGGATGTTGTCACGGTTTCAAGGCGCCCTTCTCATACATCCAGATTGATGCGCTCATCATTCAAGCTGATGATGCACGGGCTGTCGCCGGTCAACCTGATTACTGTGAGTTGATATTTGATTTCAGACACCTGTCACGCCTGAGGCGTTCCCCATTGCGTCATTCGACGTATTGTTGAGTTTCCTTTGAAAGGGAACAACAAGGTCTGCCTTAAGAGGGGACTGTGTGGTCCCTCTTAGGTCCCATTCCTTTGGCCAACTGTGCTTTTCTTTTAGAGTCTCTAAACTATGGAATCAATTACCAGTGGACATTAGAAATTCCACCTCATACTATATATTCTCACACCGTCTTAAGGACTGGCTTTTGAGCATACAAAAATGTGAACACCTCTCATAATATTGAATGTATGTCTGCCTCTATATTTTAGCTGTCCTGTATTTAATGTGATTTAATGCACTGTCCTTAAATAAATAAAATGAAATCCCTAGATGACTCCTTCCTTTCCAATGCGGCAATGGACATCTAGTCATCCGGGCGGAGCCCCGAAAGTAACGAATGACACTGCATGGGACGGGCCAGGCCAGCGTGCTCTCTTGGAGGCTCCATGGTTTTCAGTGCACAGGAGCAGTGTTGGGCCCGAGGAGGTGGTCTCCGCGGGTTAGCCAACACTGTAACCCTCAGATCAACAGTACTATTAGCCAAAGTAGCCCTCACCTTTAAGAGAAAAACTTGCTCTCGCTCTCTCCAGTGCTCAAGCACACAGTCTGCGGCCAACAGCATTTAGTTTCACTCGAAGTAGATTGGTCTCTTTGTGAAGATCCCATCTGGTTGATGGACATAGTAGTGACCGACTGAAAGGGAACACACAGAGAGCAGCAACTTTTGTTTCTGCTCTGACAACCACAAGACCATGCCATGTTAGAATTCACGCATGGTGAGAGAACATTGAGTTTTCCGTCATCTGCAGAAGAAGTTTAAATTCAGCTGCACCTGCCCATTATGATTGCGCATTAGGTCAGTAGGCGGAGAGTAGAGAAAGCAATCTAAAGCAATCCAGTCGAATGCATTTTCAGCTACATCTGAAAGTAGTTGAGAGTACTATCTTCTGTGTTAAAGTTATAATGTTCCACTTCTCAGCAGAAAACAAACATCTCAAACACAAGATAAATCAGCTCATGGGGGAAGTATGTACTTTTTTCCTGTTTCTCATAAACCAGTGAAAGTGCTCATCTGTTTTGTTTGCTTTATTTGGATTTATATTACACTTTGTATTGTTAGAGAGACTGGTCTGTTTTTAAAACAGAACCACACTGAGCATTGTGCTGCTTCTGATGAGACCAGATTTTGATATTGAACACAAGCCACGAGTGTTCATTTATCAGCTTACGGTGCTGTTCTGCTGGAAAGGGGCTTGGTTGAGTGTTTAGTTCTCCAAGACAAAACATGACAAATGAAGCGTGAATTGGTGCAGTCTGACACTGCACTGTGAGTGATGTGGACGTTTGTTCTGTTCTAACAGTTTGCAAAACACTCTTTTTTTTTCTCACTAAGCTTCCATTTATTGCATCCTACACCATGCCAGGAATGACAGAATCAGATAATGTGGATCAGTTAAAAAATACATGATAGAAAATCACCTGCAAATTGTTGATGGAGTGCCATTGTGGAGTCTGAGGCAGATAGGCTTTATTTTGTTTAGCACTTTTCCTATGTGTTATCATGTTTCCTTTCCATTGTGCCGGCAAATGCAATCCATTCTGAGTTATGGGGCCATCACTTCATCAGTGTTTTCTTCATTTCCCTTCACTCAAAACCATGTTTATCCAGACAGGACACATAAGAAGAGCTTTATTAAAGAGCACAGCTTAAGCAATAGAAAGAAAGAATGAAAAAAAAACTCAAACCTGACCAACAGTCTTGTTTCATGGATGCAAACAAATGTTGCTGGTCTTGATTCAATAAATGCATTACCTGGAACAAATGGATAACAGCACACAGACTTAGTGAGGTGCTTCAGTGTCAATGAAAGAAATTTAATTTATTCATTGAAAATTGTGTCGTGATAATAGCTTTTTGACCGATGTTTATGCCAAATAAATACCATGTTTCTAACATTGTATTTGAACATTATGATATACACTCACCGAAAGGATTATTAGGAACACCTGTTCAATTTCTCATTAAAGCAATTATTTAATCAACCAATCACATGGCTGTTGCTTCAATGCATTTAGGGGTGTGGTCCTGGTCAATACAATCTCCTGAACTCCAAACTGAATGTTAGAATGGGAAAGAAAGGTGATTTAAGCAGTTTTTAGTGTGGCCTAGTTGTTGGTGCCAGACGGACCGGTCTGAGTATTTCACAATCTGCTCAGTTACTGGGATTTTCACTCAACCATTTCTAGGGTTTACAGAGCATGGCATGAAAAGGGAAAAACATCCAGTATGCGGCAGTCCTGTGGGCAAAAACTGCCTTGTTGATGCTAGAGGTCAAAGGAGAATGGGCCGACTGATTCAAGCTGACAGAAGAGCAACTTTGACTGAAATAACCACTTGCTTACAACCGAGGTATGCAGCAAAGCATTTGTGAAGCCACAACATGCACAACCTTGAGGCAGATGGGCTACAACAGCAGAAGACCCCCCGGGAACCACTCATCTCCACTACAAATATTAAAAAGAGGCTACAATTTGCAAGAGCTCACCAAAAATGTTGCCTGTTCTGATGAGTCTTCGATTTCTGTTGAGACATTCAGATGGTAGAGTCAGAATTTGGTGTAAACAGAATGAGAACATGGATCCATCATGCCTTGTTACCACTGTGCAGGCTGCTGATGGTGGTGTAAGTTTGGGCATCGTTTAAATGCCACGGCCTTCCTGAACATTGTTTTTGACCATGTCCATCCCTTTATGGCCAACATGTACCCATCCTCTGATGGCTAATTCCAGCAGGATAATGCATCATGTCACAAAGTTCGAATCATTTCAAATTGGTTTCTTGAACATGACAATAAGTTAATTTTAATTAAATTGGCCCACAGTCACCGCATTTCAAACCAATAGAGCATCTTTGGGATGTGAGGAATGCTCTCAGCACCTTGAATGCTCTCAGCACCTTGTTGAATCCATGCCATGTAGGATAAAGGCAGTTCTGAGGGTGAAATGGTGTCAAACAAAGTAATCAACCCAAGGTCTAACTAAAGACCAAGGAGCCGAACCGAGCACCTTTTAGGTAAAGAATTATTAGGAAAACCATACTAATACTGTGTTTGCACTGTGGATGTACATCCAGGGCACAAAGCTTCCGTTGCACCACATCCCAAAGATGCTCTATTGGTTTGAGATCTGGTGACTGTGGGGGCCATTTTAGTATAGTTAACTCAGTGTCATGTTCAAGAAACCAATTTGAAATGATTCAAGCTTTGTGACATGGTGCATTACCCTGCTAGAAGTAGCCATCAGAGGATGGGTACATGGTGGCCATAAAGCGATGGACATGGTCAGAAACGAAGCTCTGTAGGCCGTGCCATTTAAACAATGTCCAATTGGCACTAAACACCCTAAAGTGTGCCAAGAAAACCTCCCCTGAAAGCATTACACCACCACCAGCAGCCTGCACAGTGGTAACAAGGCATGATGGATCCATCATCCATGTTCTCATTCTGTTTACGGAATTCTGACCCTACCATCGGAATGTCTCAAAAGAAATCAAAACTCATCAGACCAGGAAACATTTATTTTTCCAGCTCTTGCAAATTTTTGCCTCTTTTTCTTATTTGTCAGTGGAGATTAGTGGGACCCGGTAGGGTTTCAAGGTTGTGCGTGTTGTGGCTTCACAAATGCTTTGCTGCATACCTTGGTTGTAACGAATGGTTATTTCAGTCAAAGTTGCTCTTCTATCAGCTTGAATACAGTCGACCCATTCTCCTCTGACCACTAGCATGAACAAGGCATTTTCGGCCACAGGACTGCCGCATACTTAATATTTTTCCCTTTTCACACCTTTCTTTGTAAACCCCAGAAATGGTTGTGAGTGAAAATCCCAGTAATTGAGCAGATTGTGAAATACTCAGACCGGTCCGTCTGGCACCAACAACCACGCCACGCTCAAAAATGCTTTAATCACCTTTCTTTTCCATTCTGACATTCAGTTTGGAGTTCAGGAGATTGTCTTGACCAGGACCACTCCCCTAAATGCATTGAAGCAACTTCCATGTCATTGGTGGATTAGATAAATGCATTAAATGTTCTAATTTGGTTTGGATTTGGAGAAAAATACTGCAAATGGGTTAAATTGTTGTACCAAGAATCCTTCAACAGAGGTCTTAACTACTAATTTTATATCAAAATCATTGAATATTTCTAGGGGATGTAGACAGGCATCGCCTCTTTCACCTCGCCTTATTCCTGATGGCTATTGAACCCTTGGCAATTGCTGTCAGAAAAGAAAGGGATATAAAAGGTATATAAATGTTTGGCAGTGAACATAAAATAGCGCTATTTGCTGATGACGTTATATTATTTTTAAAGAAATTAGACTCAACCATTCCTGCTTTAATTCAAATCATAGAGACATTTGGGAAAATCTCAGGGTATCGGATCAATAATTCAAAATCTTCAGTTATGTTGCTGAATGAAGAAGAAAGGAAAAGTTCTATCAGTAAGGTAGATATGTTTAATAATGTGGAAATTTTTACATATTTGGGAATTAAAATTACTCCAAAATTGGAAGACATAGTAACAAAATTTTTGCGAATACAGTGATGCTGGTTGAAAGATGGGCTTCTTTACCGTTGTCTTTAATAGGAAGAATTAATATTTTAAAAATGAATATTTTACCTAAATTTTTGTACCTATTCCAGAATATTACGATCACACCTCCTAGTAATCTGTTTTCTAGACTTAAAAGTTAATTATTACATTCATATGGAACAATAGAAGATCCAGAATTAGATTATCTCTTTTATATTTATCTTCAATGCCTGGGGGCTTCAATGCCCTAATTTTAAAGGGTATTATACTGCTGCCCAGTTAAGATCTATTATGTTTTTCTTCTCAACATCTAATGAACAAAACTGGAATGGAAAAAAAACTCTATTCCGAATAAAATACCCTTGGAATGATATGTATATGATTTAGATCTGTAAAATTTTACAGAAAATGAAGGGTAATGTTACGAATCCAATGGTTTTAAATATGGTAAGGGTATGGCATGAGACTCAGAGATATTTAAATATCTCCTATACAAGTGAGATATCTCGCTACTGTCCAATATGGGGAAATCCTAAGTTTAGTCCCGGAAAAGTAGATGTAGGTTTTAAGACGTGGGCAGAAAAAGGTATTAAAAGTATAAAAGATTTATATAAGGAAGATAATCTTATGTCATTTCAAGAATTAAGTAATTCATTTGATATACCTAAAAGTCATTTTTTTAGGTACTTACAGATAAGAAGTTTCATTTTATCATTTCAAAAAAGTACTGGAAATATACCACCATTATCAGTTTTGGAAAGAGTTGTCACCAGAGATTGTTATGATAAAGGTCAGATTTCACTTCTGTATAATATGTTGGTAGAGGGCTCCCTGAGTCTTCTAGCTCTTGTTTAGGAGCATGGAGTAAGGATCTTAACGAGGAGATCACACTAGATGAATGGAGTGAGATTTGTCAAGATGCTCAAGTACAAACAGTTAATACTAGATTAAAGTTGCTGCAATATAAGTGGCTTATGCGTGTATACAAAACTCATTATCTAACAAATTTAATGAAAATGTACCAGATACATGTCCTAAGTGTAATGTTTGTAAAGGTACCTTTTTTCATTGTATATGAAAATAATTCTGGAAAGAAGTGCCTAATATGATTGGTAAAATTATAAATGTGAGTCTTCCTTTTGGACCAAAGATTTTTCTACTGCATTTTGTATCCTAAGCTTAAGTCAAAGGAATGTATCTTTATTTCTATGTGTATCTTACAAGCTAAACGCCTCATTGCACTACAATGGAAGAATCTAGAACCACCTAGCATAAAAAGGTGGCTCAGGGAGATGGTACTGAATATGTCAATGGAGAAAATAACATATATTATTAAAGGGAAGGGTAAGACTTTTGAAGATGTTTGGAATCCCTTTAGATCCTTCATAGAGAAAGAAGATAGTGACCTGTTTAAAGAGACAATTGAAGATATGTGAGATTATAGGATGTATTTGTATTAGGAGGCCTTAATAGATTGTATGTGTTTTTTATTTGAGTTTTGCGGATGTGAGTCCTGTACAAATTGAGATATGCTAAGTTGTAATGATGCGGAAGACATCAATATGTGTCTATACTGTATTTTTTATTTTTGTTCTGGGTGTGTGTGTAATATATGTTGTAAAAAGTTAATATATATATATATATATATATATATATATATATATATATATATATATATATATATATATATATATAAGATAACTGCATTAAAGGGACACTATGCAGCTTTTTAGCTTAACTGAACAGATTCAGAGTTTTTGAAATGGTTATATGATTTCTTTCGGGTCTGAATGGTAACTGTCTCACCCCCCATGAGGAAAATAAACTAAACAACTAGTAGGGTTTAGAACCTAGAACCTCTGACACACTTTGCAAATGTTCTGCCTCTTGACCATTAAAGTTCATGGGATAATTGTCAGATCTAAGTATTTAATCACGTGAATATTCTCACCACTAACAACATATATTAGATCTCAAATTAAATACAATGTACTATTGTATACTATGTAATACGCCATGTCACGCTCTGAGTGAGTGGTATTTACGACAGTAACTTTAAATTCAAGTACTCCACAGCAACTCTAGGGGCTGTTCAACAAAAACGGGATTCCTGCATAGTGCCTCTTTAATAAGAAATTGAACTGGTGTTCCTAATAATCCTTAAGTGAGTGTAATCTGATTAACTTGGATAAAGATGAGAGATGAATTCAACAGTATTTATTTGCAGGTAGTATGAATCTTGATGAAAAAAATAAAAAGTTAAATACACAAGATCAGCCACACATGAATCAATGCGACATTTCTCAAAAAGACTAACTGCATTTGATGGAGCCTAGAGCTCTGTGCTAAAATATAATCTCAGGTGTGTTATTTCAGGGTCTTATTACACAACCATCATTGAAAATCCCACGCCAGAGTATCAGCTCATCAAACATCTCTGAGTCACTGGGTAGATGTTATCACTCATTTTCTGTAACATACCACAACAGGTAGAACACAGCAAACTTTATTAAATCTGCCTATAAGTTTCAAACCATCTATGACAGGTAATAATTCAACCGATTTTCAAAAAGAGCTGCTCAGACATAGAAGTCGAAAGTATTAATATCTGGCCTTCCACCCATTTCATGTAATCACTAACATGAATCAGTAGAACTATAAGATTGTATAGCTTATCTTGTGTGACAGGTATGGCCAGTATTAGCTTCTTATCTGTATGCAGGTTTTGTGCAATTGACAGCTCATGTTGGCCTAGTAAGTCTCTCCACATTCCCATGACATAAACAGAGCACTGTCAGCGTTGTTCCCATTCAGGGAACTTCCAGCTGCGTGTAACCGCAATGGGAACGCCCCTGCGTGAATGCGTATGAAGCACGTATGAAATCAGACCAATGGCGAAACGGTACGTCATAGGCGGGGTGACGTATCGACCAGGAAACTATAAAGCACCCCTAAAACACAAGCGCGACAGCTTCTGAATCTTCAGCAAGCGCTCTCTGTGTGAAAAGTGAAAATCAGTCCGTCTCTTGAGTGTTTTTGTCTGTCTTTAGTATTGGCTAGGCAGGAGTTTTTCTCTAAAAAGAAAACTAGTAGACACATGAGTATGGTGAGCGAACAACAATTCAGGAAGTGTGTTCATCCCTGCCCACGCTACATCACGGGTGGGGATACACACAATCTGTGCGTTGTTTGTTTGGGAGTGAGGCATGCCCAGTCAGCCCTCGAGGGGGCTGGCTGTGAGCATTGCGAGCGCCTGCCCATGAAGACGCTCCGCTCCCGCCGCGCCCTCTCCGAGGAGAGTGGTGCGGTTCGCGCTCCCCGCGGTTCTGGTCCCGCTGCTGCCGAGGCACAGCGGAGGCTGCAATCGTGGGGATCGCAAATGGATGTGTCAGCGGGGATGGAGACGGGCTCTGCCTTTTCTCTGCCCTTACCTGACAGATCCAGCGCCTCAGATCCAGGTGCGGGGTCCGCGCTGCGGTTTCTCCCGACCGGGCTGAGGCGCCCTCACTTCAACTATCCAGCTCCGAGGAGCTGGATGTTGTGAGTGTGGATAGTGTGGAGACTGGAGACTCGTCACTTCAGTCTCCAGCGGGCAAGGAATTAATGGAGGTTTTGACTCGCGCTGTTGAGAAGCTGAGTATTGAATGGCCAGTCGAAAACAAGAGACTAGGGTTAAAAGTAAACTCGATGAGAGATATTTGCCATCCCATTCATTGCCTCCACGCCGGTGTTTGCCTTTTTCCCGGATGTTCACAAAGAAGTAACAAGATCATGGAATAAACCGGTGTCTGCTAGAATCCTCACACAGCAGACATCGGTTTATTCGAACATTGCGGGGCTAAAGCGCATGGCTATGGGGCGATGCCGAGGATGGAGGAGGTTTGGCGAGCCATCTTTCTCCTGATACGGCATCGTCCTTTAAAACACCGGCGTTGCCCACCAAACCACTTAGAAACACCTCGGCTTTGGTGGGCAAAGCTTACTCGGCGGTGGGACAAGCAGCCGCCTGCTTGCACACTATGTCTGTCCTTCAAGCCTATCAAGCAGACTTATTAAAAGATATGTGTGAGGGGGGGAAGTGAACTTTGATACTGTGAGGGAGTTACGTCAGGCAGCCGATATATCTCTCCGTGCCACTAAGGAGACGGCCAGATCAATCGGCCGCTCTATGGCAGCCCTAGTGGCCACGGAGAGGCATTTATGGCTAAACCTCTCCAATATGAAAGAGAAAGAAAAATCCTTCCTTCTGGATGCGCCGCTGTCGACGGTGGGCCTTTTCGGTGACTCGGTCAATTCGGTCATCGATAGGTTCCAGGAAGAAAGAAAACAGGCAGCGGTGCTCCAGAAGGTCATTCCCCTCCGTGTGCATGTCCCGGGGCTGCTGGGCGGGAGCAGCCCCGGCCGTCGAGTAGTTCCTCGCACAGAGCGCGGCAGAAGAGGAGCGTCGCGTCTCAGGCCCCTCCCCAGCAAAGCTGGGCTGAGACGCGGCGTTCTCAGGCCGAGGCCTTCCAGGGACAAAACTGATCTGAGGACGGTTATTGTCGCCAGGAAGGCCTCGTCGAAGAAGTCCTGACGCCACTGGCGTCGGGCTTCTGAGAGCAGTTCTCACCGAGACAGAAGGGTGTTCGCCGATGTCTCCGGCGCCCGTTCTGTCTCGGTGCTCTCAGGGGTCCGTTCTGCTAACCCCGCCTGTGGGGGGGTCGCAGACGGTCTCGGCGAGTGGCGTCCCGAGGGACGCTCGCTCGCCCAGAGGAGCGATTTAGTAGTAACATCAAACCGACCATCCCTTGCCAGTGCGCCGTCTCTGGGCGCTGTGTCTGTCGCTCAAAAATCCCCAGAGGCCAGTCTCGAGAGACTGGTACCCTTAGTACATTTTCTAGCGGAGTGGAGAAGTCTTCCGAACGTGTCCCGTTGGGTCCTGCAGACTATCGAGTGTGGGTATGCGATCCAGTTCAGGTCGCGCCCGCCTCGCTTTCGGGGGTCGTATCCACTGCGGTGGGTCCCGAGCAGGCTCTGGTGATGGAACAAGAAGTCAAGTCCCTGTTACTGAAGGGTGCGATAGAACGAGTTCTTCCTCCCGACAGGGAACGGGGTTACTACAGCCGCTACTTTGTTGTTCCGAAAAAGGATGGGGGTTGCGCCCGATCTTAGATCTGCGTCAGTTAAATCGCGCAGTGGGAAGACTCAAATTCAAAATGCTCACTCTCAAACAGATCGTGCTACAGGTCAGGTCCGAGGACTGGTTTGTCACGGTAGATCTGAAAGACGCTTACTTCCATATTTCCATCCTTCCTCAACATCGGAAGTTCCTGAGATTCGCTTTCGGGGGCGAAGCGTATCAGTATCAGGTCCTTCCATTTGGTCTGGCTCTGTCTCCTCGAACCTTTACGAAATGCATGGACGCAGCTCTTGCTCCGCTGCGGCTCCAAGGCATTCGCATCCTGAAACTACATCGACGATTGGCTGATTCTGGCTCAGTCGGAGCAGCAGGCGGCTCGGCATCGAGATGTCGTCCTCGCCCATATGGAAAGGTTGGGGTTGAGACTCAACGCCAAGAAGAGTGTGCTTCCTCCGGTACAGAGAACCACTTTTCTGGGTGTCGTTTGGGACTCGACCACGATGCAGGCACGTCTGTCGCCTGCTCGTATAGCTTCGATTCTCGGCTGTCAGACAAGTGAAGTTAGGCCAGTCACTCACAGTGAAGGAGTTCCAGAGAATTCTAGGGTTGATGGCGGCGGCGTCCAACATCATACCTTATGGTCTGTTGCATATGAGACCCTTGCAGTGGTGGCTCAGGGCCAAGGGGTTCTCCCCGAGGGGGAATCCGCTTCGCAGAATCAAGCTCACGCGACGGGGTCTCCGTGCCTTGGCTGTGTGGAAAGAACCTTGGTTCCTGTCCCTGGGACCGGCTCTGGGAGCTCCGTGTCATCGGCTAACGCTGACAACGGACGCCTCTCTTACGGGCTGGGGAGCGATCATGAGTGGTCGCTCTGCTCGGGGCCTGTGGCGGGACCATCATCTCCATTTGCACATAAATTGTTTGGAGATGTTGGCTGTGTTTCGGGCTCTGAAACATTTTCTCCCAGACCTGAGGGGTCACCATGTTCTTGTCCGGTCAGACAACACGTCGGTGGTCTCTTACTTAAACCATCAGGGGGGTCTGTGCTCACGTCCTTTATACAAATTAGCTCATCAGATCCTTCTGTGGTCCCAGGGGAAACTTCTATCACTGAGAGCAATGTATATCCCAGGATGTTTGAATCAGGGAGCGGACATCCTGTCAAGGCAGGGGCCGAGGCCCGGGGAATGGAGGCTCCACCCCGAGGTGGTGGAGCTCCTGTGGAAGCACTTTGGCCGTGCCGAAATAGATCTATTTGCGTCCAGAGAACCTCCCATTGTCCTCTATGGTTTTCTCTATATCCTCCAGCCCCACTGGGTATGGATGCGATGGTGCAGGCGTGGCCGAGGTCACGCCTGTACGCCTTTCCACCGATCGCCCTGCTCCCAGGAGTTCTGGAGAGAGTTCGCCGGGACGGGGTCAGTCTACTACTAGTAGCCCCGTACTGGCCGGCCCCGAGTCTGGTTTGCGGACCTAATTTCTCTCCTCAACGGGTCCCCCCTGGAGATTCCGGTCAGGAGGGACCTTCTATCTCAGGCATGCGGGTCGATACTTCACCCCCGCCCAGATCTCTGGAGGCTGTGGGCCTGGCCCCTGAGGGGGCCCAGCTCATAGAATCAGGTCTCTCGACTGAGGTCGTGGAGACCATCCTCCAATCCAGAGCTCCGTCCACGAGGAAATTATACGCCCTGAGGTGGAAAATGTTCACCTCATGGTGTGGAGAACACCAACTAGACCCAGTTAACTGCCCGGTGTCGGCGGTCCTGGAATTCCTTCAGGAGCGTTTCTCCACAGGGTTGTCCCACTCCACACTGAAGGTGTATGTGGCGGCCTTGTCTGCTTACCACGTCCCTTTGAGTGGACTTTCCCTCGGGAGACACCCACTCGTAATCCGTTTCCTTCGTGGCATTCGGAGGCTGAGGCCAGCAGTACGCACGAGGGTGCCAGCTTGGGACCTAGCGATAGTCCTAGAAGGGCTCTGTCGGCCACCGTTTGAGCCCATTGAAGAGGTTCCGGAGAAGTTTGTCACGTTAAAAACCATCTTCCTCCTAGCTATTTCTTCCTTAAAAAGAATAGGAGATATTCAAGCCCTGTCAGTCTCTCCCTCTTGCCTAGAATTTGCTCCCGGCATGGCAAAGGCCTTTCTCCTCCCGAGACCGGGTTATGTCCCCAAGGTTCCAACTAATGTGGTTAGACCTATTGTGCTGCAGGCCTTCTGTCCTCCTCCGTTTCGGACTTCAGACCATTAAAAGCTAAATCTGCTGTGCCCTGTAAGGGCCCTGGATGCTTATGTCCACAGAGCTGCCCTGTGGAGAAAATCTGAGCAATTGTTCGTATGTTTTGGACCTCCTAGGAGAGGTTGTCCAGCATCCAAGCAGAGGTTGAGTAAGTGGGTGGTTGAGGCCATCTCACTTTCGTATGAGTCGACCGGTCGGCCTTCCCCTTTGGCTGTCCGTGCTCATTCTACTAGGGGTATGGCTGCCTCTAAGGCATTTCTGTCGGGGGTTCATATGAATTATATTTGTGACGCAGCAGGATGGTCGTCACCCCACACGTTTGTGAAGTTTTATCACCTCGACTTCAGCTCCACTCCAGGGGCGCAGGTGCTTTCGTCCGAGTGTGCTTCCTGATTTTCACATGACGGACACCTGCTCGCATGGCGGCGTTGGTATTAGCGTTCCCATTGCAGTTACACGCAGCTCGAAGTTCCCTGAATGGGAACGTCTCTGGTTACGTATGTAACCTTAGTTCCCTGAAGGGAACGAGACGCTGCGTGTATATGCCATACTCTCAGCATGCCCGTGAGCGCTTGCTTCAGTCCTATCAGAAGCTGTCGCGCTTGTGTTTTAGGGGTGCTTTATAGTTTCCTGGTCGATACGTCACCCCGCCTATGACGTACCGTTTCGCCATTGGTCTGATTTCATACGTGCTTCATACGCATTCACGCAGGGGCATTCCCATTGCGGTTACACGCAGCGTCTCGTTCCCTTCAGGGAACTAAGGTTACATACGTAGACCAGAGACGTTCTGTAAAACGTAATTGAACTGGAGAGAAGGAAAGAGTGTGTGCTGAAATCTTGACCGCTTTGATGTGAAGCGTGCGTTCTGTACCTGGGCTCAAGATCCAGACGCTTGTAACGGCCACGTGGCCAGACTTCTGCTGCCGATAAGCCTGGCTTTTGTGCAGTTGACATAATTCTCTTGGCTGGACACAATGCAGTTGATGCCTTCTCTCTTACTCACGCTGTTATCATGCAAGAACAGCAGGCTGTTTTCTGTCTGGCCAAATCAGACTTTTGTCCATTCCTGTTTTGCCAAAAGGCCTGGGGTGGGAGCATCAGTCTGAAACACTAGGAGAGAAAGAAACCGGGCAGGAAAAGGAAAGGCAAAAATATTTTTTTAAAGAGCTCTGACCACTAAAACGCTATAATCTCTCCAGGATTACTCGTATATGTATTTTTCTTCCCCATTACCTAGTGTGAGCAGAGTGAAATTTATTCACTTGATCAGAAAAACAACTGTGGCTCTAAAATGATTTTTTTTTTCAGGCACATAAACTGCCTGGAAATGTTGGCGGTTTCCGTGGCTCTGAGGAGCTTCCTGCCAGACCTCAGAGGTCACCATGTCCTTGTGAGGTCAGACATTAGCTGTGTCCCAATGTGAAGGCTGTGTCCTTCGAAGGCTGTAGACTTCGAAGGATGCAGTCTATTCTGCCTTCGAAGGACGCATCATGTAGCCTTTGTGGGATTTCCTGAATTGCGCAACCAGGTGTTCCCTATTACTGCTCCTGGCCAAGCAACGGAGCGAGAATACAGCTGCACCCTGATCATTCATTTAATAAAACTGAGTTAAAACAGCTATGGAGATTGAATTGGCTATTGTCATTTTGTTGTTTTATATTTTACTGGAAATTGTATGTTTTATATTTTCCTGTCTTTAAATGAGGGGCAATATATATAAAATCACATTAAAAAATAATGATAAAACATAGGCACATATAGCATATATTCAAATGTTAATCGTACCTTGATGCGATTTTTTTTAGGGTTTTCTTTTTATTGTCTACAGAAATGGACCAAAGTGAATATATTTAAACAGGCTGTCAATCATATTTGAATATTTTAAACCAGATGGATATAAAAAGTCCAGTGCAAACGTCCTTACTCCCGCTCGTCGTCGTCAGCTGTCAGTCACAGTTGCTAGGCGACAAGAACGATCCTCCGCAGGCTAGACCGGTCAGAGTGTTTCAGGTGCGCACTTTGATATGGGACGCAGTTGTAGTTAGCAACAATTTGTTTATATTGTGACAATGGACCAACATTTTGTTATTTTTATTTTTAAAATATCCAGTGGGAGAATGTAAGGAACTTCATACTGCGTTAGTATTCATGTACAAATGTGAAGTAGCCTTCTTTTTCCCTCAAAGGACAACAACACTACACATTTTACATTAAACGACACAAAAGTATATTATAGTTTAAATGTATCAACCTTGCAAACACTCAGAGACCCTTACAAAAAATAAAATATCCAGAGCCATGAATTCTCTTTTGTGTACCCATTTAAAGTTGCACAAAATAATGAAATAATGAAAAAATCAGGAAAAAGAGTTTTTTTATTTTCAGTTTTTTTTATTCTAAACTGTTTTAATTATTCTGATTTCTTTTGATTATTTTAATTTCTTCTATGTAAAGCACTTTGAATTGCCATTGTGTATAAAATGTGCTATATAAAACTTGCCTTGCCTTCTCAGGGAACAAGGGTTACAGTCGTAACCCGAGGACGTTTTATGTGTTGGTGGAATGAGGTTGATTATTGTGAACAGGTGTGAGTAATCAGAATTCTGGGGCGAGTGATCGTTGTGTGGTGATATATGCGGAATCTGATTGGTTCCTGACAATATTATTGTGCAATGGTATTTTTTTTATTTAATTGTTATTTGGTAAAATCTTGCCATTGTTCCAATAAACACTTTTTTGAGATACTCTGAGTCTTGTTGTCGGCTTAAATTTTTCAGTCATTTAAACTTAAATCACATTAAATTGACTTTAAAAAATACTTAAAGGGGGTGTTGACTGCTTTATTTTTCTTTGCATGATTGTGTTTATGGGATGCAATATAACATGTATTCATGGTTCCCTTTCGTCCTGGGAACTCCAACGTGTCGTCGGGGAGTTCCCTGACGAATGGGGATCACGCTGAGGGAGCCTTTTTACCTCTGATAGAATTAAAACGAGCCAATAACAATTGCCATGCAATCTTTGCATTCCGCGGGCCGCCTACAAGCGCGGATATAAAAGCGGAAGTAAAGCATTGCATAGACGCTTTTTGCTTCGGAGCCTCACAGAGCTTACCTGCTGTTCTGAAGAGAAAACGAGCTGGAGAAAGAAGACGTGTCGTCCTTCGCCATGTTGTTGTACCTTCGCGGAGGGCTGGACTCTGTTCGGCTCCTCAGCGAAAGCGTCTCATGCAATGCTTTACTTCCGCTTTATATCCGCGCTTGTAGGCGGGCTCGCGGAATGCGAAGATTGCATGCCAATTGTTATTGGCTCGTTTTAATTCTATCAGAGGTAATAAGGCTCCCTAGCATGATCCCAATTTGTCAGGGAACTCCCCGATGACACGTCTCCGTTCCCTGTACTCGGGGTACGTACGTTACCGAGACGTTTTTCTTTTTTAAAAGTCTTATTTTTCATAAACTTCACCTTTATTGTAAGCCGCATTCTCCTCTGTCCCCTGAACGACCGGTTGACTTCCTGATTCTATGAAACCACTCCCTCAGAAACAGGCAGTGGGCTGTCGCTCACTTTGTCCAGAGGGTTAACGCTCATTACCTTTACGGGCGAAACATGCCTACGCTCCGGTCCAGATGCACAGGTCCTGTAGTGGTACTGTGTTGGAGAGCGGGAGCAGTGAATAAGTGGGTCAAGTTCAAATGACAAACACCTGTCTGTGATTTCAGTGATTGGCGTGAGGAGAGCGCATATAAGCGGGCCATGCGGACAATAGTTTGAAAGAGAGAGAGAGAGACTGGCAGCTCGTGCACGTAAAGCTGTATTCAGCGGGAAGAGTTTTCACTGCAACCGTGTTCGGCAAAGCTGTGTTCAGTGGGAAGAGAATTATCACCTATTATTTATTTTTGCCTTTGACATTCTGATTTAACTTTATTTGAGCGCGACCTAGCGCTGTGAAAAGAGTTGTGTAAATAAAAGTGCACGAGTCCCAGTATTCGCCGACCTTGTGTCTCCTTTCATCACCCACACATAACGAACCTGTTCTTACATCACAAAGTGATGATCAAGTATACACTACCGGTCAAAAGTTTAAGGTTGGTAAAATTTTATGTTTTTAAAAGAAATCTCTTCTGCTCACCAAGGCTGCAATTTTTTGATAAAAAATACACAAAAAAACACAGTAATATTGTGAAATATTATGACAATTTAAAATGACTATTTTATGTTAATATATATTAAAATGTAATTTATTCCTCTGAAAAAAAGCTGAATTTTCAGCATCATTACTCCAGTCTTCAGTGTCACATGATCCTTCACAAATCACTCTAATATGATGATTTTATGCTCCAAAAACATGTATGATTATTATCCATGTTGAAAACAGTTTTTTACATTTTTATTTCTGGATTATTTGATGAATAGAAAGTTCAAAAGAACAGCTTTTATCTGAAATGGAAAGCTTTTGTTACATTTAACACTACCCTTTAAAAAGTTTGGGGTCAGTAAGAATTTGTATTTTATTTTCGGGGGAAATAAATAAGAAATCAATACTTCTATTCATCAAGGATGAGTTACATTGATCAAAAGTTACAGTAAAGACATTTATAATCTATTAGATTCTAATTAAATAAATGCTGTTCTTTGAACTTTCTATTCATCAAAGAATCCTGAAATAAAAATGTAAAAAAACTGTTTTCAACATGGATAATAATCATACTTGTTTTTGGAGCATAAAATCATCATATTAGAGTGATTTGTGAAGGATCATGTGACACTGAAGACTGGAGTAATGATGCTGAAAATTCAGCTGTTTTTCAGAGGAATAAATTACATTTTAATATATATTAACATAAAAAAAGTCATTTTAAATTGTCATAATATTTCACAATATTACTGGGTTTTTTGTGTATTTTTTATCAAAAAATTGCAGCCTTAGTGAGCAGAAGAACTTCTTTTTAAAAACATAAAAAATCTTACCGACCTTAAACTTTTGACCAGTAGTGTATATACATAAAAAATACATTTATAAAATGAGTACATATACAAATTCAGGTCCAAAATGTTTGTACGTTTGTCGTAGACACAAAATAGCATTATTAAGTGGATATAAAGCCAGTGCTGGCATTTGACAAAACTAAAACATTACATCTGAAATTATACATACAAATACATTGGGTTTTGGCCCAACAACAGCTGCCTCTGGTTTTAAAGTTGGATCTGCTTCATGTTTTAGTAACAATTTCTTGTTGAATCCGGCAATTAACTCATGGAGATTCTGGAAGCTGTCTTCCGTGAAATGCGCAGCACAAGAGAGCTAAATTACGATCCTCATTTTCAGGAACATAATCAAACATAAATTGTATCCATTGTTGACGAAGTACAGCTACGGTGGGAAGCCCAGAACAAAGAAGACCTGAAAGCTGGGTGAACATAACACACTCGACTATCCGCAACTTTCAGCTCTGCAACTTTGCAGATACTGTTCATGCACCATCAGCAACATTACACACTATTTAAAATGAAAAAAGTGAAATCGCAGTCAACCCCCCATTTAACTTATTTTGATGAGTTACTGTAAAAACAAATGTTGTCATAACTTATTGATCATACAATTATTTTACATTGGGTATTCTTAGTAATAATAATAATAATAATGCATTTTATTTATTGGCGCCTTTCTCAACACTCAAGGTCACCTTACAAAATCAACAATAAAACACTCAATCCAATAAAAATGTAAACATTTAAACAGTGAGAGCAAGCATTATAACAACATAGAATACAATCAAAAAGAACAGGAAAAAGGATAAAATCCTAACAGTCAAAATAATCTTAAAGTTAAAGAGAGTATGCCTGTCTGAAAAGATACGTTTTTAAGTGAGTTTTAAAAATTGTTATGGATGTGGAGTGTTGGATGTAGTGGGGCAAAGAGTTCCAAAGATATGGGGCTGAATGACTGAAAGCTCTGCACCCCATGGTAACCAGACGAGCATGTGGAAGGATGAGCTGAATGGAGGAAGAGGACCTGAGAGAACGGGTGGGTATCTTGATATGAAGGAGCTCAGTGAGATACTTAGGGGCAAGATTATTGATAGCTTTAAATGTAAGGAGAAGAATTTTGTAAATTATGCGATATTTAAAGGGAAGCCAATGAAGTTGCTGCAGGACAGGTGTTATGTGACTGGTGAAAGGGGTTCTGGTAATGATACGAGCAGCAGAGTTTTGGACCAGTTGTAATTTATGAATGGATTTGTCAGGTAGCTCATAAAGGAGAGAGTTGCAATAATCTAAGGGAGGTAACCAGGGTGTGAACCAAAATTTCAGTAGTTGCTACTAGGGTGATCAGGGTATTCGCTAGGCCATTGAAATGTAGTTCTATGGTGTTCTGGGTGTCTCTTATTATAGTCTGGTCCCTCTTATAAAATTCTTACCAAGTAAAATAATAGCACAACTCTGCTTAACAAGACGCTTGATTTGAGGAATCATTCATATTTGTAGCAGAAAAGTTTAATACTTAGGGTTCTGTTCAGGATTATGAGCAATAGTGGTTAAAGTACATCACACTGAAAGGAATAAATAGCTCTTCTGAATGATTATGGCAGCATCTGTAATAAATTTCCAGTTTGTGAAAAGTTTTTATAATCCAAAAAAGCTGCACCAGCCCGAAAGGACCACAGGAGGGCTCTGACTTTACATTCCCTTTCTCTTACTGGGGTCACACAAGGATCTCCCATTGAACAGGAGAGATCTGCCCTACAAATCCTCACTTCACACGTACATATGTGGTTTTAACATCACAGATTATCTCTTTGTGGACTGGCACTCTAGGCTTTTCCCCTGAAAATGCACCTTTTTCAAGAACACAGGCACAGAACCTCCTTAGATCGCTTATTCCACAGCCTGAGCCAGGACAACAACATAAAACCCATTCTGTGAAACAATCACATGGCACACGTAATCTTAAAGCTCAGACAGTAGAGATCAAACTGCTGGCACAGAGATGCAAGGCTGCTCTAAATATGTGGGGTTTAGGAGCATTTCTGACAAAGTTCAGTATTCTTTGGTAGGTTATATTAGAAGTGCTTTAATATAACCACAGTCTCAGTGTATTACATGTAGGATGCATTTACAGACACATTTAAAATGTGTAGGTCTCTTCCTGGCTTGTATAGATGTTTATTGTTAAATGTTTTTAGGTACACAAATAATCAGTTTTTAGATTTCTGAGCATTATGACAACAATAGTTTAGTAGGTTACACTTTATTTTTAAGGTGTCTTTGTTACACTGTAATTATACAATAAGTAACTACATGTATATAAGGTTAGGTTTGGTCTAGGTTTAGTTGTATGTAATAATGCATAATTTACAGTTATTACTAGGCCTACATATAGTAATATAACATATGAAACAATTGCACTGTAAAATAAAGTGTTACTGTTTAGTCATTTGCATATTTGATTCTGCACTGATTGTTGTGAGGAACAGACGCAAATTTGATAATTGTTCCCATCCGAACAATGGGACACTCAAATCCAGCCCTCATCTACAGCTTTAAAACCAGCAGTGCCAGTAAACCAATGTGAAGGGGCGCTTTCAGCATTCAGTCTCATTCGTTTCTCGCCTGACAGCGATAGGCTGTTATTCTTCATTTAATTTCTGCACTGTCAAGTATGTCTGCTACCTTGGCTAGGTCTATCTTGTCAAAGACATTTCAATCTCAATGAGACTTCCTGGTAAAATAAAGGTAATTAAATAAATGTTACAAGCAGCCGATGTTCTTCTGTCTGACATGATGGAATATTGGTTTACAAGCACTGATTTGAAGGACGCTTACTTTCATCAATTGTACCTAATCTCGGGGAAGCTACACAAGGTGTTCAACTCCAGCTCTTCATCCTCTATGGTTAAGATCAGGGGTGTCCAGTCCAGGGGAGGGCCACTGTCCTGCAGAGTTCAGCTCCAGCACCAATTAAACACACCTGAACCAGCTAGCCAAGGTCTTGTTGAGGCACGTAAACTCTGCCGGACAGTGCAGAGTTTTCAGTTTCAGTTCCAGTCTCTTGTATATAACCCTTTCACAAACACGATCCTACAGCTCCTTGCTTGTTTCCAGCTGGGAACCAGGCTGCCATCAGCATATTACCTCAACTTTCAGGGATGCTGACTGCCGCCACTCTGTAATAACACTGGGCTTGATCCAACTCAGGTCTCTCCAGGGGTGGAAAAACACTTTGCGGTTAAACCCCACCAGACATTATCATCAGTTGTTTGTCTTATTCCACTGTATTCAGACATTAACAAAATAGAATAACTGGGAGTTCCCATTGTCAGGTGTATCATGTGTCTGTTAATGGTTCATAATCCTATTTGTAGCTATTTAAAGGGTGCAAGACATTTAAGACCAACCCCCAACCCTCATTTTACTTAGTGATGTACCATATACTTTAGCGCATAAGAACATAATTCATGTCTGGACAGTGTTGTGTGAGAAAAAAATCATAGGACAGGTTATACTTTTGGAGGCTGGCTCAATTTATCATCAAAACAAATGGTAAAACCTGCCAAACTGGGTTTCGCCTTGAAGGGTCCGGTGGACCCAAGTACGGTGACGATGATCCCTACACCGCTTATCTGCTCTCCAGAGCAAATGCAGAGCAGTGATTCTCTCGATGAATGCTCGGTCAACATCTTGTAAAAAAGATGTCGGGTTTTAGGATTTCGCCTCCAATTTCACTCTTGAGGGATTCAAAGTGTTCAAGCGTATAACTAGACGCGGTAGGCGCAGAATTCACATCTGGTGTGAACGCACAGTAAAGGCGTGTTCACACCGGGACGAATTTTGCTGTGCGATATCGCTGACGTTTAACACCTCATGACTAAACAATGGGCGCAATGTGAGTGTGCACACCAATGCGAAAAACGCCACGCGTTCAGTGCCGGCATCTACTAAGTAAAAAGAAATTGCTAGTTTATACCACTAACAGGGCTCAAAATAGCCCCACACTAACATGGTAACATAATGAGGGTCCATACATGCAAAAACGAAGCATTGAGCACTTTGTAAGTGTACAGACCGTTTAATAAGAAGATACTTTATAAAGACAGTGCACTTCATGTGTACAGGCAGTAGCCATTTTAGGAAATAGTCTTGATAAGCCCGAACGCCGTTCATACAGTTCAGAAGTTCACTGAACTTCATACAGTTCAGCTCACTCAGCACGACGTTCGTGGTTTGACTTGTCATGACTGATTTCCAAAGATGGCTCCGGTCTGTATACACGAAGTGAACTGTCTTTATCTTCTTATTAAATGGTCTGTAGTCTTACAAAGTTTTCAATGCTTCGTTTTGCATGTATGGACCCTCATTATGTTACTGTGTTAGTGTGGGGCTATTTTGATCCTTGTTAGTGGTATAAACTAGCGATTTCTTTTTACTTAGTAAATGCCCCCAGTACTAGCATTATACGCTAAACAGTCTTTTTAGATAATTTACATTCGATTATCATCATCACTACATTACTACATAATTTGTTGGTATATGATCTCAACCTATCTATCAGGCACTGTGATAATCCACTGTGCTTAAGTACCGAATTCAACCACAGTTACCTATGTAACTAGTGATACAAAGCTCGGATGAAAGAGTACCTACACATCACTGCTGACTTCACCTGAATAATGTCCTATGATGTATGTAACATGTGCAGGGCCATTTGTGGGAAATCTGGAATCATCACTACTTTCGCCCCGCTGGTGACGACCCTGAACATGTGCTTGTCAGCTTGATTAGCTTTACATACACAGACTTTGGATTCAGACTGCAGTGTTTATATCTATGGATATGAATATATGCAGTAAAAAAATGAGATACATTCCTGAATGTTTGCTTTGTGTAATGCAATTTTATGCATGATTAAATGTGTTCAGTTATTTAAAGTGTTTGCTTTATATGAATTAGATCGCAGTGCTGAAAACTATTTTATTTCAAACCAGCTTTATACTCATAAAACCAATTTATTTATTTCTTAGATCAATGCTATATTCTGCAGTTAAGCAACTAATTAAGCACCAAATAAAACTTGAGTATGAGAGTTCAAGCAACAATCATAGGAGAACATTACCAAACCCAGTTTCCCCCCTCAGACGGATTTAATCAATCAAACGTGTTTTCAGCTTGTTTACACTTAAAACAAGTGAAACGATCTGCAGTAAAACAAAACGCACTTATATTAACTGAAAAACGTGATACAAATATACATTAAGAATGTGATTGTCTTTTAGATTTAAAAAAACAAAAATCAAAAAGTTCATGTTAGTATTAATATAGTTCTTTTTTTCTCTACATTTCTCATTAATGTTTGGTTTTGAGGACATTTTTCATTACTTTTAATGTGTTTTGGGTTGCTTCACTATCCTTTATCACTGATTTATGCTATAATTGTTTAATAATTGTTTTATAATTTATGCTATAATTGTTGTAGGATTTAATTAATTACTTAATTAATGAATTAATTGAAATAGTGGAATTACATTACATCCTAAATATTATTCCAAATTAATGAATATTCATAATTAAGGGAGATTTATTAAATCATAATTAATTCACTGCAAGGCTCCATGAACATAGATGATTTCCACTGTTTTAGACAAAATCAATAGACATTACAAAACGTGGCAACAGAAGTCACAATATTTATTGTTCAATATCCTTATCATTGAATATGCATAAGTCTATCCCTGTCCTACAGTCCATAGTAGTTGTTGAGCGGCTTCAGATTTTTTACTGGACTGGTCACTGATGACGCCATTAATGAACCTCTAGCTGAGACTTGACCACGGGTTGGCTTGTGCACTGTTATGGCATATGACACAAGGCTATTGCTCCTACATTTTTTTTATCAGATCTTTTGTCTTTGGGTCGTAATATTTCTCACAGATTTTGTGCTTAGCACAGACAAGATTACATTTATACGTATACATCAGTGAGAGAGCGATTTGCGTGTGAATTAATTTTACCGGAGAATACTATTTTTTTTAAAGGGGTCATGAACTGGCTTTTTAAAATGTATTATATTGTTGTCAGAGGTCAACTTTTGACGTTCACTTGGTTTTTGCATTCAAAAACATCAAAATGAATAAGTAATAGGCTATTTTGTACCCAAGTTTTTAGCCTCCCTGTAAAACGCTGGGTTTTTATGGGCGTCTCGCACTGAAGACTTGGAAGTAAACGCCCACTGCTGTGAGTGGAGAACAGTTTTTCATATTATAATGAGTTTCAACTCGCCCGTCTATGCACTTGGAGGAAATTGTTTTGAAAACATCCAATGTTGTAAAATGGCAACCGGAATGATTCGCCCATACATGTTCGACCCACATGTCCATTTGTTGTGTGTTGAGTCTGTGTGTTGCACCATTCCTGTCAGATCCAATATAGACGGCACATCACGTTCTTTACTTTTAATCGGTCTGCAAATCCAGTCTTGTTTACAAAACAATCCTCAGTGAAATGAAGCGAACAGACAAACAATGTTTTACCTCATCAGCTGGAACGTCATTAAAATAAATTTTATCCATGCAGTCCTATTGGAATCCAGAGGAAGCTTATGCAGCGACTGTCTTCTTCCACAATCAGGCACTGCACAATATTCTGTATTGCTCGGTAGCTCGATACGGTTTGTCATCACGAGGTGGGCATCTGTTATTTAGCTATGCGTGTAATGCACAAATTGGTGGGCGGGGTTAAACCGGCCGTGTTGAAGTACGCGTTTATCTTCTTCTGCGGGGGGTGGTGTTTTATCCTCTTTGTCGTCATAGTTCCCCACTTTGAAAATCGAGTCGTTTGCTGAACCTGGTGTCAATAAGAGCCTGGTGTCCAATTAGGCAAATTTGCAGCTATCAGGGAAAGCAAGTGGGTTTCTTCTGGGTATGTGTGTCAAGGAATGCTTTCCTTTGTTTTTACACTTTTACTTTTTTGCTCTAACAAGTGATTCTTATTAGAGGAAACTTTTCATTCACCCAACCTCGAGCTGGATTGTGATGTAATGGGACACATTAAAATGAAATCCAGATGGTCTTCTACCCAGATATAAAATACTGCATGTTACATGCATTCACAAACTTTAGAGTGAAATATAACTTACATAGCATCATTAACCGCGCTTCTCAACAGTGCCTCATAACGTACTCAAATTTCATTCAGGGGAATCAGAACATTTCAGAGCAAAACCCTCTAGAACTAGAAACACTGGAGTGAAAGTAAAAGCTGTAAAAGAGCAGACGTAAAAATGAGAAAGTAAAGAAACATTTCCCAGGAGTTGAACAGGCTGCCTCTGGCAATCAAATACAAAGCTCTTGTTGTAGAACAGTTCTTGTGGTAACTGGCATTTGTCAGTGTTGCTCTAGTGTGTCTGGTTAATGTTGTGTGTGCTGGCATAGAGACTGTTCATAATGGGAACGGAGGGCATTTGGGAGCGATCCAGGAAAACGGCATCAACCCCTAGTGTTCAGACTAAACTCGCTTCTTTAAATCAAACAACCAGTGGTGATTTAAGCTTAACAATTGTACCAACAAATCGATTCTGTTGCAGAGGGTCTAAATAATAGTCATGAAATGGTGCACAATCGTGTCTAAATGGTAAACAATAAGCGACATTGAAAGAAACTGCAATTTGTAGTAAGCTAGTAGTGTGTTTGTTGAAAATCAGCATTTTTGTTTGACGCAGTCTGGAATTTTTGCAGACCCATCCAGGCACCACACAGGAAGGATGACGTGAAGTTTTACAAAAACAAAACCTTGATTCTTTGTTCACAAGCCACGGTCATGGCTGGTGAGACTTCTTCTTGGCGGTCTTTGTTAAATTGTCGTGAGCCAAAGGGTTCACCCAGATCCTTTCCAAATCGCCAAAGACAAACATACGTCATAACATCATGACGGATAAGAGGCCGTGGTACAGATTCCAACCACACCGAGACTACGTGGCATAAAATCTATTGTTGCGTCTGCGGAATGTAAAATGTACTAATAACTTTAGAACAATGAAAGCAAAAATGCCTGATGACTGATGTTATTGGTGTCAGAATTACTGTAAAACTACATGACAACTTTAACTCCAACAATTTGTCATGTCGTATTACAGTAATTCTGACACCAATAACATCAGACATTGTTTGATCATTTTATGTTGTGCGGCATTTTTTCTTTCATTGTTCTAAAGTTATCATGTCGTATTACAGGTTCCAACCACACCGAGACTACAGTGGCATAAAATCCATTGTTGCGTCTGTGGAATGTAAAATGTACTAATAACTTTAGAACAATGAAAGCAAAAATGCCGCACAACATAAAATAATCAAACATGTCTGATGTTATTGGTGTCAGATTTACTGTAATAATTCCACTTACTGTGATAAATTAAGTGGAATTATGAATTTTGCTAGAACTTGAGCCCTTTTTACAATTCAGAATCATGTAAGTATAGTAATTCCAGTATGCCGTGAATGCACCATTATTACACAGCTATGAATACCAATGAGATTTCAAAGTGGACGTAACCAAAATGATGTCACAGAAATAGAAACCACGTGTGTGACAAAATATCTTGTCATTCCTCTTTTGTTGTGGCTGATTAAAATATAAAGCCAGATTAACACGTAAGCGATTATCACTGTATGATGACAAAGTCAAGCTTTTGAATTACATGATTAATCTACCATACTGTGTGATGAAATAGTATCATAATAATTCATACATTTTTCTAGCCTGTCTAACTTTCATATTCTTGTATTTGAGGCATGGTTTCCGAATGCCCAGAGCTGCATTATTGGGTGCTACGAATGTCTATCAAATGCGCCTGTACGTCTATCATAGCCAATCGGTTCAATGATACCAGATGACGTATATAGAGCGACAGAAAATTAAACGATAAAGACGGCGATGGGTCAGAGATTTGCACAAAACGTTTCTCAATGTCAAGGATCCTTCCTTGGCAGGACGGGTCCTTCCAAGTCATTTCCTTCAGAGGCTAGACGAGGCTCCTCTTTAGCATCCGGAGAACACGTAAATGGATCAGACTAGTATGTGCACAGTCATTGTGTCATTACATCAGTGAAAGGTCCACTTTCGGCACTACAAAAATGGTAGTGCTACTGGTTTGGTTGCTGTACCGCACTATTTAAACACACTTGACAGTCCTTATTTTGTCTGGTCAGCCCTCATAGAAATAAATCAATAAAAGTAAGGGATAATGTATAGCGAGACAGTTGTTATAGCGAATACAACCCGCAAACTCTTGAATCAGCCTGAAGGGGTTGTATTCGCGGTCAACCGCCTCGCTATACATTTTCCCACTTATAACATGGTACTTACCAAATAAATCAATAATTTGACACAAAATATTGATTTAAAAAAGGAGTTTATTAATTTAAAAACGATTATATTATCGGAGTTCGACAACTGCGTCCATAGCAACGCGATCTAGCTGTTAAAACACATGAAATGGTAAAATATGTGATCAACAAAAAAGGCTAACATTATATGAAGTAAAATTTAAAAAGATGAATCACCAGTAAAAGGAGACATCTTTAAATCCCCCCTCTGCTCAATCAGTTGAGCCGATATGTTTAATGTCAAATGTTTAATGTCAAATGTCGCGTCCGCTGCCATGATGGGTCCATAGATATAAACGAACTGCTTCGGTGTGTCGCATATACGTCGTCATCGTCTTGCTGCTCCCTCCCCGTTCTGTGATTGGTTCCCTATTTCAGGGGAAAATTTGGTTCATGGTGTCCAGGCATGGTGTTAACATAATCACAGACATCAATTTCTGGAAACAAGTCTGCTTACATACATTCAGTTTAAGCAGAAATACCAACATACAACTAATCCAATTTAAAGTACTACACAGAACACACTTAACCTAACATAAACGGTTTAAAATGGGATTGTTAGAATCAAACAAATGTGAACACTGCAATCTCAATACACAAGATGATTTCATGCCTGGTCTTATATTTGTCTATATATATTTTTTTCTTTATGTACTTATCTGTATTGCATTGTTTTGCTTAATAATAAATAAATAAATCAATCAATCAATTCAAATAAATAGTTCATGTGAGTAAGCCAATAAACAGAAATATGTTCCAGTGTCTTCTGGAACTCAAGGCTGTTTTAATAACCATATTAACATGGGATCAATTTAAAGTGTTTATAAGTATCTACACTCACCGGCCAATTTATTAGGTACACCTGTCCAACTGCTCGTTAACACTTAATTTCTAAGCAGCCAATCACATGGCGGCAACTCAGTGCATTTAGGCATGTAGACATGGTCAAGACAATCTCCTGCAGTTCAAACCGAGCATCAGTATGGGAAGAAAGGTGATTTGAGTGACTTTGAACGTGGCATGATTGTTGGTGCCAGAAGGGCTGGTCTGAGTATTTCAGAAACTGCTAATCTACTGGGATTTTCACGCACAACCATCTCTAGGGTTTACAGAGAATGGTCAGAAAAAGAAAAAACATCCAGTGAGCGGCAGTTCTGTGGGCGGAAATGCCTTGTTGATGCCAGAGGTCAGAGGAGAATGGCCAGACTGGTTCGAGCTGATAGAAGGGCAACAGTGACTCAAATAACCACCCGTTACAACCAAGGTGGGCAGAAGAGCATCTCTGAACGCACAGTACGTCGAACTTTGAGGCAGATGGGCTACAGCAGCAGAAGACCACACCGGGTGCCACTCCTTTCAGCTAAGAACAGGAAACTGAGGCTACAATTTGCACAAGCTCATGGAAATTGGACAATAGTAGATTGGAAAAACGTTGCCTGGTCTGATGAGTCTCGATTTCTGCTGTGACATTCGGATGGTAGGGTCAGAATTTGGCGTCTACAACATGAAAGCATGGGTCCATCCTGCCTTGTATCAACGGTTCAGGCTGGTGGTGGTGGTGTCATGGTGTGGGGAATATTTTCTTGGCACTCTTTGGGCCCCTTGGTACCAATTGAGCATTGTTGCAACGCCACAGCCTACCTGAGTATTGTTGCTGACCATGTCCATCCCTTTATGACCACAATGTACCCAACTTCTGATGGCTACTTTCAGCAGGATAATGCGCCATGTCATAAAGCTGGAATCATCTCAGACTGGTTTCTTGAACATGACAATGAGTTCGCTGTACTCAAATGGCCTCCACAGTCCCCAGATCTCAATCCAATAGAGCATCTTTGGGATGTGGTGGAACGGGAGATTCGCATCATGAATGTGCAGCCGACAAATCTGCGGCAACTGTGTGATGCCATCATGTCAATATGGACCAAACTCCCTGAGGAATGCTTCCAGCACCTTGTTGAATCTATGCCATGAAGAATTGAGGCAGTTCTGAAGGCACAAGGGGTCCAACCCGTTACTAGCATGGGGTACCTAATAAAGTGGCCGGTGAGTGTATATCCCCAGGCATTTAAATTTGTCCTACATAGAGTTGAGTAGCAAAATAAGCAAAACAAATGAAATCATGAATTCACAGTCCATAGGCCTCTGAAAAGAACCAATGGGAAACAATAAATCCCTTTTGGGAATTGCAGCATGAAATGTCATGCACTGTCCCATAAGACTAATGTGTAAGGATGAAATAAAGTAGATAAAAAACAGTGTCTTGTTGTATATGCACATTTTCTGGACAAGCTGCCCAATGTATGTGTAATAAATCATAATAAACACACAACACACAAGACTGCTGATGTTTATTAGAGCTGAAAAATAACAGGTAACACAAGTGCAATTTCACCCTCAACTATGTGACTGTTTCAGGTCCACAGCAACTTAACAGACATGTATAAATAAATGTGAAGGAGATGTCTGTACAGTTGGTACTCATAAAAATGAGTCAAAGCAAAAAGGTTCATATTTACAGAAACAAATAAAATCTGTGACTCATTCTTGGATAACTCATTGCTGTTACTTGTAGTGTTAATGGCCAAAGAGAGAATGCTAAAGCAAGTGAAACCCTGTCCTGTTTATTATCGACATGCTCAGATGGAAATGTCTGGGGATAACTATGGTCTTCTATTCAAAAGAGTGTAAACATTACTGCCTTTTCTTGATTATTCTAGCCACTTGGCTCAATTAAATTAGCAATTGAGTATCCTTAGGACATATTTATTTAACATTAGTCACACTTGTTATCTTCCCGGTCTAAACTGTAGACCGGACACCTAAAAATTAAACCAATGCAATTTATTTTTGTTCTATAATATTTATTCTTTTTAATTTAGTATTTTGAGACAATTTAATTGAATTGATTAGTATTTATGAATATTTATGGTTTATTTTTGCCATGGAAAAATATATGTATTTTTCTATATATATATATTTATTTTTTTCAAAAAAATATGAATGTAGTATTTTAGTTTAATATAGAGTCTAGGCCTTCAGAAAAAAAATATATTTTTGAAGAAAATTAGCACCATCTGGTTACAGTATAGAGGAAAAGCGTAGAATCATGGCGTAACCACTAGATGGCATGTACAGCTCTCTATGGAGAGGCATGTGAATTCCCAGATGTTTATGAACACATTTTGTTGTTGTTGTTGTTGTTGGTGGATTTGAATATATAGTTGAAACAATCTCAAAAACTATTTCTTATAAAAAAAATTGACAAAAAACTAAAATTCTTTTTTTTTTTTTTTTTTTACAATTTCCCATTCATTTCCTATGGGGGTCATTTTTGACCAAAGACCACAAGTGTGACTATTTTTTTAAGACCACTTAGCATGCTCAGATCATGACCTCAATTTTGTGTGTTCACATACATAATGGCATAAAAGTCACCAAGTTTCGGAACATTGCGATGAAGCTGTGATTTTAAAAAATTCAAAACATACTTCTTGTAATCAAAATTTATTGGTGTGTATGTGTATAAAAGTGTGTTTGTATGTGTGTGTGTGTTGGTGGGTGTGTCTGTTTTGCACTCTAGGTGTTGTAGAGTGTCACCCCTTTCCTGCGGTGTACTTTTTTTTAGAATTGTGGCCGATTTGTAGATTGTACATACAAAACTTCAGAGATTTTTTATTTTGTCAATTTCCCATTCATTTCCTATGGGTTGTCATTTTTGACAGAAGAGCAAAAGTGTGACTAATTTTTTTACGACCACTTAAATTGCTCGAATCATGACCTCACTTTTTTGTGTGTTCACATACCCAATACCCATACCCAATTCTGAAGAAGCTGTGATTTTTAAATATTCAAAACAGATTTCTCTAATCACAATTTATTGGTGTTTTTGTGTATAAAAATGTGTATTATGTGTGTATGGGGAGGTGGGTATGTCTGCTTTGCACTCTTAATTTTTTAGAGTGTCACCCCTTCAATGCTGAGCACTTTTTTTCTGCATCGTGGCCGATTTGTAGATTGTACACACAAAAATTCTCAAAGTTTTTGTGTTTTTGTCAATTTCCCATTAATTTATGGTCGGTACATTTTTGACCGAAGAGCACAAGTGTGACTATTTTTTTTACGATAAAAATAATGGCTAGTTTGGTGGCTGCGATATACTTAATCCTTGCCAATCCTTGGCTGGACGGTCTCTGGCGCTGGCTGGGACGGTCTCTGGCGCTGGCTGGACGGTCTCTGGCGCTGGCTGGACGGTCCCGGCGGGATGAGACTCTGGACGGGCTGTCTCGGCGGACGAGACTCTGGACAGGCTGTCTTGGCGGGGCGGATTCTGGACGGGCTGTCTCTGGACGGATGGTCTCTGGCTGGACGGTCTCTGGCTGAACAAGTGATGGAGGGATAGGGCAGGTGGTCATGGCTGGAGATGGTGGTTGAGCGGCGATGTCATCAACCTCACCAATGGTGAAGGTAGATCCGCTCAACCACAGCAAATGATCTAGGTCTCCGGCAAAGGTTCCCGGAAATGCTGCTGCTGGTGCTTGCTGGTACAGATGATCGTCTAAACCCAACCAAAAGACTGACTTTAAGACGTCATCTGACCAGCTTACCCCAGCAGAGAGCTCCAGGAACCTGACGACATACTCTTCAATAGAGTGTCCGTCCTGGTTGAAGGTTACAATTCAACCATTTACTTAAATCAAACAGTGTAAAAGCCCCCTAACATTGACCGACCCCGACTGAATGAAACTGAAGGAACTAAACACACACACACAAATGAACACTAACAGGTGATACAGATGACGATGATTGACTAGACACAGGTGATGAGGGTAAACTGATGAGGGTTGTCAAGGAAACTGAAAGAGTGGCTCCCTTTTAGTACGGCTGCCTCTTGTGCCAAAATTCTTTTCTTTTTAATTCTTATTTTTTCGGCCCACCCATTTCTTTCTCTTCTTTCCTTCTTTTAGCCATTTGTATCGTCCGTCTCTGTTGCATTCACACTAACCCGCCAAACATTACCAAAAGTAAACTACTTTGATCGGAGCCCAGTTTGAGGCCAATCGGATGTCAGGAAAAATGAGGATCAGTCCAAGTTGGGAGGGCCGCTCGTTACTCCCCTCAGATTGAAAGTATTGGCCTGGCCGGCCCTGTCTGAAAAATACACACACACAGTTTTCCACTGCAACTGAATGGCCGGTTAGGCTGGTCAGTGTATCAATAAATTTTTTTTTTAAAACTCTTTGACCACCGGCCGGTCTTCGGCCTGAAATGGACCGGCCGTGCCAGTCACTCACTAGAGACTGGTGGGTCTTATGGCAGCTGCCTCCAATGTAAAAACTTTTGGCCTCCTGTACATGAGACCCCTGCAGTGGTGGCTCAGGACCAAGGGGATTTCTCCAAGGGGAAATATGTTTCATTTGATCAAGGTCACGCGGCAATGCCTACGTGCCTTAGTCATGGGGAACAAACCTTGGTTTCCAGGCCCAGTGCTGGGGGTTCTTGTTCTTGTCTTGTGACGAGTGCGCTATCGACGGATGCTTCAGGTTGGGGGGCGATCATGAGTGGTCGCTTGGCGAAAAGTCTTGTAGATGGCAGTACCATCTAGTTTCTTGGCACATAAATCAGCTAGTAATAATGGCGGCATTTCGATCTCTCGAGCACTTCACCATGTGCTTGTCCGCACAGTGATTAATATGTTTCTGGAATTGAATCTCAGAGATGTGTATGCGTTTCTTTTCTTTTTGCCGTCTTTGTTTTATGTGGTTGTTTCTTATTACTCCTATTATCTTCTCTGTGTTCCTGTTGGATTCTTTTCTAACCGTTTGTTTGTTATTCTCTTGCGTCATTCAATCATTGCAACCACCCAACCGTGACACATTGGTCATTGTTCTGTTTTGCTTTGTTTTTTTGCCTGAGAATTCTACAAGAGGTATGGTGTCTCTTTCATCTCCTCCTCAGCCAATCATCTAAATCTATTTCTTGGCCTAGAAGAAGACCAGTTTGCTCAACAGACTTCAGACGTGATGTTATGGACTACCATGGGACAATTCTGGCTACCTCATCTAAAATCCTATCCTTCCATTTTCTTTTCTTGATGCCAACGATTATTTTTCCAGGGTTTACATTTCCCTTAGGTCATATTATCTTATGGAGGGTGGCCAATGTGTTCCTCAAACTATCTGTGGTTGCTGGACAAACTGGGACAGAAAATATCTTATTATTATTTTATCCCAAAAAATATACTATATTTCATTGAATGATGAGTTTATGAAAACATGCGTATTGTTTTAGGTTTTGTTTTTCTCTTAACTGGAGCACAGCGACTAACTCCCCTTCCCAAATGCTGGCATTCAGTACAACATGAATTACTCTTATAAGCCTACTGTATGTAAGTTAAGGCTAGATTTAAATGCATAAGTTACCTACATATTTTTTTAATTTTTGTGGAAGCTTGGGGTTGAGATTGAACTAAACAGCAGCAGTAGGAATTTTACACATATTGCTCTAGTCAATTTATCAGACATCACGCTCACTGTTATTATTTCTCTAAATAAGCAAAAGAGGATGTATGATGCTCATAGTGAAACTTTGTTAACACTCCTTGAAATTTCTCATTGTAGTAACTCAATTGAAGTTTGGCGGCCCTTTGTTCTGCTTATACACAGTATATCAGCCTTTTTTCATTATGTTCAGGTTTTTTAGGGGTTCAAGCACTGAAACCCTATTGTAATTGCTAGGATTTTTCTTCTCCCCTAAAACACAAACCGTAAGTGCTAGAGTCTTGAAAGTTGGTTAGATGGTAGTCCTCAATTTGGGTTCGAACCTATCAAAGAATGACCCCGATTGGCCAATGGGTGACACTACAGCAAGCAAAAGTATAAAATTACTCATAACTCCTAGACTGTTTGTGCTAGACTCAAGTGTAGTTGAGCAGCTTACCATGTATATACAGTATAGAATTCGATTTCGGCTGCAAAAAAACATTCTGCCATCTTGAATTTTGTCCAAAACCTATTAGTCCTAGGTTTTTCACCCCGAATCAGAACCAAACCAATCTAGGACAATTCTCTGGACTCTCTAGATAAATAATTATCGAAAAGAAGTTGAACTTTTGAATTTGGATAGGTATAACAGGGTAATACATTCAAAATACACTCAACAAAATACACTCAAAGTCTATAAATCCTCAATAAAAAATTACGCAAAATTTTATGGAGATCGGACCATAAGTGGCGCTATAACTGTTAAAAAGCTTTGAAAAACATATTTTCTTATGGTAAATTGCCTGTATTGGCTGTAAATGGTCTTTTTCATCTATTATGTCAGTGGTTAAATACTTGCTAAATAAAACTTAATGTCTTTGATATTTATGTGCTTAAAGGCCTTAAATGCTTGTACTGCTTAATAATGTATTATTATTATTTTGCTGTTAAACGTACTTGGTTACGAATGTAACCTCTGAAGTCTGGGGTTATGTGGCCTGAGGCATCTAGTAGAACTAAAGTCAGAGTCCAATGGGGACCAAAGAGAATCAGAGCCCACAAAGGGATATCTAGAGGTTTCGGACCCTTCAGGGGTCAACACCTCTCAGATAGAAAGCACTCGTGCCTGTAGTGCTGGTCCTTCTAAGTAATAAAACCTTACAAATGTGGACGGCGAAGACCAGCCGGCCGCCGCACAAATGTCTTCAATTAGTACACCACTGGACCAAGCCGATGAAGAGGCCACGCCCCTTGTGGAATGAGCCCTGATGCCTATGGGATATTGCAGGCCCAGTGAGGCGTAAGCTAAAGAAATAGCATCCACTATCTAATTTAAGTCAAGTCAAGTCAAGTCACATTTATTTATATAGCGCTTTTCACAATACAGATTGTATCAAAGCAGCTTCACAGTGATAACATGACAGAAGTACAAGACAGATAAGTAATATTGTTAAATGGTAAAAAACCCGACTAAGCAAGCCAAAAGCAAGGCAAAGCAAGGCGACAGTGGCAAGGAACCAAAACTCCATCAGATTGGATAGAGAAAAAAACCTTGGGAGAACCCAGGCTCAGTCGGGGCCAGTTCTCCTCTGGCTTACATTCATATTGTTTATATATAAATATATAATATAAATATTGTTCATATATAATATGGAGCCATAACATATCGCCAGCGTTGAGTCGTCTCTTCACAGGCGTTGGGGCATCTGAGATCCCCGTGAGAGGCTGGATACAAACTGGACCTGACAAACGCCATTTTTCTCGGGACAACCGTCCCGAGATAACAGCAGAAAGGCAGATGGGAGATAATTAGCATAGCTGATGTTCAGAATGATTTCCATTATACAGGAGTCAGTGTTAGAAAATCACTATCTCACAAACTCTCCGCAACCCAACCATACGCGCCGAACGTGTCGACCCGTTTGTCTAAAAGGCTGTCGAGCCCCGCTGGTGCGTTAAGCAGTTTCAGCGGCAAACGGTTCTGTATGGCATAACAGAGGACTAAAAGGTAAGCGTTATGTGAATGCTTGACTGAAGAGATGCGTTTTTAGTCTAGTTTTAAACTGTGTCAGCGAGTCAGAGCCTCGAACCGTCTCGGGAAGGCTATTCCAGAGTTTTGGAGCTAAATGCGAGAACGCCCTCCCTCCTTTAGTGGACTTAGATATCCTAGGAATGACCAGAAGCCTTGAATTTAGTGATCTTAAAGAACGCGGTGGATTGTAGGGCGAAAGAAGGTCCGTTAAGTACATTGGAGCTAAACCGTTTAGGGCTTTATAGGTTAGTAGTAGTATTTTGTAGTTGATGCGGAACTTAATAGGTAACCAGTGTAGAGATGATAAAATCGGTGTTATATGATCGTATTTTCTTGACCTAGTAAGAACTCTAGCGGCTGCATTTTGGACTAACTGTAGCTTGTTTATTGAGGATGCAGTACAACCGGCTAATAAAGCATTACAGTAATCTAGTCTCGAGGTCATAAATGCATGAACTAACTTTTCTGCATCAGAAACAGATAGCATGTTACGTAGCTTAGCAATGTTTCTAAGGTGGAAAAAGGCTGTTCTTGTAACATATGAAATATGATTTTCGAAAGACAAGTTGCGGTCTAGTATAACACCCAGGTCTTTTACTGTAGAGGATAAAGTAACAGGACATCCATCTATATTAAAGTTGTATTGTAAGAGGTTTTGTGAGTAGTTTTTTGGACCAATAAGTAAAACCTCCGTTTTATCTGAATTTAATAGCAGGAAATTACGCGTCATCCAGCATTTTATATCTTTGAGACACTCTGTCAATTTAGATGAGTTAGTGTTTTCATCTGGTCGTGATGAAATATATAATTGAGTATCATCAGCATAACAGTGGAAGTTAATTCCATGTTTTCTTATAATGTTACCAAGTGGCAGCATATATATTGAGAATAGCAGAGGGCCTAAAACAGATCCTTGCGGTACTCCATAGTCTACTGACGTTATCTTTGATTTTTCCCCATTTAAACAAACAAAATGAGAACGGTCCGATAAGTACGATCTAAACCAGCTTAATGCCTGTCCCTGAACACCAGTGTAGTTTTGTAGTCGATCCAAGAGTATTTTATGATCTATAGTGTCGAACGCAGCGCTAAGATCAAGTAGGACTAGTATTGAGATACAGCCTTGGTCAGAAGCTAAAAGTAAATCATTTGTAATTTTAACTAGCGCAGTTTCTGTACTATGATGCGGTCTGAATCCTGACTGGAATTTTTCATAGATATCATTTTCTTGCAAAAAAGAGCACAATTGAGCGGACACAACTTTTTCTAGTATTTTTGACATAAATGGAAGATTTGAAATGGGTCTGTAATTTGCTAAGTTATTTGGATCTAATTGCGGTTTCTTAATGAGAGGTTTTATTACTGCCAGCTTGAATATTTTTGGAACATGACCTAAAGATAAAGACGAGTTAATAATATTGAGGAGAGGCTCTTCCACTACAGGTAACACTTCTTTTAGTAGTTTAGTGGGTATTGGATCTAATAAACATGTTGTTGGTTTAGATGCAATGATAAGTTTATTTAGCTCTTCCTGTCCTATCGTTGTAAAGCGGTGTAGTTGTTCTAGAGGGGCCATAATTGAGGCTGAATCATAAGACACCAAAGAGGATTGTACATTTATAATTGCGTTTTGGATGCTTTCTATTTTCTCATTGAAGTAATTCATAAAATCATTACTACTAAACTGTAACGGTATATTTTGCTCTGGCGATGTCTGTTTATTTGTTAGTCTAGCCACGGTGTTAAATAAAAACCTTGGATTATTTTGGTTATCTTCTATTAGTTTGCGGAGATGCTCAGCCCTGGCTGTTTTTAGAGCCTTTTTATAACGTGACATACTGTCTTTCCACGCGATTCTAAAGACCTCTAAATTAGTTTGTTTCCATTTACGCTCTAAGATACGAGTTTCTCTCTTGATAGCATGCGTATCACTGTTGTACCAGGGTGCTTTAGTTTTCTCTCTAACCTTTTTTAATCTAATTGGTGCAACAATATCTAATGTACTAGTGAAAATGGTGCTCAAACTGCTAGTCATTTCATCTAATTGATCAGTTTGTTTGGGTTCACTTAGCAGCTTAGATAGATCAGGTAAGCTATTTGAGAATCTATCTATAGTGGTTGGAAGGATTGTTCTGCCTTTTCTATAACGCGGCGCAACATGACATATTTCGGCAGTACGTATTATGCAAGTCACCATGTAATGATCAGTGACATCATCGTTTTGCGGTATAATATTTATATCAGTTGGACTGGTTCCATATGATATAATTAAATCTAGTGTATGATTTAGACGATGAGTGGGACCACTGACGTTTTGTTTGACCCCAAAGGAGTTTAATAAGTCTGTAAACGCAGCCCCTAAAGCATCATTTGTATTATCTACGTGTATGTTAAAATCTCCAACAATTATTGCTTTATCGACATTCACCAATAAGATTACGAGAGAAAGTCTGCAAACTCCTTTAGGAATTCAGCATATGGCCCTGGAGGTCTATATACAGTAGCCAAGGCTAGAGATAATATGGATTTCTTTCTTACATCTAACAGCGTAACATTTTAGCACAAGTACTTCAAAAGAATTAAACTTGTGACCTGTTTTCTGAGTAACATTAAAAATATCTTTATAGATTGTCGAACACCGCCGCCAACCAATCAGGCGAGGCTCATGCTTATAACAGTATCCTGGTGGACTAGACTCATTTAGACCAAAATACTCATTTGGTTTAAGCCAGGTTTCAGTAAGGCATAGAACATCAAAATTATTATCTGTGACCATTTCATTTACAATAACTGCTTTAGGTGTGAGCGATCTAATGTTTAGAAGACCTAGCTTTAAAAATTGTTTTTGTTCACTGATATTTAGATTTTCTGGTTTAATTACGATAAGATTTTTGCTAAATCCTGCACTAGATTTATTGTTTGGCTTCACTAAACGAGGAATGGACACAGTTTCTATGTAACGCTCCACACTATGCATATTAGTTAAGTTTGGACAACAGAGGCTGCGATTTGGACTTTGACTTACCAGTCATCTGGTGCGTAACGTCTCGGAGATGTTGTCCGACAGAACTCCCGCTCCGATTCTGCTGGGGTGGAGTCCGTCTGCCCGGTACAGCCTGGGTCGCTCCCAAAACAGATGCCAATTATTTACAAAGAGCAGTTTCTGTTCATTACACATTAACGTTAGCCATTCATTAAATGCAAAAAGTCTACTGAACCTTTCCTGTCCTTGTCTGTACGTGGGAAGCGGTCCGGACACCGATGATCGTTGCTTTAGGCGCTGTGCTGCGTACCGTCTCGATCAGGCTCATGTAGTCCTTCTTCAGAACCTCGGTCTGCCGCAGCCTGATGTCGTTCGCTCCCGCTTCCAGCACAACAGCTCCGATGCGCGTGTCACCGCCCACGATCTCGGGAACCTGAGCGGCGATATCGAGAACACGGGCACCAGGGAAACAGTGTGTGCGTACATTACCTTTCCCCGAAGTAGCACGGACATGACGGACCATGGATGTCCCGATGATCACGGCGTCATCACGTTCCGGCTCGCGAAGAGGGGAGAAGCGATTCCGGAGTGGAGATCTCGAAGACCGGGAGGGGCGGAGAGGCAGCTCTGGTCCTGGCTCGTGTCCTCCGCTGCGTGATCCATGCTCCACGGGCCGGAGCTCGGAGTGAAAGAAGGCCGGGCTGATCGCGTCGTCCTGGGCAGAGAAACACGCGGAGTGGATGAGGAAGTACTAACAGAGTTAACGTTACTAACCACGGAGTTGTGAGGGTCGGCGCGTGAAGCTTCAGAGCGTTGAACGCCGGTCCAACAGCTCGGCTTGCTTCATCAGGAGACTGCGGATCTGCTTCTCGACAGCGTTCCAGCTCCTGCATCACCGTGAAGAGCTCGAATGTGTCCTCACCTGCACACAGAGGTAACGTTCAGACTCTCATCCGATGTGTTCGCCATTATAAAAGATGAACAGTAAGTCAATATCCCGACTAATTTAGGACTGAATGCCAGATGCAACCCGTATGCTCAGCGTCTCCGATAGGCGAAGGCCACGCGTGGAATGCTAGCGGGCTAAAGGCTAGTAGCCTAGATTCGAAAAATTGGATCTAAGTAGCGATATCAAAGCAATCCAATTGTTTTTTATAAGGAATAGTATCGAGGATAAGTTCACATGATAAAAAAATAGAAAGTGCTAGTATATAAATGAGTGGTAAAGAAGAAAATTGAAGATTAATGAAGAAATCCTCGAAGACTACAAAACACGAATACAGATATCGCACGCGCATGCGCTCTCTCTAGGTAATTAAATCTCTCAGGTAATTAGAGGTAATTAAATAATAATTTAATTACCTCTATTTTACGTGTACCGGAAGCCCTTTGGCCCGGATGCCGAAGCACACAATTAACTGTTCTGACTGTCGGAATGAGGCATTCTGAGAAGGTATTCTAAATTATGAGAGCCCTAACAGGGCAGAGTAGACTCAATTCTCTATCGTCTTCCAGTGAGGGAAGCGCAAATGGCGAGATGATCTGGGCTCAGAACAGGGTTGAGAGCACCTTAGGTACATAACCATGTCTTGGCCTGAGGACGACCTTGTTGTCGTTGGGCCTGAATTCGAGAAAGGAAGCGTTAATAGAAAGGTTTTTTTTCCACAGGGCCAGGGCTTTGATACAGCCGTGGCTCACCTTGACACTGTAAGACTGGAAAACTTTAACTGGTTGATGTAATCAGTCTGACCAGTGTCTTTTGAAGACAAAAGGACCTTGCTTGAACAACACACACTCTTGCAGAGGAAACTTACACAAAAATATCTGGCTTTAATGTGAATGTGATAATCTTTAAGAAGTGTTTGATATCATTGTGAAAGTCTCAGGGTGATTGGTAATAATGTCTCATTTCCAAAGAAGTAAAAGAAAAGGGAATAAGGTTTTTAAGAATATAGATATATCTTGCACACAAGGTTGTGTCTTTGAGTTAATCACCTTCTAACTTGTGCCTGAATGCAAACTCTCCTTCCCCCAGTAAGCATGGTGGGGGATTCAGTAACCTTTCATTGTAGTTTGGTGATTAGATCAGGTAAATTTGGTGATTTGATCAGGTCTGGCTCTATTTAAGACAAATGCACAAGAGCTCAGGGCTGCCATTCTGTATTAGATCAGCCCATGATGCTGGGTCTTCCAAGACTCGGCATTCATGTAATATGTTGGGTAAAGTTCATTGAAACATTTAATGGTTTGCATTGATTATCTTGTGGAATTGTAATAATACATTTACCTGACATAATAAATTGTTATATTTGGCTATTCTAACAGACTTTGACTTTATTTTCATTAGAGTTAAAAGGAATAGTCAAGCATTAACATATTAAATGATGCACAGATATCATTGATAAAACCTTTTCATTTTATGGAGTCAGATGAAACGAGTTAATACATAAGATTAAACGTGTTGCATTTAATTAAAAATCACTTACTCATGGAAAAGACGGAACACGCGTGTAGACCTATTACCACGAAACGAACGCCTTCTTTGGATTCGATTTTGTGGCCCTTTTTACAACATGTAAGTGGCCATGTTGCCACGCATGAGCTGGGACTCTGGGTTTTAGCCAGCGCTGAAGGGGACGCGTAAGCAGTAGGCCCAGTTGGAGTACTGACGATGCTGAGGCCATGAGGCCCAGTGCCCTCAGGAACGTTCTGAGGGGCCTGAAAGAGCCCACCATGAACAAAGCTGCTAGCTGTTGGATAGAGAGAGTGCGGTCTGGCGTGAGCCAAGCTCTCATTTGAGTCGATAACTGTCACCAGGAAGGTTATACGCTGGTTGGGGAACAGCATGCTCTTGGAAAAGTTGATCCTGTGCCCAAGACATTCCAGATGGCAGAGGAGCCAGGATCTGTGGTTCAGTAGCCGCCTACTGGGCTAGAATGAGCCAGTCATCGAGGTAGTTCAAAATGCGTATTCCCCTGTCTCAGCGGGATCATCAGGCGTCTATGCACTAAGTAAATGAATGAGGAGCAGGGACAGTCCGAATGGAAGGACCATGTATTGATAAGCCTGCCCCTTTCGCCCCGAAGGCGAAACTCAAGAAAGCTTCCAGTCATTAGCCTCAGGAAGGGTCCTAAGGCTCAGCGTGGCTGACGAGTGCAGGCAGCCTGAGTAGGTAGGGCGCCATGATTTTGTCAGCTCATCATGTACCTCTGGGAAAAATGGGGGCTGGACGCTGTCCAGGTGCCTTCTGGCATCCGGGCAGGAACCACTTGTTGAGGCGGCTTCTTGTGGGCTCTTCTGGGGAAGACCACTCAAGGCCGAGGTCCTCAACGGCCTTGGTGAGGAATCAGAGAAGTTCAGCATCCAAACTTGTCCTGGCGCCACCTCCACCTGACTGAGAAGGGGGTCCGTGACAGAGCCCGGCCACTCTCGCTCTCTGATGCTGCCAAAGATAAGGTGTCATCGTGTTGTTCCTTTAATCCCCGAAGAGACGAGACCGGTCCGCTTCGAAGGAGGGGTGCTGATCCGTCTTTGAGAACAGTACAGGCGAGGGATCTCTCTCTGGAAAGGACGAGACCTGCATTTGTTTATTTTAGTTAACAAAAATCCAGCTATTCATTGATGTTAGTTCATAGTGTATTAACTAATGTTAACAAATACAACATTTGGTTTTAATAATGTATAAGTAAATGTTGAAAAGTATTGTTCATTATTAGTTCATGTTATCTAAAGTAGTTAAGTAATGTTAAATAATGACACCTTATTGTAAAGTGTTCCCCAAATCTATTTAGACAAGGATCAAAGCTAACACTTATTTGAAGGGGTGTGCATAAGACTGACATGACACTGTCATAAACATGACATAACACCAGTCATGAACATGAAGGAGTCTTTATGAATGTTTATGACTTTTGTCATTAAGTGTCATTCGGTAAATTATGACACTTTTAATGCAAAGTTGACATTGTTTAAAATGTCTTTGTTATGACAACTTGACATTAACATTGACAAAAAATGTCTTGATTATGACAACTTGACATTAACCAAGAAATCATAACCTGTCAACCTGACATCTTTATAACTAGTCCAACGTGTTCCACTTTACTTGAAGGGAAAATATTAATGACACTGTTGTTAAAGCATTTGACAGTGTACTAACTAGGGGTGGGCGTATAAGACTATACCGGTATGAACGTGACTACCGGTATTATGTTGCACCATGATATGGATTTTGCGATACCAAGAATACCGTTAGAAATTCAAAAAAAAGATTTTTTTTTTTTGCAGTTTTATTGTTTTTGGTCAATTTTGTACTCTTAGGCAACTTTTAGCACTACTAATGGCAATACAGAATCGAGGCTGAACTGAACGTTTAAACTTTTCCTCTAGTCTATTACTCGCGCGATGCACAGGCATTAATAACAGAGCACGGCAACATTCCAGTCCAAGTTAATAGAGCACAACCAGGCTCCTCAAACACACAGCAGCAATAATAAGCGAGATTTAATAATAGGCACTGCAAAATTGAACAAGATGAGCGAACACGCAGAAAGTCCTATTGAAGAGCACGATGAAGAATTGGTTAAAAAGAAGGGGGGCTCCTCTGTCGTAATGGAACTGGTTTGGATTTAAATCTCCAACATCGACCAACAAACAATTTTATGCAAATTGTGTCGCCGTGTTGTTGCAGCCAAAGGTGGAAACACCAGTAATCTATTTCATCATTTGAAAACCATGCATGTCCGCGAATATGAGGAATGCACCCAAATGCGTGCAACGGGTTTTCCCGGAGACGGAGCACGCCCGAAGACGGCTCCTACTCTGACTCAGCAATCAATAAAGTCTTCATTCGCTGCCGGTACTCGTTATGACAAGACGAGCAAAAAGTGGAAAGACATAACAAGTGCCATAACACATCACATAGCAAAGGACATGGTACCCATTCAAACTGTGGAGAAAGAAGGTTTCAAAAAGTTGATTCAAACTCTGGAACCAAGATACGAGATCCCCAGCCGTAAATATTTTAGCCAAACATGCCTGCCACAGCTTTACACCGAATGTCGGGAAAAAGTTTACAACGAAATAAGTAACGTTGCATTTCTCTCCACCACTGCCGATCTATGGTCAAGCCGTACCACAGAACCGTACATTAGCCTCACTATCCATTACATTAACGTTGACTGGAAACTGCAAAGCAAATGCCTACAAACTTCATACTTTCCTGACGACTCACACCGGGGAAATAATCGCTTCGGGTCTGAGGGATGCACTTTCGTGTTGGGGTTTAAAGAGTCACGTCAAGTATGTATGATGACCGACAGTGGATCAAACATGATCAGAGCACTGCAGCTGAACAACTGGACAAACCTTGGGTGTTTCGGACACAGGCTGCACAATGCCATTGGTTAAGTTTCTAGATTGAAGCCTACATTTATGATGCAATTATTATAAAGAAAAAATATAGCTCACAAAAACCTCTTCTAATCTGAGCATTCATCTAGAAATTAGAATCCTATTTATTGAATCACATTACTGTGAGTAGCCTATACATGCATGTACAAGGAATTTGACTTGGTTTACTGTTGAGTGAAAAAAGGTAAAAGGGAGAACAACAATATTAAATAGGAACAATATAATATAATATTTGTTTTTGTTCAATTTAACGCTGTTAAAAATAAACACAGCATCCGTTTTTCCGATCATCATTTGGCCTACATATGATCAGGCTGTTATTCTTGCAAATGCTTTAAAACAATTCAGCCGTGACAAGACACAAGAGAGCGCGCTGAGAAAGACGTGCGCCAGTATCGCGCGCATAATATCTATGTTTAATTTATAGTTTAAGCAGTGAAGTGCATAAATAAAGTGTTTGATAAATGTATTATAGCCAATATTCCCTTCATGTTATACAGGTATCAATACAATTATACTGTAATGTTGAATGTCTATCATTAATATTTTTAAAACAAATTCATAGAGACATTAGTATCAGTGATACTGGCCTTTATCCATGAAAAAAGAGGCAATTACAACAAATTATACAGTCTTTAAGTAACTGAAATTATTACAGCATACAAATATGAAAAACTGATGTTTTTATTTGCGATAAATTACAGAAAATGTGTGATTAATTCGTTATTTTTTTAATCGATAAACAGCACTAATACAAATATATAAATACACACATACACATAAAAAATAGGAAAAATAAAAAGAGATCAGTAAAATACAAGTAGTAAAAGTGAGAGCAGTGTAAATGTTTACAGTTGAAGTTGTTTAAACATTAGTGTACATTAGTGCAAGATGTGCAAAAGGGCCAGAGCCCTTTTAAAAGTGAAGCAGAAAGTGAAGCTGAGTCTGAGTTGTGTGTCAGTGTCCATGTTGTAAATTACATGGTTGTAATAACTGTGATATTTATTTTGTTATTCTATTGTAATTATTTTCATCCTATGTGCAATTTCCAGAGAGGAGTGTCCAAAACGAAACACGGATTTCTCGGGCCACAGGGGTGTGCAAGAAGATTGTTAGCACATTTTCTTATAGCTGGAAAAAACAGAAGGCCCTAATGAGTGCACAGATGGAAAGAGGCCTGCCCCCACACAAGCTCATCACAGAATCCCCAACAAGGTGGGGATCTCGTTTGCAGATGATTCAAAGAGTCCTAGAGCAGGAAAAAGCAATCACACAAGTCCTGGCAGCAGACAAAAAGACACGGCACCTTGTACCTACGTGGCAAGACATCATGGTCCTGGAGTCAGTCACAGCAGCACTGAAACCACTTCAGGAATTTACAGATGCCCTGTCAGGAGAAGCATATGTGAGCGTGTCCTATTTGAAGCCTGTCATCCATCTGTTAAATACAGAGGTTCTGAATCCAAAAGAGGGTGATACTGAACTGACCCAGGAGATCAAGAGTAAGGTTCTCAATTACTTGAATGACAAGTATACTGACCCAGCAACAGATGAGCTACTCACTATGGCTACATTTCTGGATCCAAGATTTAAGAACATGTACATGTCCACTGAGAAGCTGGAGGACATTAAGGTGAGAGCTGCCTCAGAGACTGAAGACCTTCTGGTGGAGAACACTGGCCTGGGAGAATCATCTCGTGCAGAGGTTCAACCTGAAAGGGAGAGAGAAGTAGCCACGGCTCCAGCAGATCCATTACCATCAGCCAAGAAGCCTAAGAAGAGCCTTGGAAGCTTCTTTAAGAAGACCAGCAGTGCATCTGCCTCTGCTTCATGTTCACAGAAGCAGATCATCGAGCAAGAGATAAACAGCTACATTCTGGCAATGGCACCAGACAGTGAGACTGATCCTTTGGAGTGGTGGCGATTTCATGGATCTAATTTCCCAAGTGTGAGTTGTCTGGCAAAGAAGTACTTGTGCATCCCTGCCACAAGTTCGCCCTCTGAAAGGGCATTCAGCACTGGGGGCAATGTCGTCACATGTAGCAGGGCAGCACTGAAGCCAGAAATGGTCAACAGGCTGGTGTTCCTGGCACGGAACTTGTGAAGAATTTGACGCAATGTGAAGTTCAAGTTGATACTTGATGGTTCAGAAAAAATTACTTTGAAAAGCTTAGTGTTTAACATTTAAGTTTTGTGTTAATGATCTTATTTTTCATCTCCTTTAAATACAGTATTTCATTTAATTTTACATATTTAATTTGAGCCTCTCTCATTTTGCAGGTTTGCACTGTTTGAAACTGTTGGTTCTAGCTGAGGCTTCAAAAGATATCTTTGAAAACATTACAGTGTTTAATATATTTGAGTTTGTTATTACCATATTTTTCAAGTAGTGAAATGCTTTTATTTTCCATATCTTCTTTATCTAAATATTTTATTTCATTTGATGTAATATTTAATGTAATTCATACAGGCCTGACCTTGTGTTGCACGTTTGCACTTTTTGAGAGAAACAATGGCACAATAAAAAAAGATTTTCAGATCTATGTCCAATGCAATCCCTCACCTTTTTCTATTTATCAAGGTTAAAATACATTATTTTGCCTATAATTTAACTAAGGTGTAGTACTAAAATGTGATTCCAATTTTTTTTCAAATTTTTTTTCTCATATCGGCAATATAATATCGATATCGTCTGGAGAGTGAAAAATATCGTGATATGAATATTTCCTCATATCGCCCACCCCTAGTAATAACCCTTAAATGTGCAAAACAGAGTTTCAGAGTTTTTGTAGAACTACGCCCCCTCTGGCGACAAGCGCTACAGCAACCAGAGGTGTGCGTGTTCATGGAAAACACACACACGCGCATTTGCCCGAGCTGTTCATAACCAAAGGAGCATCAGCCGCACACTGTGCGGCACACATCTTTTGTTACAGCCATAATGAGGTAATAAAGTTATAAATCTGCAAGTCATTTAAAATATATGAAAGGAAAGGCATTTGAGTAAATCACACACTTGTGTGTGTGTGTGTGAGGGGAAACGGGGTAGTAGAAATCTTCGGTTTTATGTGCTTACTGTATCCACTTATGATTGTATTATTATGGAAACAAGTTCATGAACAATATAAGTTATTAGCCTACTTTGTATAGGACCCGTTTGAGCCCTAGAGCAGACCAAAGATCTCTCCATTTATTGAAAGCCTTCCCGATGTTGACTCTCGTCTTATTCCGACGCCTGGCACTGGACAGACAGAAGTTTTATTTTCTTTGTCTCACGTGGAGTTTGCGTTGCGGTTTGGAATGAACTACAAGCCGGTCTCTTTGGGGCTGTATACACCTGCCACTTCATGCGTTTTCTCAGATTGGATAGCTATCTGATTTATCAAAACGATTCCATTACACCTGGTCACATAAATGTGTTTTTTGCAAAACGGATATTAATCCGATCTTCAATTTCCGCGCTATATAGCTACAGATTTCATGAAGTGCACGTCACCGAAATCAACAGATATGAGCTGCATTTTATTAATCATCGGCTAATTTCAAAATCAGCAAAGACAGCAATAAGAGAGAGCGGCAACAGCATGGTAAGATCATTTCATTTCTTATAATTTTAATGAAGATGGTAGTGTTAAGCGTCTGCGGACTTTCACTTTGATTTGCAATAGATTGCGCTGGCTTGATGGGCTCAGCTGCTCATCTGAGGTGATGCGCGTCATCATATATGACTAAAATAACATGACATATAGCCTAGTTTCAACAACCAGATGCATTTACACTTTGAATCCATCTTCTACTTTTGTGGAAAGTTGACTAAAGTTGTGTCGCTCCAGTTTTCTTCTCTGATACGGAGAATGGCGGCGAATACACTTACCTGCAAGACATAGGCACATAGCCAGGCGAGCGTGAACGCGCATGACGTCGCGCCCAGTCTCAGATTCGAGCCCGAATCCCTCTTATTTATTTCACTGTATAGGATTATAGAGGTGATCGCAGTGATCAGAGAAGGGCTCATTCAGCCCATCAGGTGATTGTTTAAGCATGTATGGGTTAGAAAACGGCTATTTTTAACATGAAATGTTGCGCAATGCACTTTTAATGACATCTTTATAACTAGTACAATGTGTTCCACTTTACTTGAGGACAAGTAAAATATTCATCAAAACCAACCACATATGACAGGGTAATGTAATGTTAACGCAAAGCTAAATAACTTCTTTAAGTTTGATAATTAGACCTGTTATGACATATTTGTGACAGGTTAATGTCAAGTTGTCATAACAAAGACATTTCTGTCTTGGTTAATGTCAAGTTCTCATAATCAAGACTTTTTATACAATGTCAACTTTGCATTAAAAGTGTCATAATTTACCGAATGACACTTAATGACAAAAGTCATAAACATTCATAAAGACTCCTTCATGTTCATGACAGGTGTTATGTCATGTTTATGACAGTGTCATGTCAGTCTTATGCACACCCCTTCAAATAAAGTGTTACCGGAACGAATCACTGGGCTTGATCAAGTTTGTGAGGTTAAAGTTTCCACTGAACATTTTCAGAGGAATTACTGAAAGTTGTCTGTAAACTGTTCTGCGAGGAGAATGCTGTGCCATTATTTGGTTTAGAAAGTGTTCTTGTCCAAAATAAGCTGCAAAGTGGAAGTCTGGTTCTGGAGACTAAATAGCTGCTTAATTTCACTACATCACAGTTGGATATGTTGATGACAAGTGGAATCAACAGCACAGCTTCATAACAAGTGACAATGGATTCATTTAACTTACATGTGGCAAATCAGACAACACACAAACATGGAGGCCACAACTCATTCAAGATATGAATAAATAACCAGATTTCAGATACTCTCATTGTTTTCTCATTACTGCAGCTTCAGTTGCCAGTTATGAGTCAGTGATCCAATTCTCAAGTGATCTAAGACATTCGTTCTTCAGAGAATAACAATACAAACTCTGTTTCTACCGTTGAGCCTGCAAAACATCTGTTTATATTCTTGTACATTTTCATCATATCTTTGAGAGATTAGAGGCTTTTGTACATTTGTTGGAAGGTGTTAGTAATTCTTACTCTCATACCCCAAAACCGATCTTCTCTCTTTCTTCGGATTCATAAGACTTTGTCACTGAAACAGAACACCCGGCAAATGCCGTCCTTTCCAGCTTTAAGGATGGATTTAATTAATCTGATTAATATAAGGACAAAATGTGGGGTTGGTCCCTCAGCTGTGGAAACAATGATTAAAGTGTGCGATTTATTCAGAGAACATATATTCAGCTGAGGAATGAGAGCACTCATTTTAAACAAAACTTTCATCACTGTAATTAAAAACCTCTTTTCCTGATTTCCTAATGATGTGCAAACATTTGGTCAGCTCTCTCCCAAGCCATAGAGACGTGCACTGTAGACTGCCAAGAAAGTATAGCCACTTTCAACACAGCTCTATTTAGAAGTAACAATATCAAACACCTACAGGGAAGATTCAGTTGCTGTTGTACATATGACTGAGTAAGCAGACACAGTTATGGAATACTGTTATGATTTGGTGGTGTGTTTTTTGGAAATAAAGATGTCATGAACAATTTCAAATCATTTGATATTTTGAGACTACTTTGGAATGGTTGTTAAAGAAGAAATACTTTTTTAAGCCAGATGTGTCCAGATTTTTTACCCAAAGATGAAAATGCTGTCATCATTTACTCACCATCAAGTCATTACAAACCCGTAAGACTTTTTTTCATCTTTGAAACACAAATGAAGATATTTTTTATTAAATCTAAGATATTTCTGTCCCTCCAAAGAAACTCCATTCCATCAAACTTTAATGTTTTCAAACGCTCATTAAGGGATCATGATATAAATCTATTTGTGTGTGAGTGGTTTAATACAAATGTTCTAAAGCGACACAATCCCTTTATATTATGAATAGATTTAATATAGATTTTAATTCTCAAATCAATGATCAATGAACATAGATAGTGTTTCAAAGTTGAAAAAAGTCTTATGGTTTGGGACAACAGGATGATGAACTAACCTTTTAATGGCCTATCGTCATTGTTCATCCTCATACTGAAAATAAGCCAAACAATGAATTCCTTTGTCTTCCAACGCAGCTGGTGACTGCAGCTACAGCTACAAATAAACATAACAAAAGGTGATGTCATTCAAAATGCATTCTGGGTAGACATTTTCCACTAAGCTTCTCTTTGCTAACGGTGGTGCATAGAGACAAATCCCTGACATGTCAGGCTAGTGAGTTTATAGAGGAAAAATATGAATTATGCTTTTAATAATTTCTCTGAAGCACTGAGCTGCTGAAAGCCTATTGTTTGATTGTTGGAGCAGGGTGATGTTATATCAGGCACCATGTCAAATCCTGCACTAACCACACAAAGACACTGTCCCACTTCACACAAGATTTCAAGATTAGGGTGTGACATATCTGACAGTATTTGGGGCAGGGTATAAAGGACTTTGTAAAATATGTAAAATACAGTGCCAGTGTATATTTCAGCACTGAAACATGGCCAAGGCAAATTTCCATCATAGGCCGGGAAATGTTCTGTCAACTTTGTACAATATAATATTTCTGGTATATTAAAATATATCACAAATTGTGGGGTGGTGGGGGGACTTTGATGTCCAAGACTGCTTAGAAATATGATTGTGTCTAATGAACCTTTTAAAATTAATTTTACATTCAAATTGTCATTTGTCTAAGATATTAACAAAACACATTCAGATAAATAAGGGAATACACTTATTTATATGGATAATAAGACTGATAATGCACTTAGAAATATATTGCAGCTGGGAAGTTATTAGAGAGCTGGTCTACAGTCAATGAGGTTCTTATTTAGTGGATTGTTTGGCGTACTGTCCAAGTAGATGATGTCAACCTTTAATAGTTTTGTTTTGAGAACAGTGAATTTGAATTTTGAAGACATCTGTCTTACCGTCCGCGCTTCATGAAAGTTCTGATGAAATAGTGGTATGCAGTCATAGTCACTCTAAAAGACTGTTGAGGGAATAAATGTAAATTTGTTCTCATGATTCTCTTCTTGGTGTGATTGTAACTCTAAATGCTTACTAAATATTTAATCTATTGAAAGTAATAGAGGGATTATTGTTTTCTCTTATACAGAACCTGTTTATAATACTGCAGGAACACTTTATCCCAAGAAAAGCTTAAATTCTAAATAGCTTAGATTCAGCAAGTTGCTGAGGACAAGTCAAGTCACCTTAATGGGTTAGTTCACCCAAAAATGTAATTTCTGTCAGTATTTACTCACCCTCATGCTGTTCCAACCCCGTAAGACCTTCGTTCGTCTTCGGAACACAAATTAAGATATTATTGATACTTGCCGGCCTCAAAAGGTTATTAAAGACATTGTTAAAATAGTCCAAGTGACTACAGTGGCTCAATCTTAACTTTATCAAGCAACGAGAATACTTTTTGTGCGCAAAAACAAACAAAAATAACAACTTTATTTCAACTATTCACTTCCTTCTCTATGGGCCTCTAGTCAGTTAACGTAGTGTGATAGCGTAGAGCTACGTCACACGTAGGCTCACTATTGGCCGATGCTGGTCATGTGTGTGATGCGTGTGACGTACAATAACAGAAGCTTACGTTATTAAACTAGTAACCTGACTCGAGGCAGGAGAGAGAAGAAAATGAATAGTTGAAATAAAGTCGTTATTTTTGTTGTTTTTTGTGCACAAAAGTGTTCTCGTCGTTTGATAAACTTAAGATTGAGCCACTGTAGTCACTTGGACTATTTTAACGCTGTCTTTAACAACTTTTCGAGGCCGGCAAGTTTCAATTCCTCAAGAAGCCTATGGACTAGTATGCAGGAGTGATCCAGCTCTCAGATTTCATCAAAAATATGTTAATTTGTGTTTCAAAGATGAACGAAGGTCTTATGGGGTTGAAACAACATGAGGGTGAGTAAATACTGACAGAATTTTCATTTTTGGGTGAACTAACCCATTAATTTATATAGCGCTTTTAACAGTATGGACTGTTTCTGTTGCTAGAGACATTCCTCTCCAATTCTAGGGCACAGCTGAAGTTAAAACTTGTCTTCTCCAAGATCCAGACCTGGACTGATACCAGTAGCATATCCCCTAGAGCTAGACTTAAACCAAGATGTGTCCGAAAACCAGGCACTAATTTAATGAACTGAAATTAAGAAAATTTATTTTTACAGTTTAACCATCCATTCTGGAAAATTCTTAAACATAGTGTGCAGAGGTTGAGATAGAAAAAAAAATTGATCGCTTTAACATCTCAAATGTTCCTCTGACAAAGAAATTAGGTTACATGAACTTCAAATTGAGATGTATGCTTAAAGGGGTGGTTGATAGCGATTTAACTTTTTTCATTTTAAGTAGTGTGTAATGTTGCTGTCGGTGCATGAACAGGATCTGCAAAGTTGCAGCGCTGAAAGTTCAATGTAAGCAGAGATATCGTCTTTTAAAAATCAGAAAGTGTAATGCCTACAAAAACGACTCGATTGGGACTACAACGGGTTTTAGACGTTCACTAACCCATACATTTGCATCAACCCTCCCTCCGGAATATGCAAAAAAGGGCATGGCCATATTTCTGCGGCTCGTCGAAAGTGTTTTATGTTCATCCAGCTGTCAGGTCTTCTGTGTTTGGGCTTCCCGTGGATGTTGTAGTTCGTCAAAATGCATACAATTTATGTTTGATTATGTTCCTGAAAATTACGATCGTAATTTAATCGTAATTTAGCTCTCTGTGCTGCACATTTTACGGAAACAGCTTCCAGAATCTCCACAAATTCTAACACCGGATTCAACAAGAAACTGTTACTAAAACATGAAGCAGTTCCAACTTTAAAACCAGAAGCAGCAGTTGTTGGGCCACAACCTGTAAGTAGGCTAAGACTTAATCATTTGAAATATTTGCATGTATAATTTCAGATGTAATGTTTTAGTTTTATCAAATGCCAGCGCTGGCTTTATAGCCACTTAGTTATGCTATTTTGTGTCTACGACAAACACGCACAGACATTTTGGACCTGAATTTGTAAATAATTAAGTACTAATTTTTAAATGTATTTTTCATGTATATATACTTTATGACAGTATTTTTCAATTTGATCAAGAATGTAAACCAATTCCAATGCTATTTGTGTATAAAGTAGCCAGTTAGTTTGATGCTATTAAGTAAAAAAAAACGTGTATAAAGTTAGAAAAATATAGGTAAATTACCATTCAGAAACGTTTAGCACTACAGTTTAGTCAATAACAACACACCGGCCCAAACTAACCAATCTGAGCCCACTGCCTGTTTCTGGGGGAGTGGTTTCATAGACTCAGGAAGTCAACCGGTCGTTCAAATGACAGAGGAGAACGCGATAAGGTGAAATTTATGAAAAATAAAGGTTAAATTTATGAAAAATAAGACTTTTCTAAAAAAGAAAAACTACTAATTAATGTTATATTGCACCCCATAAACACAATGGGGGGGGGGGGGTTAAGGATTGTAATCCTTAAAATACTCAATGGTAAAATCCACTGATAAAACAGTTTAAAAGGGCGCCTGGGAAGGAGAGAGATAGCGCTTGAGCGTCTCCTCCGCCTTCGGTATCATCACATATCCAGAAGATTTTGCACCGAAAATGTTACCATAATCATTGGATTAATTAGTATAAATTCTGCTACAATCCGGTCTAACCCAGGTCTTTGAAACCTCAGCATGAAGATCTGGGAAGAACGTCTATGCACCGGCGAGAAGGCTGAGGACGTGCAGACAAAAATCTATCGTCTAGTTTGTATTTATTTCTAGATTCCTGTCTATCAGTTGGCCATTCAAATACTGAGCTTTTCAACAGCATGAGATAACACATCCAGAAGTACACACAGGGCAGAAGTAACCTCCGCACCGCGTGCTTCCAGAGCCAGATGAGAGGCGATCTTCGAAGAGCGATCGCACGGGAGCACAGAGTTCTCAGAGGAAAGCGCTAACAATCGACTCCCTCAAGAGCCGATTGGGCATGCTGCACTCCCAAACAAGCACTCCCAAAGAATCCCCACCCGTGATGTATCGTGTACAGGGGGAACACACTTCCTATACTGCTCGCTCATATTGTTTTTTTTATATATAAATATATATATATATATATATATATATATATATATATATAGTGATAAACTCCTGACAGAACAGACAAACACAATCGAAAGATTTCAGACACACACAGAGCGCTTGCTGAAGTAACAGAAGCTGGCGGCTTGTGTATTCAGGGGATATTTATAGCTTCCTGGTCGATAACGTCATTCGCGTTGACGCTCCATCTCTCCATTGACTGATTTCATTCATGCTTCAGACGCGTTACGCTGGGGGGGCGTTCCCACTGCGATTACACGCAGCGGTAGACCCTGAAGGGGAACTCAACTCAACTGCGAAGCCACTTCACCGCACACGTTTCCTTCGACATCCGTGATAAAATGTGATAAAATGCAGTTCTATTTTCTTACTGTATGTAACAGTTTAGCTTAACTCTTAATTCTATTTCCCCATCATTTCACTTTTAAAGAAAGTAAAACCAAAACACTGATGATGTTGGTGGTTAAGTCAGAATTAATATCTTTCATGAAGTATCACTTATCTACAACATCAACTAATCGTCATGCTCCTTTGAAATTGTACACTGCTGTCTTCACCTGATGTGACTCTGGTTAACTCCATATACATCTCAGCAAGATTGTATGTTTGTCAGCAAGATTTTTTTCTGATATCGTGTTGTTTACATGCTACTACAAGGCCCATAGACCACAAAGAGCTTACAAAGCATCAATGGGATCTCATTGTTGAAATGTATCATTCAGGTGAGGGCTAAAAACATGTTTAATACTGTGGAACACAGTGAAGACAGTCATCAACAAGTGGAGAAAATCTTGCACAACAGTTACATTATCAAGAACAGGGCGTCCCTCCAAAATTGATGAGAAGACAAAGAGAAAATCGGTCAAGAGGCTGACATCAACATTAAAAGAGTTTCAGCTCTTTCTGGCAAGTACTGGTTGCTCCTACATGTGTCAGCTATCTCCTGTATTCCATCTGTCTGGGCTATGGGACAGGGTGGCAAGATATAAGCCTTTTGGCTATACTTTTGCAAAAGCATATTTCCAGTCTCCCAAAGATGTGGAAAAAGTGTTATGGTCTAGTCAGATGAAGATTGAACTTTATGGACAAAATTTGGCCAAAAAAGAAAAGCCTTAAAGACTTAAGCAAAAAAAATATTAATGTTTTGCAGTGGCAGAGCCAGAACTCATTCCTGAATCCTATAGAAAATATGTGGGACCTAAAGAGCAATTTAACAGATCTGGAATGTTTTTGCAAAGAAAAGTCAAGTTGTGCCAAGCTGACAGACATCTATTCGATAAGACTAAGTGATGTAATAAAATCGATAGGTTCTTCAATTAAGTAATATTTAAGAGGTGTGCACACTTATGCATTTAGATACTGTATATTTTTTAATTATTATTTTCTCTGAAATGTTTCACTTCGGTTTTCAGAGGCATTGCATAAGGTTTTAAGTTTGTGCATGTGCAAAAATTCTGATATGAATCTTACAATATCTTCGTATAATTTTTTACATCAAAATATGCACAATATTTTATTTTGTGCAGTCAAAACTAAATTAGCCAGTGTTTCTGTTTATTACCCCATATAACACATTCACTAATCCATCACATCATTTAGCACACTCAAATTCTATATCTAAATATGTTACAATTCAAAAGTCAATGCACCTTGTTCTTTTGAAGTTTGTTTGCCCGTAAAATCTTTAAGGGTAACACTTTATGGTAAGGTTACATGAATTATCATGAATTCCTGTAAAAATGCATGCATTAATTATTATGCATTGATTCATGCATTAATATCTCATGAATCATCAGGAACTAACACAGGTTCAACGTTTTTCATTCATGACATCGCAACACCTTAACTAAAACATTAACTATGATGAGTACATCATCATGAATTACGATTTATAACGCATGATCATTATGTTTTCTTTGTTCAATTTTATGCTACCATTAATAGCACTTTGTTCATCAGTGTTTCCTAAGGACCTAGTCACCACTTTAGTTGAGGGGCACACACATGATGAAGTCATTAATAGATAATGCTTAGTTAATGATGACTACTGTATTTGAATGTCAACATAATTTGTGTGCTATGAGCTGTGATTGGTCTATTTTGGGGTCTGTCCAATACAGTAGTCATCATTAACTAAGCATATCTATCAGTGACTTCATCATCATGCAGATAATTCATGTACCCTTACTGTAAACTGTTACCTCTTTAAGATATTAGGTAAAACTTATTTGGCTGATGAGGGGCTCGATGAAGCAGCTTTAACTCAAGCTCTGATATATCCCTCACAGTGGCTAAATGTAGCCTAGATGAAGTTGGAGTTTGGGGAGGTGGAGGGATTCTGGAACAGGAACTTCATTAAGAGATTCACCATCTTACCCATCTTACCCTACATTATTACACTCTTTAAAATAAAGGTTCCAAAAAGGTTGTTTTCACATGCCATATAACCCTTCAGAACAATCAGTTTTTTTAGTGAAGAAAATTTTAATAATCTGAAGAACCCTTTTCCACTCTAAAGAAACTTTTGCACAACTGAACGATTCCATGGATGTTAAAGGTTCTTCATATAACCATAGATGCCAATAAAGAACCTCTATTTTTAAGAGTGTAACCAATGACACAGTGAGTTTGAGAACTACTACACAATTTCTTCCACTAATAAATAACAGCTTTAAAAGAGGTCACTTTTTCCATCAACTGTCAGTAGTTCTCAGTGGATTTTGTCAATAAAAGTTAAATTTTGTGATTGATTCTTGATATAAAGGACATTTCCCTTGGCCTTTCAGACGTGCAGAAATGTGCCTGTTAAAGTATGCTAGCCTGAGCCACTTTTCCACATCATCTCCAGAATCAATAAAGTCCTAGGTTGCACAGGCCAACAGCTGTTCTGATTGATTAAAGGATGTTATAAAATATTATTGTGTCCATTAAAATGTCCATTTGGTCTTCTCATAAGAGGTCAAAATGGCAAGACACAGGCACCTCGCCAAAAGTGACAAAATTCTCAAATTACCTTTTGAATGTAAATTAAGATTTCCTTCATAATACTCAGTGAGGTACTGAACACTGAGTTAAAGGAAGAGGAATAGATGAGCCATGAAAAAATACCCATACCCATAACAAACACAATTACATTTCATGTAATCTTAGATACCAAATACTACATACTGTAGAATCTTTTAATATTACTAGAGCTGAAAACAAAAAAAAGTCCCAATAACATTTAGTGCATTCTTATCAATGTATGTCATTTAAAGGGGGGTTGACTGCTTTTTTTCTTTGCATGATTGTGTTTATGGGGTGCAATATAACATGTATTTTTGGTTTTTATTTTTTAAAAAGTCGTATTTTTCATAAACTTCACCTTTATTGTGAGCCGCGCTCTCCTCTGTCCCCTGAACGAGTGCTCACGTTGTCCAGAAGGTTAACGCCCATTACCTTTACGAGCGAAACGCAATGTCATGAGCTCAGCTCCGGTCCAGATGTAAATATGTGTCGAACTGCAGTATCAGTATGAGGCAGAATCAGACAGAGAAAGCAGCGACGAAGAGAGTTAAACAGAACCTCACCACACACGGCTCTTAATAAAGGTTTCTGAATGATAATTTGCTACATTTTTTTTTACTTTATACACGTTTGTTTTACACAATAGCATCTGACTGGCAACAATAGCAACTGACTGGCTACTAATGTGATACTCAAACAGCGTTGGCAAGTTTATGTTATTGATCAAATCGAAAATAACGTCATAAAACATACAGCTATGGAAAAAATTAAGAGACCACTGCCAAATCAGCAGTTGCTCTGGATTTATTATTTATATAAATAATAAATCCAGAGCAACTGCTGATTTGGCAGTGGTCTCTTAATTTTTTCCATAGCTGTATATACATGAAAAATACATTTACAACATTAGTACTTATACAAAATTCATGTTTGTACGCGGTTGTCATAGACACGAAATAGCATAACTAAGTGGCTAAAGCCAGTGCTGGCATTTGATAAAACTAAAACATTACGTCTGAAATTATACATGCAAATACATTTAAAATGATTAAGTCTTAGCCTCCTTACAGGTTGTGGCTCAACAACTGCTGCCTCTGGTTTTAAAGTTGGATCTGCTTCATGTTTTAGTAAGTTTCTTGTTGAATTCCGGCATTACTCGTGGAGATTCTGGAAGAATTACTGTGGAGATTCTGGAAGTCTTCGTAAAATGCGTAGCACAGAGAGCTAGATTACGATCGTCACTTTCAGGAACATAATCAAACATAAATTGTATCCATTGTTGACGAAGTACAGCGTCCGTGGGAAGTCCGAGCACAGAAGACCTGACAGCTGCGTGAACATAACACACTGACGAGCTGGAGCTGCTGAAATATGCGCGCATGCACTTTTTTGCATTTTCCGGAGGGAGTGGTTGATGCAAATGTGTGGGTTAGTGACGTACCATAACCCAGCTGTAGTCCCAATCGAGTCGTTTTTGTAGCCAATTATGCTTCCTGATTTTTAAAAGATGATATCTCTGCTTACACTGAACTTTCAGCGCTGCAACTTTGCAGATACTGTTCATGCACCGACAGCAACATTACACACTATTTAAAATAAAAAATTGAAATCACAGTCAACCCCCCCTTTTAAATGCTGTTGTACAACAACATCAAAAGATTTGGACTATTGGCATGTTCTTAAGTTTTGTGAGTCCAGTGCGCACTGTACACTGATGACAGATTTATAGACTGGACAAATGTTTTCAAGTGTTGTTTAGAAGTTAGCAGGCTTTACACTCAACGCTTCTGAGAGAGAAAGAGAGAAAGGCTAGATTTGCCAGTCGGCAAGGGTCATCATGTTTTAATAAAAGAGTTTCACAAAAAATATCTTGTGTATTGGAGTTTGCCAACAAATTCCTTGAACAACCGTATATTCTGCTTTGTTTTAAGAGTTATGTCTCTCAAATATTCAGCACACACAGGATTACCTCTACATGGACGGAAACTCTGACCAAAGTCAACACAGTTTCCGCTAACATTTAAATGATCCTCCACTTCGTGGAGCGTAAGCACCCGCATAAACCTTTATAAAGGTAAGAGGATTAACAAAAAGTCATATTGTTTTCTGCCATTATGTTTGCACTATGGATTGTCATCCTAAATATGTGTTTGACATATACATGATCCTCTGTGTTCCATATGTTAAATACTTCATTTTTTTACTTGAAAAAAACATCACACATGACCAACCCATATTGTTTTACCACTAAAAACTTTGGTACTGACAGATTGTTATACTGGCAAAATGCAGGCCACAAAGGACCGAGCCATTTACCAACCACCAATTTACCCTTACGCATAACACACCCAGGATACAGATCAGAATATAGCATAAAGTTCCTAGCTGCTTTAGTGGAGGACGAAGACTGAGTGGGTTTGGTAATGACATGTCTCACAGAGGATTCTTCGTAGCTCAGAGAGTTAGGGAAACACCTGTGCAATTGGAGGAATATAAAACAATTACAGTCATCATACTTCTGCAAACTGCTCTGGTGCAATGACACTCCATGATGCTCTTCCAAGTCTCAGAGTTGTCATAAAGGGGAAATCCCACACCAGCTACTGCTTCCAAACTGACCTGAATTAGATTTTCAGATGTAGTGCAAAACCTTTGGGTTAACCTGAAGGTGGAAAGGAATGTGATTTCTTCCCCTTTATAATAGATTCAGCACCCCTTATGTCAAGGCCGTAACCATGTTTTAAACATTTGGGCAGAACGAACCATATGGGGAGTGGTAAAGGTCCTTTTTATTTAAATGAATTAAATAAGGGATTTAAAGATAAAGAAAAAGAAAGAAGAACAAACAAAGAACTAGAATTTATTGCAAAGTAATGAATTTGCCATTTCCATTTACTGAAAACATTTATAATGATGTCTCTTGTCTAGTCAAATTAATTTATGAATTACCTTAATCAGGTAAATGATAGCCTATGTTTTAAATTCAAAATGGCGAGAGATAACTGGATATTACTGTTGGAGATTTAACGTTTGGATAGTAATACAGTTCAGACAAGACCACTTTGGCAGGTTTACATGAGTTAATTGAACACAATTAATCTTTGGTGGTATGGTTCCTTATGGGGGTTCTTGCTCCATAATTAATGACATGCGTAGCTTTAGCATTAGCTTTTTTTTTTAAAAGATTCACCTGATTCATATCCTCAGCTCGTTAGGATAGACTCTGTTTGACTGTGTTATTGTTGCAAACATGCTGCTCTAAAAGTAATTCTACATGGAACCCCATTAAGTTTTATTTTCTATATTTTTTACATAACTGCTTTTGAAGATATACAGTCAATCTGTTGGAAGAGATGTGTTCCTTAGGTTAAAATAGAAATGCATGGTAACTTTATTTTATAAATGTAAGCAAAAAAACTAAATGGTATAACAGAGTTTTAGAACAAATCTTTTTGCATTAATACCTAAATATAAAATACAACTACAGTGATTCATGTTTGATCAAAGTCAAGTCACATTTATTTACATAGCACTTTTCATAATACAGATTGTATCAAAGCAGCTTCACAGTGATAACATGAAAGTAGTACAACACAGATCAATAATATTGTTAAATATTAAATAACCCCAACTAAGCAAGCCAAAAGCAATGCAAAGCAAGGCAACAGTGGCAAGGAACTAAAACTCCATCAGATTGGATGGAGAAAAAAACCTTGGGAGAACCCAGGCTCAGTTGTAATGGCTTGTAATCAAGCTTCGAACCCATGTCTTTGTAATGGTAGAACCGTAGGCCTTTTTTCTACCACTCAGCGATGTGTAAGCTCAAATGAGCAAAAAAAAATTTTGTCGTTATGCCTAGTATAGACCTTTCTCACAATTTCCGTATTTGTGACCAGAAATACACAATTGTCGTGGTAATCTTCTTCTGCTCCATTCATAACAGATAGTGCCGCAGGCAGCTAGTAAGAGTTGTTGCGTACCGATCTTTTTTGTTATTCCCAAAAGCAGCCATATCTGTCGTTTCTCTTCAGTTCCCTGTCGATATAGTTTGACGAAAATGGATTCAGCCAATCTGGCGGGATGTTATTGATCCTGTGATCTTCTGTACTTCTCATGTCACCATTCACTAAGCCGTCATTGTTTATGTTTATTTTTTATGCTTTATGATTTGTGTATTATGAAGTAACGTTTGTTCATGTTTAACTTTATTAAGATATTTGTATCCAGCGTAATATACACCACAATATAAAACAAGATAAATAAGAACACACAACAGTAGGCTACATATAAATAGTATTTAACAATCGGATTGTACAATGTGTGTGACTCGGTTCGGGTCGGACCTTGGGCTTAATCTTTTCCACACCAGCAAAAATAAATAAATAATTATTTATAATCGCTGCTGTTCACCGTAAAGAAAGTCTAGCTGCTGCGTGCAATTTGTATAAATTGTTCTTCATCTTTGATCGTTCTAGCAAGAGCAGTGCAAAAACTCACTACCTAAGAGGATAACTGTTGAATAAAACTGACAGACTTCTTTTTGGTATTCACATCAAAATGCAGTTTATTGTAAATAATAGTCCCTAAATATTAATAACTTTCCACACACTCCACCTTCTTACCTTTAATGAACGTATTGGGAAGAATGAGCTTCAGTTCTGAAATCAATAGTCATATTTTTGGTCTTAGATACATCAGCTGCAGACAAGCATCACCACAGCATTTTACAAAGTCATCAACAACTGGACCATGACAAGTTTAAATTTTTTTCTAAGTTTTGAAGACTCTCTGATTAATTTTCTCTTCCCAGGATAGGTTTTTCTGATGTGTTGACAGTTGACGGGAACTCCACAACGATTACGTATTTCCGTTTTTTTGTGAAAAAGGTCTATTGTGAATGTAGGCCTGAGCTACTTTACATGAAAAAGGCGACCTCTTACAGTTTTAAAAGATGTTTTTATTCTAGCTGTGATGAGAACAATAAATTCAAGTGAGCACCGCCGCGTTTGTCGAACAATATTAAGGCCACTGACACTGAAACGCGCACTGCATGTTATGTCTCAATACAGGAGCAGAAGCGCTGGTTCGGATTTTATTAGTCTATTTGTTGTTTAAACGTGCGTGTTGCATATTAAAAAAAAATAAAAATATACACATATTTGATATTGTCTATTTAGGCGAATTATTGCATTGATTACTGTGGAGGGGAAAATACCCCACTTGCTTAGCTTGGTTATGTTTTTTTTTGGAATCCAATTAAGTTTTATTTTATTTATTTTTTTAACATAACTGCTTTTGAAGATGTAAATTCAGTCAATCTGTTGGAAGAGATATGTTCCTTAATGTAAAATAGAAATGCAAGGTAATTTTAATACATGTTTATGCGGGATTTGAAACAGTGTCATCAAAATGACTGTCCCAAAGTTCTACCACTCGACCACGACTTTTCTCACTGACAAAAGCCAAGGAGTTCGGTTGTTCAGCAGTCAGTGTGCGCACGCGAGAGAGAAGCGCTCTTCAGTCTCTCATTCCTCAATAGCGTCATTGAAAGCACCCACTTTATTTTCGCTGACTGCGAGATAGGCCTATTTTAACTTTTGATTAATAAAATGTTCTCCTATAGCCTAAAATTTTATATTCTAGTTAAAGCTATTTTCTATTTAAAATGTAGGCTACTTTTACATAATTATGTTTTGCTTTCGCTAAATGTCCCTTTGCACCACCTGGTGGTCATTTCGCCACCGACTTTGAAATACGGCTGGTTTATTTTTCCGCGGCAGTAAGTGTCATTTTTGAAGTGCCACCTACTGTATGTTATGTCATGTCCAATTCATGAAGCAAATTCACGAAATAATCATTTGGAGCGATTTCCGAACCAATTTAACAGGCTCATTAAAAAGAATCAAACAATTACTTTGCGAATTGGACTGATTGCAGCTGTTCTCGAGTCCACAACTCACCAAATGATCCGTTCAGAGAGAGTCTCCACTTAGATGAGTTCACAAGTGGTACTGAAAACCAGCCAAGAATCTTGAGATCCTCTGAACTTGTACGCAAGCACGGCGTAAATGGCGTAAATAGTAGCCTAAGTTTCAAATGCAAATTTTAAGATTGATTATTGTCCATTAAAATTATATTTAGGTAATGACTGTCAGTTGTTTGTGAACTAAATCTGCTGTAAAAGGACAAGCTGTTTAAGGCATGTTTATATCATCTCAGCAAGGAAGGTTTCTCAGCAACAAAACAAAACAAATCTCAGCAACAAAACAAATACAACCCTAAACATTGAAATTACGCTAATTAATGCATCCCCTCTACTTTCTTCAGCTCACAGGCCGTGTTTTCCTCCATCATCGGCCATCAGCAAGATTTGATTTCACTCCAGTTAGTGTCTCTTGTGTTTTATCGCTCTGCTATTCACCTGAAGTTCAAGTTTACTCCATTTATCAGTCAATAAATCCTCTGTTGAGTTCATCCTCTGTCTCCATCTCTGAATCTGTGACAACTTCAAGCACAGTCACAATAATTTATTTTTTTTAAAAGCACCATAAAAGCTTTCAAATGATTTATATGTAAAAGGCCATTGGCTCTCGCATATCTTGTGACTACAACATGCTGGAGTTTAGATTCATCTTTTGAACGAGTTGTGACCGTTCATGGAGCTGAAAAATTTTCACTCACACAAAGGGCTTCAGAAGACCCTGAATGCAACACAAACCATTGGAAGTCATTTGTTCTTAAAATATTCCAAAAATGTAAAATAAGTAAGAATATTATTTTCCAGATACAGAAACTGCTGATTAAATTCAAATCTTAGACATGCAACTAGCGGATCCCTTGGCAGGGAAGCGTGTGGTGTGATGAGACAGTATAGTCTTCACACGAATATACTGTCCTGGGCTCTTGTTCTTAGAGGAGAAAACAATGAAGCATGTTATTCACACTGTAGTTGACCTTAAGCACTCTTTGTCACTATTAACAGGAGGATATGGATTTGTGTGACTCGTCAGTCTTTATCCACAGCCAGGCGCTTGTTGACTTGAAGGCAACACAAGGTTCCAGGTCAGAAAGAATTAAACACACAATGCAATGATTACATTCATATCCAACTGAATGTGTGGCTCCACCATTGAACACATTTTCTAATAAACCTATTATGACTTGTTAAAGCCTAGAGCAGTATCCAGTACATTTTTTATTGCAGACTTGAAGAAATTGCGAACATAATTTAGAGTAGATTCCAGAAATGGTGCACAGCTGGGATATTGCTCACACATGACCGCTGTTTTTGCCAAACTGTGTCAGACAAAGGCAAACATTAAGATTGAGCTTAAAAACTGGCATTGTAGAAAAAGATACTGGGATGTTGAAATGGCTGACGATGTATTTGGGATTCCCTATGTGTCAAAACATTTGGAACAGTCACCTGAAAGTGAGTTACACCCAAAATAACATCACGTGTATATTGTACAGCGTTCGTCAGAGCTTTTTTTTTTTTTTCATTTAATTAAAACCATCTAGCCATTCAAAATACTTTTCATATTTCATACTTAATCCCGCCATCAAAATTCCTTCAACACATAAATACAGACTGAAAAGCATCTAGGGAGCATGTGGAAGTATTCACTTTTTTTGAAAGTGCCTCGTGTCTACACATTAATTTCCTTATATTTTAGTTTCCTTTGAAAGAGAAAAAAAGAGGGGGGAAGTAAATGGTCTCAAAATCTTAAGGGAGATCCCTATTCACAGATGATTTAGCCTGCTCTTTGCTTTGGAAGGCCACAGAGGTACTAGCCATATTGTTTGACATTTATTGGTCTTGAGTGATGCTCAGATTGACCACTGACATCACAATATGTAATGGGGTGTGTCTGCACTCTTAATAATACACGGATATATTAATGAGTCAGAGGGACAGAACCAGGGCAACACTACAGAGATTTCTGTTGCTTCCTTGATTTTTGTCAAAATATAAAAAGAAAAGAAAGAATTATACAATTACTAATCCGGTTCCTCGAATCTGACAGGTGTTCCAGTAGTGTTAATTTGATTGTAAAGAGTTCTAATTGTAATAGTAAAAACTGTAAAAATGCTGTGGTAAAAACTTGTTATTTGGTGAACCATACTGCCCTACAAAGGTAAAGTGCAAACAAAGACACAGAGAAAAAGGCATCTGCGAAACGGGACATAATTTAACCCAGATATTTTTTCACAAGACAGAACACGTCATAAAGCCCATTACAAGTCTTAACTCATTTTTGACCAAATGTGTAGTTACTGCGCTTTTGCCTTTGTAGGGCAGCCTAGGTTCCCTTACTCCCTATGGTGAAAAACTGTAACTGTGCGTTCACACAGGACGAATAGCGCGTCAAATTCACGTCTAGATTGACGCTTGACCACTTTGTGTTATTAGCACGTGAAGAGTGAAACTGATGTGCGTAAAAACAAAAGTTTTAAGTGAAATTTACACGCGTCAGAATCGAAACCCGTTGGCGGCCATCTTTTTTTGTTGATCCAGCATTCATCGAGATTGTCACAGCTCTGTATTTACTCTGTAGAGCAGAACAGCGGCGTGGGGATCATCATCGCCATATTTGTGTCCACCGGACCCTTCAGAGGCGAACCGTTTGGCAAGTTTCACCATTTGCTCACTCCAGGAGCTGCGCTGCGATGACGGCCGCTGTCAGCGGTACTTCCGCCTGTCCCGCACCCAGTTTGATGACCTGTTGTTCCGCATCGGAGCGAGGATCACCTCTCGCCCTCATCCATCTAATCTTTCATTTATTTTGATGATAAATAGAGCCAGCCTCCAAAAGTTATTAACCTGTCCTGTGATTTTTTTCTCTCTCACATCCAGAAACAACTTATGCACATGTATGTTGGTTGTCTTTACATCATAAATATTTCATATAATCTAGATATGGAATAAATAACATTCAATACAAAATGAACATGTCTCGTATATTGAAATAAAGTTTTTAGTGATAAAATATTTGCTTTGTTGTGCATTAAAACCACACCAGGCATTTAGTCATTTTACAAAATAATTTATTAAAGCATCCTGATATTTCACCACATGAGCAAGCAGCTAGGCTCCTGATTGGTTAACGGGCCGAGAATTGAAGCCAAAGTTCAGATTTCTGAAGTTCGGGCGTAAACGCGCGAATGCACAAATAGCACTAACTAAATCATTCACTTAACGCGCGCAGACGCTCGATACCGCGCCACAGGAATTCTTACGCGCGTAACACGTCTTTGCATTGACATTGAAATCATTCGCGCCCGACGCGCTATCGCGTCTGATGTGAACGCACCATAATAGTTGGGAAATTTCATTTCACAGTAAAATATTGTTAAATACAGTAAAGTGATACAAATCATCCTAAAATTTACAGTGAAAACCAAAAATCCGGTTTTCTCTTATTGACAATTTTTTTTAAATGAACTACTATATGTTTGCTATCAGTTATCTACATTTTATATACATTAGATTTATATCTTAAATGAATGCTTATTGCATTACTGAAGAAGCTGGTTGACTATGAAGGTAGATTTGTGTCTTTATTATTCAATCAAAAAAAGGTTGCTTCAATCAAAAAAAATATTTTCAATTAAAAAAACCTTCACTTCATTGAAAAAAAACCTTTTCAATCAAAGAAATAAAGTTTTTGAATCCAAAAATATATTTGAGACTCAAAAAAATACATTTGAACACTGCTTTTCTTTGATTAAAAATGTTTTCTTTGATAGAAGTCCGTTTTTTTTTTTTGTTTAAAGCAACCTTTTTAATTAAAGTAACATTGTTTTTTGATTGGACCATATAATGGGTAGGACATTTGTGTCTTTATCATTCAATCAAAAAAGAAGTTGCTTCAAACAAACAAACAAACAACAGAATCAATAAAAAAGTCACTTCAATGAAAAGATAAACATTTTCAAAAATTGAAAATCGGTTTTGAATGTATTGGACTCCAAAAATTGCATTTGAACACTTTTTTTTTTTATTGAAAATGTTCTCTTTGATTGAAGTCATCTTTTTTGTGTTTGGGCCATACATGGGTAGGACATTTGTGTCTTAATCATTCAATTCAAGAAAAAGTTGTTTCAATCAAAGAAAAACTGTTCAAATGCAAAAAAATACCCCGTGAATAAAAAAGTATTGAGGTTCAGATTTTTTCGTTTGAATCACTTTTTTTTGAAGTGCAAAAAGTTTTGAAGATCAAATTTTTTTGATTGAATCATTTTGAAACAAACGTTCCGCAGTGGGCGGGTGCTTCTCTATTGGTCAGACATGTATGATTGACAAGTGTCTACACCAACGACATCTTTCTGACAAAGAAGTGATGTGATGTTCGCCACTGACAGCCAGCAAGCTTTTTGCAGCCGTGAAGTTGTCGGTAAGTACATACAACTGGTTGAAAATAATTGGTGTCATGTTATTAGCCTATTCTGTTGATATTTACATTAAATTGTAAGCTTACTAACTTAGTTCACGTTGAGGAATTTTTGTGATGGTGTTAGGTTAGGCTCAGTTGACAACGTTCGCCAATGCCACCCCCCCACCACCACAGCAGCAGCTTGCTATGTGAAGTGTTATGTTATGTTCTACTATGTAATGTCATTAGTGCTCAAAGAACAGACAAAAGCCCACAGCGCTGTTTGTTTAGTAGATGCTTTTATTTTGAGAGCAGGATATAGGCATGCTTGCCCCCTGCGTGCCCGTGACTTAGGTAAAGTTGGTTTTATATTCGCACATTCTCGGACTTCCGCGTTCAATAACTCGTGAACTAAACGTTGTTGCTACACACAACACATATAACTACAGATAAAACACCAGAAGCTACAACATTGATTTTCTCAAAACAACATTTCCTTCGCACTGGACGAAATACATTGATCTCTATGCATAGCCTGCTAAGAAGGGACCATCTGCAAAGTGCAAACCCGAAGGAAAAGTCGTTTTGAGGAGATTAAAATATTAAAACAATGTTATTTGTGTAGTAAAAATATTCGGCTCACGAGATATTGAACACGGCATAAAAGCAACTGTACCCAAGTTGCAGACTTGATCATGTTGGACCTTCAGGACCACATAATACGTGGACAGGACCATGGACATAGTCAAGTTTTTAAAAGTATATATATATATCCTTTTGAATGATTACTTCAAATCAACAATCAAGTATGTATCTTAATCAATTCTTTATTTCTTTTCTTTCAGGTGCATTCCAGTGTGTGCCTTTGGGTTGTCTTCACATGCAAGGGGCCTTTTGAGGATAATTGTCTTGAGATTCAGAGAGTGGCGGAGAGAGAGAGAGAGAGAGACATATACATACATTTAGTCTTTTACAGACAATTGGTCAAACACAAAATCTTGAACTGTCATTATTTCTAGAAGAGGCCTTAGGACTTTTGCATATAAGAGACTTCGTCACTTTGTCCTCTTTTTCTGGACCTTTCCATCATCGCTGTATCTTCTGTATCTCGTCCGCAACATATAGACGGTAATGATGGCATTCTTCTCCTTTCTTTTGCAAAGCTCTTTCTAATTAATTTTCAATTCCTCTCTACTCTGCCACCATCATCTGCTTAATAAATGCTTAAAACATTCAGTGTGGTATGTTTTTCTTTATAGACCATTTTCATAATAAAATCATAAACAAGTTGTTTTTCTTAATAAACTATTTTCTGGTTACAATGATTATTAATAGAAGTGTTTTACATTCAACACTTTCTTAATAAATTGTTTAACAATTATGATAGCTTTCATTATAAAAGCAATTTTTATTGGTTACAATTGTGGCTTATTATGCCCCATAAATACTTCATATTACAAAGGCCATGATTGGAATATAATAATTGAATATTTCATAACATTATCCACATATCTTGTCTTAGTTGACTTTGTATAAGTTTGAAGGTCAATTATACTTATTTCACCTTATTTTCATTAAGTGAACAAGTCATGTGTGTTTCTTTAGGGAGTGGAGTAAAGTGGCATAATATTATTGTTCTTGCTTTCCTGGAGTTACATTTTTATCATCCTGTTAAGGTAGACTCTTCTGATAATGAGCTCAGGCCTTCTTCAGCCTCGAAGAGAACTGTTCTCAACTGTTCTTCAACAGTTCTCTTTGAGGCTGAAGAAGGCCTGAACTCATTATCAGAAAGTCTAGAAAGTGTTGAAAAACACTTCTATTAATAATCATTGTAACCAGAAAATAGTTTATTAAGAAAAACAACTTGTTTTATGATTTTTATTATGAAAATGGTCTATAAAGAAAAACATACCACACTGAGTATTTTAAGCATTTATTAAGCAGATGATGGTGGCAGAGTAGAGAGGAATTGAAAATTAATTAGAAAGAGCTTTGCAAAAGAAAGGAGAAGAATGCCATCATTACCGTCTATATGTTGCGGACGAGATACAGAAGATACAGCGATGATGGAAAGGTCCAGAGAAAGAGGACAAAGTGACGAAGTCTCTTATATGCAAAAGTCCTAAGGCCTCTTCTAGAAATAATGACAGTTCAAGATTTTGTGTTTGACCAATTGTCTGTAAAAGACTAAATGTATGTATATGTCTCTCTCTCTCTCTCTCGCCACTCTCTGAATCTCAAGACAATTATCCTCAAAAGGCCCCTTGCATGTGAAGACAACCCAAGGGCACACACTGGAATGCACCTGAAAGAAAACAAATAAAGAATTGATTAAGATACATACTTGATTGTTGATTTGAAGTAATCATTCAAAAGGATATATATATATACTTTTAAAAACTTGACTATGTCCATGGTCCTGTCCACGTATTATGTGGTCCTGAAGGTCCGACATGATCAAGTCTGCAACTTGGGTACAGTTGCTTTTATGCCGTGTTCAATATCTCGTGAGCCGAATATTTTACTACACAAATAACATTGTTTTAATATTTTAATCTCCTCAAAACGACTTTTCCTTCGGGTTTGCACTTTGCAGATGGTCCCTTCTTAGCAGGCTACGCATAGAGATCAATGTATTTCATCCAGTGCGAAGGAAATGTCGTTTTGAGAAAATTAATGTTGTAGCTTCTGGTGTTTTATCTGTAGTTATATGTGTTGTGTGTAGCAACAACGTTTAGTTCACGAGTTATTGAACGCAGAAGTCCGAGAATGTGCGAATATAAAACCAACTTTACATAAGTCACGGGGACGCAGGGGCAAGCATGCCTATATCCTGCTCTCAAAATAAAAGCATCTACTAAACAAACAGCGCTGTGGGCTTTTGTCTGTTCTTTGAGCACTAATGACGTTACATAGTAGAACATAACATAACACTTCACATAGCAAGCTGCTGCTGTGGTGGTGGGGGGGGGGCATCGGCGAACGTTTGTCAACTAGCCTAACCTAACACCATCACAAAAATTCCTCAACGTGAACTAAGTTAGTAAGCTTACAATTTAATGTAAATATCAACAGAATAGGCTAATAACATGACACCAATTATTTTCAACCAGTTGCATCTACTTACCGACAACTTCACGGCTGCAAAAAGCTTGCTGGCTGTCAGTGGCGAACATCACATCACTTCTTTGTCAGAAAGATGTCGTTGGTGTAGACACTTGTCAATCATACATGTCTGACCAATAGAGAAGCACCCGCCCACTGCGAAACGTTTGTTTCAAAATGATTCAATCAAAAAATTTTGAACTTCAAAACTTTTTGCACTTCAAAAAAAAAGTGATTCAAACGAAAAAATCTGAACCTCAATACTTTTTATTCACAGGGTATTTTTTTGCATTTGAACAGTTTTTTCTTTGATTGAAAATGTTTTTTTTTTATTGAAACAACTTTTTTTGGAATTGAATGATTAAGACACAAATGTCCTACCCATGTATGGCCCAAACACAAAAAAGATGACTTCAATCAAAGAGAACATTTTCAATAATAAAAAAAAGTGTTCAAATGCAATTTTTGGAGTCTCAAATATTTTATTTGCATTCAAAACCGATTTTCTATTTTTGAAAATGTTTATCTTTTCATTGAAGTGACTTTTTTATTGATTCTGTTGTTTGTTTGTTCTTTTTTGATTGAATGATAAAGACACAAATGTCCTACCCATTATATGATCCAATCAAAAAACAATGTTACTTTAATTAAAAAGGTTGCTTTAAACAAAAAAAACGACTTCTATCAAAGAAAACATTTTCAATCAAAGAAAAGCAGTGTTCAAATGTATTTTTTTGAGTCTCAAATATATTTTTGGATTCAAAAACTTTTTTTCTTTGATTGAAAAGGGTTTTTTTCAATGAAGTGAAGGTTTTTTTAATTGAAAATATTTTTTTGATTGAAGCAACCTTTTTTTTGATTGAATAATAAAGACACAAATCTACCTTCATAGTTGACCAAATTCATCAGAGATATTTGCTCGATGAACATGGCTATGCAGGTCCACAAAAAAAACCAATAGAAGCAAGGGTGAAGCAGCCTGGACCAATAGTACGGGTCTAAGATGGTCTTCAAGGAAAGAGCCCTATCAAACCGCCATTTATAATATCTGATTTCAGGCCCTCTAGAGGGTTCATGTCCAACTGTTCGATAATTCCTCCTCTAGAACGAGCCAAAAATATACAGTGTCAAGGACACATTCCTGGACTCAGAAACAGCATCTGTCTCGCCGCCTCACAGCATACCTGACTGACATCACGTCTTAGCTTCGACTCTCTCAAGAGCCTCAGTAATGTCTGTGAAACATAAATAAAAACAGTATGTGGAAATTAAGAACTAGAGTCTCTTCTCACATCTATAGACAGACTCTCGGTTCTGCAGTAATGCGATTAGGCAAAGGAAATAATAAAGCAATTTTGCATATAATTTGTCTTACCTCCTTCCTCTGAAATATCTGAAGCTGACAGCGTTTGGAAAAGACAAAAAGTACTGCGAAAGTTTGTGAACTTTATGTTGGCTTGATAAAGTTTTGTTTCAGAATTCTGGAAACCTGACCAATATTTATTCAATCCTTAGGACATAGTTCAATGGGTTTGTTAGCTTTGCTTCAAGCTGTAGGAAACAGGCCAGCGGTAGCAAATGACTGAAATACTATGGTGATGAAAGACAAAAAACTGAGAAACGAGCCGTTGAAGCAGGACAATGGAGTACACAACAAGAACACGTCATTTGGACTACATGGAGCTATTACGCAAATTAGAAGTTGTTGTTGGACTTCTCGAACAAAGAGCCAAAATATCCTCTCTGCGTTTAAGTTTAAATTGCATTTTTTGCTCGATGGTTTATGGAATAAATGCATATGGAACACCATTTACCTTACACTATTAACAAGCTAAGAGTAATATTTATATGATCATACTATTTATTCAAATCAAGTGGCATCAATGTTTCATCAACTTATTTTTTTAAACATTCTTTTTACATTGATTAAAAAAAGTCACTGTGAATAGTCGATTACCCTGTCAATATCATAATGCTTGCTCGTCATGTTGCGCAAATTCACATTAACGGTGACGGTTTCATCAAGTAGTCTGTAATTTTACCAAACATATACTTCACATTCTCCATCTTCTGAGTTCAAACAAACAGCAAGGACGAGAGGACACAAGCATCCATCAGCGCATGGCCAGTCTCTGGATATGAGGGCAATAACGTTTTCACATGCATCACTGTACCATTCTCCTGCCAAGCATGAGGAAAACATTCCTCGCAATTCCAAAACTCTGAGCTCTTTCATATAAGACAGATTAATGTAGCTCAGTGTGGAGGCCAGGAGGTGAAGTTACCCAAAAACATGGGAAAATGAGGTCAAGCATAGAGAACGTTACCAAGTGTCGTCATCTCCTGTCTGTCAGAGTCGTCTGCCCCAAAACATGGTACATTGAGAAATGATCCTTATAAAGCGTCCGTCCAGTCACAACTTGGTCGTCTACCAAGACATTAGTGTTGTTTTCGGGCTTTGAGCGCAGGCCAGGATGACATTGCACGTGTTCTCATCGTATTCCACTCAGTCATTATCCCCTTGGCCGTGGACGTTTTTTACGGCGGACCGCACATGTTTTTAGAGCATATGGATAGTATCGGCCACACAAATCTGTGTATGAAAATTTGACAAGCTTTCCAGGGCAATATATCTCTCTTAGACGCACGCATTTTAAACACCTTCTTGTTTAAGTCTTCAGTCTGACAGGCTCTTTGCCGCAGTCACCGACGCATGTGAAATATGCAAATGTAAAAAAAAAATGATCGTCTGCATTTATCAGGATTACAAATATACAGTCTTGATCAGGCACCATCAATCACAGCGCCACATTCGCTCGTTCATCTCAGGGCTAAACAATATCTACCATTCAGATGTTTAAGGGAAGCAGCTGGTTTCACATCAAAAGGAGAGAAAGGCATTGTTGGGCGATGCATGTCCCTCATCAGTCACAAAGAGTTCGACGTGCCAATTCAGCTACCGTAAAGCGTCAGCCATTCTGCACGGAAACCCAATGTTAAACCCTGACACATCAGCGTGTGGCCTGTGATGTTTGGCCTGAGAAAACATCGCCTCGATGTCTAGCTGCCATGAGACGTGGTTGACTCATGAAATCACTGCGAACACCCTCGGTACTACACATGGCAAGCAGTGCAACATCTGGAAGACCCCACTTCATTCTTACACAAGTCAACCGTTTTGTTCTATCGCTTGCGGCCGCTTTGTGTTGTATATTAATCTTGAAAAGCTCTTAATGGTTATAAGAAGCGAGACAGTTTGAAAGGAATAATGGTGCTGTTTCATATGAATGTACCTCCCGCCGACAGTGAGCTTAATATTTTCATTTAAGATATTCCATATTTAAAATCTGGCTTTCAAACTAAAATTGAAACATGGAAACAAAGGTTTAGTATTTTGCAAACAAGTAAACAAAGACACCATCATATGAAATTATTCACAATTCTGCATTGACAAAGTCAGTAATCAAATGAGTGACACTGACATCTTTGTACAGTCAAATTGTCATTTTATTTATTATACAGGAAAATTAGTTGTAGTTGCAGTAAAACGGGCCTGGCTCAGTTTAAAAAAATGTTTTACAGCAGGTTCCTGTTCTGCAGCAAAATAAAACAATAAACACAATTTCAACACATTTATACAAGACATTATTGATTAGATAGATATAAACAAGTAAAACATAAAATACGGAAAAACAAGACTAAAAACAGTACATGAGCCGGTAACAGCTTCCTTTTACAGTCCTGTTACCCATGTACTTACTATGTACTTATTATAGCAGGCCTAATTATAATTACTGGGTAATAACTAGGTCCTAAACCTACCCCTAACCCGTGTACTTACCTTATATTAGACAGTACTTTGTAGGTAAGTACACTGTAAGTACACGTAAGTACTGTACTGTAAAAGGAAGCACAAGTTTGACCATTAAGAAGAAACTGTTTATATGACTTTTTGAAAAATATGAAGGACGATAATGTTCGAATATGATAGGGATTGTCATTCCAAATTTTAGTGTAAATATAGAAAAACCAAAATCTTCATTGAAGTGCAAGATACTCTGGTACTTTCCTAAATTTTAAATTCTCAAAAAAAAAAAAAACATTCACATTTCATGAATGGGGTCGGAAAATCGGTCACAATTAACAAAAAGCAATTATTTTAAAATGTAATAGTGACTCAAAACAAAGTATGAGGAACAAGGATGAATATTAGTATACAAGTTATACTAACTATTCCTTTATATGTCTTGAAAAGCACTTTCAGAGTACTGCAATTAATTAAATTTGATCACAAAATGATTGTACATCTTAAATTTTAGCCTTCCATTTAAAATGTAAATGCCTTGGCATGACATTTGTTGACAGACACGTTGTCCTCTGGCCTGTCTATTAAAAGTCATTGGTTTTATGTCACCATTAGCCTTACCATGAGGTCTTGGACAAACAAATGAAAATTAACAGTGCCCTCAATTGAAAGCTTACTATTGTCTTTGGCTTGGTTGACTATGACAGAACATGAGCTGTACAACCACACCGTGTCATGAGCAAACCTTTTATGATTAATTGCACGCTAGACTTTTCCATTCGAAACTTGCCTTATGACTAAACTGCACCTTGTTTTTCTGGGGCGCCAATGTTATACGTATCCATAGAATCCAACTGACTGATGTACGATTGGGTTCTTCAGTGTTTTCAGACAACATATTTGGTTCATTTTTAGACCACTGGCGTAGGATGCAGAGGAAGATGAATGTCTTTGACTTTGATGCATACTGTATGCGTGTGCCATGTTTGTCTCTGCTCTGCAGTTCTGCATCAGAATTCGCTGATGGATATTCAAAGCAAGCCAAAGCAGATAAGCTCTTTTGGCCAAAGCCTGCTGACATTGTCTGGAAACTTGGTTACTTGAGACACTGTAAAAGTCCACACTTTTCACTTTATGAAAGTCAAATGAGCTCAAATGGCAAATACATCTTGAGCTCTTTGTTCTGAAGGGTAATTCAGATTTAAACAGGAAATTCTGGAAGTTCCTGTCACCTCTAGAAACTGACTCCAACCTTGGCAATTTAGTTCATTCCAAGCACGTTCCATTGTTTTATAAAGGGCTGGAAAACTATGGCTCACACATTTACACATAAGAGTCCCCTAAGGAGATTTGTTGGGCTAATGAAGGCTTAGAGAAAGAGCTGAGGTTCATTTCATGGTCAATTCCTCCGGAGATGTTAAACACTATTGAACAAAGGCTAAGACTGTAAACATACAAGATACAGCAAACTCTTAAAAATTTCAAAGTTTTTCACACAAGACATGTTTTTGCATCCAAAACCAAAGGTACAATGAAACGTCCAAACTGTGAAACAATGCAAAGATTAAACTGAACGGTTTTTAATTTGATACAGCTGTCTTACAAATGAGTCACTTGTGCCGTGAGATGCTGAACAAAAAAAAAACACAGACCTCAAAGACCTCTGTCAGTGCATATTAAAATATTAACACAGGAATGTGTGTACTTTGTGTTCACTACATTGATTGTAAGCAGTGATGTAGTGGTGCCTGGAGAAGTGGATATACTCTTAATTTATGTCCCCAATATTTTTTTAAGTGTCCTACCAAAGGATGAACGCTCTGTTATAAACAGTGACATACAAGACTACTGGCCTTGCATTAGTATTGAAAACGCAAGACTTTAGAATATAAAATATAATGAATACAATAGAACATATCGAATCACTAGTATTTTTGCATATCAGGGTCATATATATTACCAGGTATATATTATAGTATTTTATTGCTAGGGGGTTAGGGGTAGCTTTAAACTACAGTAGCTTTTAGCTTTAAACAACAGTAGCTTTAAAAGCATGAAGTATTTGATCAGATACTAATTTTTCGAAAATTGGAAAAACAGCCGTATATTTTAGCTACTTGTATCTTATCTTGCACTGTATAGGCCTGTTCACACCGGGACGAATTTCGCGCGCGATATTCGTCGACGTTTAACGCCTCGTGACTAAACAATGGGCGCCAATGTGAGTGTTCACACCGACGCGAAAAACGCCACGCGTAAAAGCGTCATTTTTAAAAAAACGCCTCGGGTTCGTTTTTTTGGTTTGACGCGCCGCGTCAAAAACTATCCGACCAACGAGATTGGCGGTTTTGCTCACATGTCTGGTGCTTCTGAAGTTACAGTAAAGCATAACTTGGGGGCGCTCAAACACAAAAACGGTCTTGCCGAGCACACATATGCGCGAAGAAGATAGCTGCTGGTCTCGGAGCATAAAGAGCTATGATAATATTTATATGAATATTTCTGTAATAAAAGTATTATAGGGTGACCAAAAGTCCTGTTTTCCTGGGACATGTGTAACTTTGTGCTTTATAGAAATCTGAGTTGAGATGAGAACTGCGCAGTGTGAGTAGTGTCAGTTAGATTTTGACAAGTGAGGAGAGGAGATAACCGCTCTGCTGACTCTATATTCTTTCTTTTATTTTATTTTTCTATTGTGACCAGAGTTGGATGTTTGTTTGTATTTTTTCTCACTCGATCCCCATGTATGAAGACGAGTGTAAAGTTTGAGTTGGTTTTATTAAACGCGGGAAATACGACAACTCTCATCTCTCGTGCATCTGTTCATCCGACAACTAGTGCTATGTATCTCTGGGCAACATCTCAGCTTTGCGTTACATATCCTGTTTTCACGTCCTGTCCTGGCTGTTTTTAAGTGATGAAAATGTCCTGGTTTTCAAAAAAAAAAAAAAAACTCCTGGAAAAGATCGGTTCTATAGCAAAATATAGATGGGCAAACAAGGTGAGGAAGAAAAACAGGATAAAGAGGATGAAAATGAAAGATATAAATAGATTTTGTTAGTTCGTTTTTGTAAGTTTGTGAGAGCTATTTTTTGTTACATTTCGGAGGCATTTCTTTTAGTTATTTATTATTTATATATTTATTTTTCTAAAACAGAAGACATTATTTCTATCATTATTTCATTCATTATTTTTTTTAATATGTCATAATAAAACATGTTGAGACATGAATATGATCACCCTAGTATAGGATTCTATTATTTTTTCTGTTTTACATTAAGCGCCATCTAATGTCAAGGAATGAATTTGCATGTTCGCTCGGCTCATCGTCAGCGAAAAACGCTTGGGTATGAACACAAAATACGCGTTGAAAAACGCAGATGAATAACGCGTGCTGATATTCGTCCCGGTGTGTACGGGCCTTATGATTGTTAACTGAAGTGAAGCATTGTGTTGGGATTAGCGCTCGGCTCGTGCTTCTGTGAACAAAAATCCTGCGTGCTTTGATTGGTCTCACAAACATTTGGACATTGACCAGCGGGTGTTTGAGTGCTGAAGCAGATCAGGGGCCTCATTTATAACCGTTGCTTACGCACAAAACAGGCCCTGAAAGAGGCGTACGCCACTTCCGATGCATAAGTTGTGATTTATAAACAGACGGGAAAATGTGCGCACCTGCACGCAAACTCTGACCCATGCGAACGAACGTTTTGGAGATGGAGCAGTTTGGCGACACTGACGGTGAGCTCGAGTTAAATGTCTTTTTGATCACTTTTAGACAGAAAATCTAAGGAAATTATACATATACAGAGAGATAATACAAATATAATTTCACTCACCAAACCTATCACTTGAAGCAAATATCCATCCCTTCTTAAATATCCGCGCCAGCACACGCGTGGGCCGTTTAGTGAAACTGCACATAGCCTATAATCTAACGGCAGATGAAGTAAAACCGTAAATGTTCATTATGAGTCCATCATAAATACAGTGCATGTTCACAATAACAGTTTAAATGTGAATGATTTAAACTATGTTTTACTCCTGATATAAACATTTAGATTAAATATGCCATTCTCATTAATGGTGTTAAACACTTCAACATGAAATCATTAATAAGAAGTTACAACATTTTTATATTCAATAAATATAAATATTTGTTGTGGATGTGATGCTTTGAACACTTCCTCTGGCATGCTGTCATGTTTTAATGTGGTAACTACATTGATAATTGCTTATCATGATAGCAGATTTTCTGAGAAAATGGTTTTATGCAAATAATGCACAACAAGCTCTATCTGTTTCCATTGAAATTATAAATGATTCATTTTAATTAATTAATTCAATTAAAATACTTTTTGGCCAGTGGAAAGGATTGAGAAAAACTTTCTCTGAAATGTATTTTGCACTATTTTATTTATTAAAAAAAAAACAAAAAAAACAAGGGAAGGATGGGCTACTAAATGATTTTTATTAATGTAATGTGACAGCACTCGTATTTCATATTTTCCTAATGTCTTGTACCGTTAAACATCTTATCATGTGGATGAATAATCATATGCAAATAATATGCAGATGAGGACATGCATAGTAAAAATAGGCGTTATAATCTCCATATATGGTTATTTCGGGGAGGACACGCATGTGCGCACAATCTTTTGCTGACAGGGATTTATAAAGTGAATTCTGCGCAGGTTCTGGCGTACGCACGGTTTTATAAGTCTGAATATTTTTTTGCGTATGACATTTTTGGCTTTCGGGCATACGTACACTTTTAGTAAGGATCCTACGCACAGTTTTATAAATGAGGGGTATGACGACTGGGTGTTTTTTATTCACGAGATTGGATAGCAACTAAATGATGCGCATCAGAGGGGATTTAGAAGTGGGTATACGCAATGCCGACTGAAAAAGAAGTGGGTATACTCCGTATACCTGCGTATACCCTGCACTACACCACTGGTTGAAGTGACTTTCCTTAATTCTATGTGGCATTGATTCAACAAGGTGCTGAAAGCATTCTTTAAAAAATTTATGCCATATTGATAGGATAGCATCTTGCAGTCGATGGATGGGATGCACATCCAGGGCACAAAGCTCCCGTTCCACCACATCCCTAAGACGCTCTATTGGATTGAGATCTGGTGACTGTGGGGGCCATTTTAGTACAGTGAACTCTTTGCCATGTTCAAGAAACCAATTTGAAATGATTCAAGCTTTGTGACATGGTGCATTATCCTACTGGAATTAGCCATCAGAGGATGGGTACATGGTGGCTATAAAGGCATGGACAAGATCAGAAACAATGCTCAGGTAGGCCGTGGCATTTCGATGCCCAATTGGCACTAAGGGGCCTAAAGTGTGCCAAGAAACATCCCCCACACCATTACACCACCAGCAGCAGCCTGCACAGTGGTAACAAGGCATGATAGATCCATGTTCTCATTCTGTTTACGCCAAATTCTGACTCTACCATCTGAATGATAGTCATCAGACCAGGCAACATTTTTCCAGTGAGCTCTTGCAAATTTTTGCCTCTTTTTCCTATTTGTAGTGGAGATGAGTGGTACCCGGTGGGGTCTTCTGCTGTTGTAGCCCATCCGCCTCAAGGTTATGCGTGTTGTGGCTTCACAAATGCTTTTCTGCATACCTTGGTTGTAACGAGTGGTTATTGCCATCAAAGTTGCTCTTCTATCAGCTTGAATCAGTCAGCCCATTCTCCTCTGACCTCTAGCATCAACAAGGCATTTTCGCCCACAGGACTGCCGGATACTGGAGGTTTTTCCTTTTCATGCCATTCTTTGTAAACCCTAGAAATGGTTGAATGAAAATCCCAGTAACTGAGCAGATTGTGAAATACTCAGACCGACCCGTCTGGCACCAACAACCATGCCAACATGGGAACTGCCATGTGATTGGTTGATTAGATAATTGCATTAATGTGAAATTGAACAGGTGTTCCTAATAATCCTTTAGGTTAGTGTATGTGAAATATGTATTTCATAAGTCCCTAAATCGGTGAAACACTGACATCACTTAGTCACACTATTTCAAATATGTGTAAATAATTAATTTGTATGTAATTTTGTGTTCATCTGTGATCTATTAGTTTAACACAATGCTTTGTGCAATTGATTACTCTTGTCTTGTTGAACACTGGGAGAGAACTTGCAGGGTTTTTTCATTCCATATAAAGTTCACTGTGGGGAAATATCGAGTGAGTTTTGTAGTTAATCTTAATCCGTGTCTCATTCTTTCTTTTCATATTCAATTGAGATTCCAAAATCAGAAAATGAAAAAACGGTTTGTTATTTCGTTATTGGTTTATAAATGTGATACCAAAAAACAAATAACACGTCATTTTTCATACTTTTGATTTTATGCTCAGATCAAAAATAGGGAATGAAATAAAGAGGGCACAGACCGATTTTGATTTTGATATTTAACTTTTTAAATTTGTGTGAACCAGAAGTTTTCTTTGTGTGTTGAAAGTTTGCCGCAATTTTGCAAAGAGTTAAAGAAGCCTCAAAAATCTCAATCTTGCAGTGATTGATTTAATTAAAGACTTATTTGACTCTATCAAGACACATACAGATGGGTATCCAGTGATGTTCTGAAATGAGAGTGAGAAGATTCTGTTTTCAGCACAACTTTAAGCAAAAAAGACAGACAAAATGACACAGAACTGGAGAGGACTGTGGTTGGATCAATATAAGAATTTTATCTAGGTTTTCACATTTTAGTCCGGGAGTCTGTGAAGGAGAATGTCGAGTTGGGAAAATCCTCAGAGAGATTAATCAGCCATACCATGAATTCCGAAGTCAGGTAGGCTAAGTCATATGCTAAGAATCAAGTAGGCCTACAGGATATTGTTATGTGGTCTAATCATAATATTAGTAGTATTAATTTTAATTATTAGACCGATCAACCATGACATAATGGTTCAGCGCCTGTCCCGAGAAAAATGGCGTTTGTCAGGTCCAGTTTGTATCCAGCCTCCCACAGGGATTTAAGATGCCCCAACGCCTGTGAAGAGACGACTCAACACTGGCGATATGTTATGGCTCCGTATTATATATAAACAATATTTATATTTCATATTTATATATTAACAATATGAATGTAAGCCAGAGGAGAACTGGCCCCCGACTGAGCCTGGGTTCTCCCAAGGTTTTTTCTCCATCCAATCTGATGGAGTTTTGGTTCCTTGCCACTGTCGCCTTGCTTTGTCTGCTGTTGGCTTGCTTAGTTGGGGTTATTTATTATTTATTATTTAATATTTAATAGTTAACAATATTATTGATCTGTGTTGTACTACTGTCATGTTATCACTGTGAAGCTGCTTTGACACAATCTGTATTGTAAAAAGCGCTATATAAATAAATGTGACTTGTGACTTGACATAATGACCACCTGCCAGTGTAGGGAGTAACGCGTTACAAAAGTAATGCAAATACAGTAGGCCTCATTAATTGCTTTTTGCTGTAATTCAGTTATATAACGCATTACAAAATAAAAATCTGTGATATTATCCCATTACTGTAATGAATAAACTCGGAAACAATTGCAAGTTACTCAAATATTTATTGAGACACGAATCACAGCCACAGGCAGGCAGGCTAGCAGGCTTAGCAGCGCAGGGACTCGATGGTCAGACGAGACAGGTGCAGAGTGAAGTGCAGTGACGATCAACGTAACGAATCCAGACATCCACAGGAAACAGACAGGAACAATGAAGGAGACTGGAACGACGAGGGATCTGACACTGGACACCAACAAACAACGATCTGACAATGGAGATGAGAATTGGGTGAGATTAAATAGACCAGGAAGATAGACTGCAGCTGGTGCTGAGTGATTACTGAATGAGCTCTGATGAGCGGCCACGCCCCTCTAATCAGCACACACACACACAACAACAGAAACAAGAGACATAAATGAGACATAGGATTTACCCACCGTGACAGTACCCCCTTCCCTAGGAACGCCTCCTGGCGTTCCCAGACTCCCTTACCTGTCGATTGTAATCATCGATAAGGGAGTGATCCAGGATGTCTCTAGCTGGTACCCAACTTCTCTCCTCCGGACCGTAACCTTCCCAGTCCACCAAGTACTGTAATCCGCGTCCCCTCCGTCTCGAGTCCAGAATACGGTTAACCGAATAAGTGGATTCCCCATCTACGAGGCGCGGCGGGGGGAACCGGGACTGGCGGATTAATGTGAGCATAAAAGACGGGCTTAATTTTGGAAACATGAAAGACGGGATGGATTCTCCTGTACACTGGAGAAAGATTCAGCGGACTGTCACCGGACTAATGATTTTGGTGACAGCAAACGGGCCAATGAATTTAGGTGCGAGTTTATTCGAAACGGAACGGAGAGGAATATCCTTGGTAGAAAGCCACACTTTAGAACCGACGACGTATACGGGAGGCTTCCGCCGGTGGCAATCGGCTTTGGCCTTGGTGCGCGCCCCCACTTGGAGTAGAGTCTCACGGGCTCTAGTCCAAGTGTGGTGACACCTCTGGACGAAGGCGTGGGCGGAGGGGACCGCGACTTCGGATTCCAGACTAGGAAAAATCGGTGGCTGGTAACCTACACTACACTCAAATGGTGATAGGCCCGTGGATGACACTGGCAACGTATTGTGGGCGTACTCCACCATAGAAAGTTGCTGACTCCACGAGGAAGGATTCTTGGACACTAAACATCGCAATGTTCTCTCCAAATCCTGGTTGTCTCGCTCAGTTTGACCATTGCTCTGTGGATGGAACCCAGAGGACAGACTGACAGTCGCCCCCAGAAGTTTACAAAACTCTCTCCAAAATTTGGATACAAATTGGGGTCCTCTGTCAGAAACCACGTCTGTCGGAAGGCCATGAATCCGAAAGCCGTGGTCAACGACAATAACCGCTGTCTCCTTGGCTGAGGGTAATTTGGGCAAGGGAATGAAATGAGCCGCCTTCGAGAACCGGTCCACCACGGTCAAAACTACCGTGTGACCCTGGGAGGGTGGGAGGGCGGTAATAAAATCTAGTGCGATATGGGACCAGGGTCTCGAAGGCACCGGCAGCGGTTGGAGTAACCCGTCCGGGGGTCGATTGGAAGTCTTACCCGTGGCACAAACAATAGCAAGCCAATACAAAACTGCGAACATCACGAGCCATGAGAGGCCACCAGAATCGTTGCTTGACTAAAGACATAGTGCGATTGACTCCTGGATGACAAGCCACATTGGAACAATGACCCCACTGAATAACGCTGGACCGTAAACTCTCCGGCACAAACAAACGGTTCGGTGGGCACCGAGTCGGAGTAATTACGTTACCCCTTCTAAGGCCTTCATGACCTTCGATTCGACCTCCCATGTGAGTGTAGAGATGAATAGATTCTCAGGTAAAATGCACTCGGGAGTAGACGGGCGATCGGAACGGTCAAAAATGCGCAATAAAGAATCGGGTTTGATGTTTTTAGAACCCGGGCGGTACGAGAGAGTAAAGTCAAAACGTCCGAAAAAAGAGCCCACCGAGCCTGCCTGGAATTAAGTCTTTTAGCCGTACGAATGTATTCCAAATTCTTGTGATCGGTCCAAACGATAAAAGGTACCCCCGACCCTTCTAACCAGTGGCGCCACTCCTCCAATGCTAACTTGACAGCAAACAACTCTCTGTTGCCAATGTCATAATTGCTTTCGGCAGGGGACAAACGATGGGAAAAAAACGCGCAAGGATGCATCTTATCGTCTGAAGGAGAGCGCTGGGATAACACCTGCACCTACCCCCATCAGGGGTTATCAGGATGGGAGCTGAAACAAAGCAGTTCTTCAGTTTGGCAAACAGAGCTTCTGCTGCGCTTGACCACCTGAACGTCGTCCTGGGGGAGCTCAAGGCGGTCAGAGGCGCGGTTAGTCGGCTGAAATTGCGAATAAAACGCCGGTAAAATTTGGCGAACCCCAGAAACCTCTGTAGGGCCTTACGGGAATCTGGACTTGGCCAATTCACCACAGCCTTAACCTTGTCAGGATCCATGCGCATTCCCTCAACCGAGATGATGTGACCCAGGGAAGGAACAGACTGTGCATGAAACACGCATTTCTCCACCTTGACAAAAAGCCCATTCTCTAGCAACCTCTGAAGCACCTGTCGGACGTGTTGCACGTGTTCCTGGAGAGATGATGAAAAAATCAATATATCATCCAGGTAGACATATATGAATTGATCGACCATGTCTCACAACACGTCATTGACAAGTGCTTGGAAGACCGCTGGGCTATTGGACAAACCGAAAGGCATGGCCAAATATTCAAAGTGCCCCCTAGGGGTGTTAAATGCGGTCTTCCATTCATCCCCCTCCCTAATGCGGACCAAATGATAAGCATTTCTTAAATCCAATTTCGTGAAGATGATGCTCCTTGCAACCTCTCGAAAGCTGAAGACATCAACGGCAAAGGATAAGTATTCTTTACCGTGATGTTGTTCAGCCCCCGGTAATCAATACAAGGTCGCAACGATCCATCCTTCTTCCCCACAAAAAAGAACCCCGCCCCCGCAGGAGAAGAGGAAGGGCGGATGAACCCAGTTGCTAGAGAATCAGAAATGTATTTCTCCATGACCTCTCCTCTGGGACAGAGAGTGAATATAATTTGCCCTTAGGCGGAGACGTACCTGGCAATAACTCTATAGCACAGTCATAGGGACGGTGCGGAGGGAGAGAATCAGCCCGAGACTTACTGAACACCTCCTTCAGATCCCGATACTCCGTGGGCACGTTAGATAAATCCCACTGTCTCCTCCTGTAACATACGAACAGAAACAGACGGACAGGCAGAGACAAGACAAGACTTATGACAAAAACTGCTCCAAGTCGCTACAGATTTCAGTTGCCAGTCTATTTTGGGATTGTGACGGGTGAGCCAGGGGTGACCAAGAACGATGGGTGCAAGGGGAGTGTCCAGAATGTAGAATGAGATGGTTTCAGAGTGATTGCCTGATGTGATGAGGGTGATGTCTTCAGAAACCAGAGATATAGTGGGGAGTTTTTGACCATTGAGGGCGTGTACTTCGATCTGATGGGTGAGTGTCTTGAGGGGAACTTGGTGTTTGAGTGCAAAGTTGTGATCCATGAAGTTACCTTCGGCGCCAGAGTCCAAAAGTGCATTGCAATCGTGACGGTGGTTTGACCATCGGAGTCTAACCGGAAGGAGGGTCGATGTCGATGAGGTCTCTCGGCGGAGATCCCACCCGATAGTAGCCTCATACTTACTATCGGGCTGAGCCTTTTAACGGACAGTTATAGGCAAAGTGTCCCGTTCCGCCACAGTACAAGCAAAGGCCCTGGGATCTCCGCCTCTCCCTCTCCTCCCGGGAAAGCCGGGCTCGACCCACCTGCATGGGCTCGGGATCGTAGGCGGGGCTGACCGCGTCCTCACCTCCAGCTCGATGTCCTTCAGAGGCCGCCCGAGAGCGGTAGTTGGGTCCTCTTCGCTCTACTCGCGACAGCCTGGTGTCCACTCTCAGGGCAAGGGTTATTAAGTCGTTGAGTCTGGTTGGTAAGTCCAAGGCATAAATTTCCTTCTGGACGCGGTCAGCCAACCCATGCAGGAACATATCCCACTGCGCCTCCTCGTTCCATTGGCTCTCCGCCGCGAGGGTCCGAAACTCAATCGAGTAGTCCGAGACGGATCGTTGTCCTTGCTGCAGCTCGGCCAGCCTCCTGGCCGCCTCTCTGCCTCCGAGTGCACGGTCGAAGACCCGTTTCATTTCGTCGGAGAGCTTTTGGAACGAGGTGCAGCAGTCGTCCTGGTTCTCCCACACCGCCGTCCCCCATAGCGCCGCTCTCCCAGTCAGCAGTGTCAATACAAACGCCACCTTGGTTCTCTCCTCCCGGAAGGTCCTGGGTTGAAGAGAGAAATGCATGGAGCATCTAGTTAGAAAAGCTCGACAAAAATCGGGTTCACCTGAGTAAGACTCGGGGGCTGGTAAGCGTGGTTCCGACTGGGAGGGGTCCACTGGTGGTAATTGGGGAATCGGCGGTGGGATCGGCGCAGCGGGAATGCGCAGCTGTTGGACTTGCTGGGTGAGCCCGGACACCTGCGCCACTAACGCCTGAACCGCACGAGCAGTGTCGTTGATGTTTCTTTCTTGATGTTCCATTCGCCGTCTGCTGTGGTTAACAAACTCCTCCAGGCTTTCAGACATTGTCACTCGCTGCTTCCATGTTTGGTCAGATCGTTCTGTAACGAATAAACTCAGGAAGCAATTGCAAGTTACTCAAATATTTATTGAGACACACAAATCACAGCCACAGGCAGTAAGGCAGGCAGGCAGGCTAGCAGGCTATAGGCTAGCGCAGGGACTCGATGGTCAGACGAGACAGGTGCAGAGTGAAGTGTAGTGACGATCAACGTGACGAATCCAGACATCCACAGGAAACAGACAGGAACAATGAAGGAGACTGGAACGACGAGGGATCTGACACCGGACAGCAACAAACAACGATCTGACAATGGAGATGAGAATTGGGTGAGATTAAATAGACCGGGAAGATTGACTGCAGCTGGTGCTGAGTGATTACTGAATGAGCTCTGATGAGCGGCCACGCCCCTCTAATCAGCACACACACACATACAACAACAGAAACACGAGACATGAATGAGACATAGGATTTACCCACCGTGACAATTACAATCTCAGTAACGCACATTGCAATATCAAGTCAAGTCACCTTAATTTATATAGCGCTTTTTACAATACAGATTGTTTCAAAGCAGCTTTACAGAGATAACAGGAAAATAATGTTTATAGATATAAAATGAAGCCAAAAGCTAATGGCCACAAAGGTGAGTCAGGTTGCCAGTTCTTCTTTTGGCCAAGGAACGAAATACAATGCATTTTAACACGAAATTAAGTGCTGTTTTTAAAATATAGGTATAATTCACAAACACTGAGAAACATTTCGGCAACCATTTTTCCGGTTTCTAACATATCAGCTATGAGGATATGATGTTTACTTGCTGCCTAATATATCCCGGTCACTGACAGGTGCAATGGTAGCAAGATAATCAATTATAAATAATTATTGGATAAGTGTAGTTCAGTGCAGCCCTTTGCACAGGTACACATGATTTTATCCCAGATCTGCAGGGGTTAACCATGGGATGTGGGACCAACTCAGGGTTGACCATGGCAGAGAGTTTTACATGTGCTTGTACAAGCAAGAGATGCTGTCAAGAAATAGACACAACCCTAGCAGGCCACCATACCTTCAAACAACATCAAAAAGGGTGAGTTTTTTGTAATAAGGGCAAACAGTACAACTAATCAAACATAATAAAGAAAGAAAAAGACTCTGGCCATTTATTCTTCTAACAAATAAGGAGTGAAAGCATTTAAAATAAACTAATCTTTAACCTATTACATTTTCATACCATATAAAATCATGTTTGTGTTCCAACCATAGACTGTAAAAAAATATGGACGTAGTGTCCGTGACGTCACCCATAGGTTTCTGAAGAGCGTTTTTGAAGACTAAAGTGGGCGGGGCCAACCGTCGCCATCTTGGCAGTGCGTCATCTCTCGTCACTACCGGATAAATTAAAATGGGCAAAGAGACGGGACGCAGGTGGAGCTGAGGTGCTAATGCTATGCTACTGCCCTTGCGCTGAATTGACAGCTGATTGAAAAAGTAAAGCCAATGGTTCAAGTTCATGTTTTTGCCCTTCGAAATATTATAATAGTTAAGACGTAACTAAAAGTGAGACTATTTACTTTACTTTTTATCAACTTTATTAATCTCACAAGTGGCAAAGGAGCATGTATACAACAGTACATAACACAGATACACACACTCACATTCAAGCAGTCAACTATGTGCATCGTGATGCATTATTATTCTGCTAATTAAAAATGTATTAGTAACTTACAATATTGCTCTAAGCTTGTGCATGTGACAGTGATTCAAGGCAATCACATATGTCAGTCGGCATCACGTCAAGTTCGTAAAGAGCTTTAATTCAGTCCATTTTACAATCTGATTTTGGCCGCCTCAGTTTCTCAGATGGGTTAAACCAAAGATATTACCTCAGAACTTCAAGTAAATGAACTAGAAATCCACGCTCATTCAAGGGTGTGCATCTATTGCTTGGACGGAACGAACGCACTGAAACATCCATTAGTGCATGCGAGGGAAACAGCTGGAAACACAGCGCTGGGTCGATCTCTCCACACTCAACACGACGGAATCCAACAGTGTGCACAGGCGAAGGTATAATACATGTATTAAATTGTATGAAATAATCCCGGAAAAAGCACAAACACAGCTGAGGGTGACGCTAACAGACAGCAGACAAACGACTAGCAGTGAAAGCAGCGGCACCTGTCACTCAAGTGGCCACGCCCTTAATTATGCAGAACTTTAAGGCTTAAATATAATTTAAACAGATGAGTTGTAAAAAAATTCACCCCTCTCACAGTTGTCATGAAGGGAAAAATGAGCTCTATAGACCAAAGCCACTTTTTGCTCCAGGCTGTAAACAGGTTTTTTTCTGCTGTAAAGTTGGGCATTTTAACATGGGGAGATGCAGATTTGACTCGCTTCTGCAGCCTGCCTCAAGCGGCCACTCGAGAATTGCAGTTTAATTCACTTCCGTATTGGCTTCAAGAGAGAGACGGGGAGGTTGCCGCTTGGTTCCAACAGAATCTTCGGGTGGAAAGGATTTGGCCCCGAGGTGAACAATCGCATAAACACACCTGCTGGACCAAGTCCTCAACATGGGGGACAATGACTAAATTCTGCATTTCAAACCTGACATGTAAATTAAGTTAAATTGACCTAGGCAGAGTGGTGCAATCGTGGAATGCACACAGGATCCCAGGTATGCTAAACTGAGTATGTACAACACTTTTAAGCAGTTATTTTTTTTCAAACTCCAACCACATACAGCTTAAATGGCATTGCTTTGTTAGTTTGTTTCCTTGTTTTAGGCCTTGGAATAACCAATGAACTTGCAGCAGGTGGCTTTCAAGCTAAAATCTCGGAAGAGCTGCTGCCCAATGCCTTGTTTGTGGCAAACATGTATGAGCAATATTTTGGATCCTCGCTGACTCGCTGGATTCAGTTTTTGGAACTGTCCCATTTTCATCTGAGGAGGATAGATGTCACGCAGAACAAGTCTTTGCAGACACCTACCCTGAGATCTCTCTTCTTTTTAATCATGTGGTAAACAATGACTATACTCCTTTCCAAGATGCCTTGCTGCACCTCATAAATGTCACCCAAAGATATGTCTGAAAAAAGTAACAGAAATGCTGTGGTATTGGGTAGCTAGGACAGGGTTGCTCAAACTCGGTCCTGGAGGGCCACTTTCCTGCAGAGTTAAGCTCCAACTCTGATCAAACACACCTACCTGTGAGTTTCTAGTGATCCCTAAGACATTGATTAGCTTGCTCAGGTGTGTTTGATCACTGTAACCCCTAAAAAACACTGGATCAGTCTACGGCGCGGAACGTCAGCTTCGCAGATGCTGGAGCTAATCGTGCCCATTATAGTCAATGCTCTTAAAGGGCACCTATTATGGAAAATTCACTTTTACATGGTGTTTGAACATAAATGTGTGTTGGCAGTGTGTGAGCAAAACCCCCCTGAGAATGATAAAAATCCACCCAGTGGTTTTTTACAATCTCAATAAACCATATGCACTGTCTCAGAACGAGCTGTTCGATTGACAGTGTGCTTGTGGCATAGACCCCGCCCTCGGTGATCTGTACAGCATCGTCCATTGTTTCAACGACAGCCGGTGATGAACTTAAATGTTCTGTCGTGGGTTAATCCTGTTGTTGTGGCTTAAAAGTTAATCCTCAAGTGTGGATCGTCGTCTACTGTTTGCGATCCACCGTCACCTCTAGTAACAGTAAGTGTATTTTATGATTTTTGAGCATGTCAGCCAATTCAACTACAAATGCGTCTAAAGTTGTTGTCGTCGTAGGATGTCTGTGTATATAATTTAAACCTTGTTTGTATAGTGTGTAACCACACGTTTATATATATATATATATATATATATATATATATATATGTATATATATATATATGTATATATATGTATGTATAATTTTTTTTAAAATATTGTATTAAAAACTGCATATATGTTCTTGTACTCTAAGTTAGCCATCTTATCACATTTGCCACAGAAGCATCTGTATGACAAGTAATATAAACATGACGCAAGAGGTCCCTCGCATAAATGTAATTTCGCTTGTGCATAGCAAACTTTATCACAGTATGTGTATGTAGTTTCCAAAAATTGCGCCAATATTAGTGTTTGTGTGTGTTGTACATCCATAATTTCAAAGGGGATGCGATTACAACTCTATAAGTACATAAATGTATCAAATAACCATACCGAGACGTACTGGTCCATTCTCATTTGTGTTTATTCTGCCGGAGTCTCTTCCTACTATTTATATATTCCGATTCAAACTTTCGGTTTAATGACATTCAAAAGCGTCTCTATCTCAGCCCTTCTGCTTAGAACGACTGCCATAGGTATCAAAGTTACGCCCTCATCCAAAGGCAGGGCGGGATATGCAGCTCATTTGCATTTAAGGTTGTATACACCAAAACACATCATTTTAAACAGGCCCCAAAAATGACATTTTCAAATGGTTATTATAAATTAACTGTGGGGTATTTTGAGCTGAAACTTCACAAATACATTCTGGGGACACCCGAGACCAATGTTACATCTTGTAAAAAGAGGCATAATAGGTGCCCTTTAAGTCCACCAGCTGTGGACGGGGCGCGTGTCAGAAGCGTCGCTCCGCAGAGAATAGGTAGCAGGTCTATTTTCGCTGCTTGCCGCGTCAAGCAGCACAGAGCACATCGTTCTGGGCAGGAAGTCAGACACAGAACGGCATAGAGCATCCGGTAGATTTTTAAAATAAAACATCCTGTGGAGACTGAAGAAGTCACCAACGCTCTGCTACTGAAACACGTCTGAAATGCTTCCAGTGGACGCCGAGCTAGGGACGCATTAAAAACGCATCGCTGACGTTCCGCGGACATACTAGTCCAATGCCTCACAAAGCTGTTTAATGCTTTATTGGATCGAAGTAACCATAACAACAATTTCACAGTTTAATTTGTCAGGAGATACATTACTAATTAAACTGACATTATGTTATTACTTACATTGTCTCATTTTACTGCATTTTTTGTGCACTTGTAATGTTGAATTTAAAAAAACATGTATAATTTTTACTTTATAAGATTTTAAATATTGTTTATGTAGACAACCTGTGCTAACGGCAAATTCAGCCAATTATTCTATTGCATAAATAATGCATTATTGTGTTGTGTGATCTAGGTCTACACAATTTAGTTGTTTAGTTTTATGATTAAAGGGTTAGTTCACCCAAAAATGAACATTCTGTCAGTATTTACTCACCCTCATGTTGTTCCAAACCTCTATGTGTTTATTTGTTCTGCTGAACACAAAGGAAGATATTTGGAAGAAAGTTTTAATCAAACAGATCTCAATCCCCATTGACTACCATAGTATGTATTTTTTCCTAGTATGGTAGTCAATGGGGATTGAGATCTGTTTGATTAAAACTTTCTTCCAAATATCTTCCTTTGTGTTCAGCAGAACAAATAAACACATAGAGGTTTGGAACAACACAAGGGTGAGTAAATACTGACAGCAATTTCAGAATTCATTTCTGGGTGAACTAACCCTTTAAGTTCCAGTGTGCATTATTTCCTAAACAATCAAAAACCCTGCTGCAATATGTCATAGCAGCAGCTGTAAGGAATCACTTCAGAAAGAGAGAGCAAATGCCTCATCTGTCATCAATAGCGCTGTCTGTTGCCTAATTAGAATTCACATATCAGCGTGCAATGATCACAGCAAGGACATGCTCCTTCAGGCAAAAACACAAGGTTTATTCTGCAGATGACTCAAGAATTCATCTGTCATAGTACGCCACACATTTCCCGCGTGGATCCTTGTTTCCAAGTAAACAAAGGCACGAGGCAGGCCGTGGTCTGAACGGGATGACCTCACCCTTCCCAGAGATCACTAGATTCTGTTTGACAGCCGTAACGTTCCACAGGAGTGCCGATAGAGTGGTTCCAACTCAGGAACCAGCAAATTATGTACTTATGGCAAGTAAACACTTTGGTTGGATGTGTAAACACATTTGACATCATTTTTATCATTGCTCTTTCGCTGAAAAACAGCTGTGATTGACTTAGATTTATCCCATCATGCCTGCAGATTTGCACTTTTGCATGTTCAAACTGGCATGTCAGGGTCGCTGATACTTTGCATCAATGACACATTCAACAACCAATGGCATGTCATTGTGGCGCTGTGTTGAGGAGCTATATTTTTTTTAATGGCAATGCAAATTAGATTTCACATTTTCGTTCAAGGGTCATATTTTCATTGAGGCCATGTATGACTTAAGAGGACATATGGCGTATGCTGAATTCGGAATAGCATACTAAAATGGCAGAAATAGTATGTTGTCAGATAAGTATGCAGATAGTGCAGACTGTACTTTCCATCTTGGTGCTTGCCTGGACTGTTCACCTGTTCATCATTATCTCATTTATGTTTGCCTATTTAAACCCTGCACACTTACTCATTCATTGCAAAGTCTTGTATGTGTCACACTGCATTTCTTGACCATTCTCCTGGTTTCCTCAATCTTGTTTTTTTTATCTGCTTGGTATTCTGGGATTTCTGTTTTTGCATGTGCCCCTTTGATTGTGTTTTATGTTTGGATGGATTGCCTATGTTCTTAAAGGAATACTTCACCTCTGGAAAAATGAATGTGTATTTAAAATGGGTCATTTATGTGGTAAAACATTTGAAATTATTTTTGAATTTGGAGATTTCTAGACTGAGAAAAGCCGAAAAATGTATTTTTGGCTTATGTGGATGAAAGACAACAACTCCCAGAATAGAATTCTGAGAATTCTAGATCGCACAAAATGTCCGAGATTCGGCTTTTGCATTCTACAGTCGCCATTCATCATGTTTACTGTGGCGAGCAGGACGAGTGAGGGCCGCGGGAGAACGGCGTGAGGCCGGTGGCGTGATTTACCGATGAGCGACACCTGTGAGATGCACCGGTCTCGTATCTCTCATGGAGGAGAGGGAATTTTCTTAGCAATGCTAAAACACACATCAAATGATCACTTGTTTAGTGTAACCACCTCATTCAGATTCAGATCGGCAAAATGCCGATTTTTTGTGTCATAGGACTTTTTCCAGACAAAAAATATATACATCTCTCGTCTCAGGTGGATATGAGGGTGGAAAGCATGGTAATTTGATAATACTACAGGTTTCCTACTAATACAAAGCTTAATGCTAAATCCTGAAGTATCCCTTTAACCTATTGCCTGTTGTTTGGATTACCCACAAATCAAAGCTGCATTTGGATCTTCAGCCCTGTGTCTCGCAGCAGTACGTGAAATATTGAGATTTAATGGTGCATTCACACCGGATGCGAATAGTCAGGCGCGAATGATTTCAAAGTTAAGTCAATGCAAAGACGCGTTATGCTCGTAAAAAATTCCTGCGGCGAATGAGGCGTAGAGCGCGCCGCGAAAGACGCGAATATGCCTCATTCGCGCAGATGCCGCAATTGAGCGTCTGCGCGTTACGCGCGAATAGTTTAGTTAGTGCTATTTGTGCCTGCTTGCTTCACATGGCAAAGTGACATAATAAATTCCCGCTCTGATTCACTCATTCGAAATGGAGGAAAATTTAATTTTAGCCGTCAGCGGACACCCGGAGATTTATGACTCAACGTCGTACTTTTATCGAGACAGGAATAAAAAGGACCTCACTTGAAAGAGGATAAGTGAGGAGATTTTACAACCTGGTAAGTTTAAGATGTACAAAATTTTACTTTTGAGTCACGTTATTGACCTAGGCCTACTAACCAGCTATTTTATAAATATTTTCCAGCTAAAATATACAATTACTTTCCGTTAACAAAATAATGTGTTTATTCAGAGGATTTCTGCCGTAAAAAGTGGAAAAGCCTCAGGGACACATACCTCAAGGAGAAGAGGAAAGAGACCGACAAGAGGAGTGGGTCAGCAACAGGGTCTGGGAAGAGGTGGGAATTCGCCCAGATCTTGGGATTCCTCGACCCCTTCATCACCCCAAGGGAGACAACTAGTAATATGGAGGGGGTCGAGGTCCAGATCAGAGACCGGACCACCTCGAGGACCAGGGACAACTAGGAGAACCATCAGGGGAGACATTGATAGGTGTGTTTCCAATAAAGCCACATTACATGGCATATATGCTGTCATGTTTACAGATGAAGAAATGTAATCTCTCCATGAGTAATCTGCCCAACAAAGGCAAAGCGCAGTAACTACACATTTGGTCAAAAATGAGTTAAGACTTGTAATGGGCTATATGACGTGTGCTGTCTTGTGAAAAAATATCTGGGTTAAATTATGTCCCGTTTTGGAGATGCATTACCACATAATCTACCCATAACATGTTTGACTGGCTGGTATAAAAACTTTAAAGGTGCATTGCGCAACATTTCATGTTAAAAATAGACGTTTTCTAAACCATACATGCTGAAACAATCGCCTGATGGGCTAAATGAGCCCTTCTCTGATCACTGCGATCGCCTCTATAATCCTGTACAGTAAAATAAATAAGAGGGATTCGGGCTTGAATCTGAGACTGGGCGTGAACGTCATGCACGTTCACGCTCACCTGGCTATGTGCCTATGCTTTGCAGGATAGAGTATTTGCCGTCATTCTCTGTATCAGAGGAGACAACTCGAGCGACGCAACTTTAGTCAACTTACCACAAAAGTAGAAGATGGATTCAAAGGGACAGTTTAGCCTACATCTGGTCACTTCATGCATTTTCTGTGATAACTTATTAGATCATGAAAAGAACAGGTTGAATCCAGACGGATTTGAATCCGATAGCTCAAACCACTTGAGGACGTGGTCTGGGCTGTATTCCAGACGAAACTGGACAAGTGTAAATGCATCTGGTTGTTGAAAACAGACTATGTCATGTTTAGTCATATATGACAACGCGCATCACCGCAGCTGAGTGTATTCATCAAGCCAGCGTGCCGCAATCTATCGCAAATCAAAGTGAAAGTAAGACGCATACGATTAACACTAAGTTACCTTCTACCTCCACTATCTTCATTAAAAGTAGCCTTTAGAAATTAAAATGATCTCATACCAGGGCTTTTGCCGCTCTCTCATATTGCTGTCTTTGCTGATTTTGAAATAGCCGAAGCCGATGATTTATAAAATGTAGCTCATCCGTTGCTTTCAAGTGCACGTGCACTCATGAAATCTGTATATAATGGGGAATTGAATATCAGATTAATATCTGTTTTGCAAAAACACATTTATGTGACCAGGTGTAATGGAATCGTTTTGATAAATCAAATAGATCTGAGAAAACGCATTGTGGCCAGGTGTAAAAACAGCCCCAAAGAGACCGGCTTGTAGTTCATTACAAACCCCAACGCAAACTCCACGTAAGACAAAGAAAATACAACTTCTCTGTCCAGTGCCACGGCGTCGGAATAAGACTAGAGTCAACATCGGGAAGGCTTCCAACAAACGAAGAGATCTCCGGTCTGCTCTTGGGCTCAAAAGTGTTCATGAACGTGTTTCCATAATAATACAATCATAAGTGGATACAGTAAGCACATAAACAGTTCAACATGGAGATCGATGGAATCAAAAGCCGAAGTTTTTGACTACCCCTGTTTTCCCCTCACACACACATAGGCCTACATAAGTGTGTAATTTACTCAAATGCCTTTCCTTTCATATATTTTAAATGACTTGCAGATTTATAACTGTATTACCTCATTATGGCTGTAACAAAAGATGTGTGCCTGATGCTCCTTTGGTTATGAACAGCTCGTGCAAACGTGCGTGTATGCGTGTATTCCATGAGCGCGCACGCAGTTTCGTTTGTCGCCAGAGGGGGCGTAGTTCTGCAAAAACTCAAAGACTTGCGTTTTGCTCCTTTAACCCATTTACTCCTAAAACGCCAGCTAAAAACGCCTATAAAAACCTATGTTATTCTAGGATAAATGTCCTTATCTCCTGAGGGTTTTCTGAAAAAAATACTAAGAATTGTCAACGTCTACTAAAACCTTAATATCTAAGCCTCTGTAGCACTTAGAAACATGAAATAAAATGCATTTTAAAGGTAAGGATCACTGTTTTTATTTAAACATGCTTCCTTAGAACTCACATAACAAAACATTTTTCTAAAAATTCTCAAAAAATAAATTTAAATAAAAAAATATAAATCAATTATATAAAATATCACAAATAATATTTTAAAACATCCCAACACTGGGTGGTTTGGGTGGTCACATGGTCTTTAAAAAAATCAACAAGACCCACCTCATGTGTATTTGAACCAATGACAGTGCGTTTTATGCTGCACGTGTCATGAAAAGGTTGACGAATACAAAATGCTGCGTCACGCAGCAGCCGGCGGGAGTTTCAGAGTTGCGCAGCGCAGTAACCGGCGGTAGATGTAATGTTGCGGCGTGCAGCTTCCGTCACAAATGGGTTAAAGGCCTTTTTCTCCATTTCTTTGTTTGCGTAGTTACTACACTTTGCCTTTGTAGGCAATTATTAAATTAACATTTAATATTGTCTTGACAGAGCCATTTAATCACCGAGAGGATGGTCAAAAAAAAAAACCTCCTCCTCTTCTCCTGTCTCCCCAGTCCCTGGTCCCTCAGCCCCTGCTGCTGAACCTACAGGTGGGTGAAGGCAATAGTACAAACAATATTTCAACATGTTGCGTGCACAAAACATTACTCCCCTTACTAATAATCATTGTTTTTGTAAATGCAGACACAAATCCATTGAATTCTATGCAACCAATCATCTGCATACATACTTTTTAGTTACTGTTCATTTTCATGTTTATCTATGTAAATGTCTGAAATATAACTTTAATTACTTAATATACGTTAAAGCAAGTTCAAAACAATATCACACTTGCATTTAAGCACTATCCACACGGGCACAGATATTATTCTCACAAAATCTAGACAATTTAGTTTTTAAATTAAATTTTTTGACTGTGAACATGAAAATCAGGTATCTTCTTTGTGCCTTCTCATTGCACTGTGTGTTGTATTTTTTTATTTCACAGGCCAACAGAGGAGGAGAGCCCATCGGTGGCCCAGTAGCGGTCACAGGATGGTCAGTCAGAGATGGAACAGCAACTTCTTGCTGTACTAGCGCAAACTCAGGCGCAACCTCCAGCACCACCGCCACTGTCCCTAGATGAGCACTTCCTCCTCGGCCTTCTGCCTTTCCTGCAGAGCATGCCGCCTCACCTAAAAGAAAACATTAAATATCAAATCTACAAATTATTAATGGAAAACAGCACCATTCTGCTAAATTTGGAGCAAATTGATCTGTTCGACTGAAATTGAATTTTTTCTGTTCATATTTTACATAATTGGCCTTCATAAATTATTTTGCAATTTGACTAAATGCCGGGTGTGGTTCTATGCACAACAAAGCAAATCTTTTATCTACGATTATTTATTTACGAGACATATTAATTTGGTATTGAATGTTATTTATTCCATATCTAAATATAGATTATATGAAAGATCATTGTAATGTAAAGACAACCAACATATTTTAGTGTTTAACAGTGGCTCAACGGGAAAAATGACAGGTTAATTACTTTTGGAGGCTGGCTCTGTTTATTTATTAAAAAATACTTTACAGCCTGGAACTGATGCTGACAACCTGGAAAAAATACTAAATATAGTAATTGAAGAAAACAGTTTTTAGAAAGTTATGCTCTTTATAGGTTTGTGGGTAGCTTTTAAAAGAGCCGTCTGTCGGTACTCCATGGTACTGCTCCCTCCGCTGAGAAGTGTGCCATGAAAGCATCCCTCACCTGGAGTGCTTCTCTGGAGGAGTTGTTGGCCGCAACCCGACCCCAGACCTGGCATTGTCTCCTCTCCAGCATGTCCCCTGCCCCTCACAGCAGGTGCCTCTCTCCCTTCCAAACACCTCATGAAGTTGTGGAGAACACACGTTGCCTTTACACACTTCTCCGCAACTTCAGGGTGGACCTCGATGAGGCGGCGGTACAACCTCCACTGTGAGGAGAGGATGCCAAAGGCTTTCTCCACCACTGGCCTGGCTCTGGAGAGGCGGTAATCAAAGACACGCCTCTCTGGAGGAAGGGTGCATCCAGGAAGGGCCGCATGAGGTTCCTCCGCAGCAGGAACGCCTCATCAGCCACGAAGACATGAGGCTGGGGTCCTCTGTCTTCAGCACCAGGTAGAGGGTGGTCAGGAGGCAGATGAAGTGTGTTACCCCCGGAGAGCGTGTCCAAAGGCGGAGTTTGCCAGAATCCCACCGTCGCTGGTCCTGCCGTATCCCCCAACATTGATCACCCGGAAGCGATACTTTCCATCAACAACTGCAAGGAGAACGATGGAGAAGGTTCCCTTCTAGTTGTGGAACTGGGATCCTGAGTTGGGGGGTGCCTTGATCACAACGTGCTTCCCATCCACCGCTCCACAGCACAGAGGGAAGTTCCACCGCTCCTGAAACCCCTCTGCAATGGACCTCCAGTCATCGGTGGTGGGCACAGCCATGAATTCCTCCACAAGGCGGTCCCAGATGGCAGCCATTACCTGGGCGACGATCTGGAACACTGTGGACACACCAACCCAGCTGGACGCTATCGTCCTGAATGAGTCCCCAGTGGCAAGAAACCTAGAAAACATTGTTAAACATTGTTATAAATATTATTACAAGTGCACTTGTAGTTACATATTAAACTATACAAACAACAGTTATACTATTAAATGGTTTTTGATATATTAAAATGGCAATAATCAAGCACTACTGCTTACAGATAGGGATATTTAATTTCTAGGTTAAAATCTAGGTTACAGCAGTTAACTCAGTATCACTAGAAAGATTACTGTGTTTATACAGAAAAACATGACAGTATCAAATCTGACAACAGAATATTTTAAAGGTGATGAACTGAGGAATCAAATTTTCCTTGAACTTTTGACATCTAAGAGGTCATCATATTATAAGAATATCCTGTAAGTTTCAGAACTGAAAACATCCTTGTTAGTCCAATTAAAGCTTTTATTGACACCAGCCTCTGCAAACGACTCGTTTTTAAAAGTGGGGAACTATGACGACAAAGAGGATAAAACCCCACCCCGCAGAAGAAGATCAATGCCTGCTTCAACACAACCGGTTTAGCCCCGCCCACCGATTCGCCCATTACACGCATAGCTAAGTAATATGCCTACCTCGTGATGACAAACCAGATCGAGCTACCAAGCAATATAGAATATTGTGCAGTACCTGTTTGTGGAAGAAGACAGTCGCTGCATAAGCTTCCTCTGGATTCCAATAGGACTGCATGGATAAACTTTACTTTTAATGACCTTCAAGCTGATGAGGGTAAAATATCGTCGTATGTTCGCTTCATTTCACTGAGGATTGTTTTGTAAACAAGACTGGATTTGCAGACCGATTAAGAGTAAAGTACGGTGCTGTGCCGTCTATATTGGATCTGACAGGAATTGTGCAACACACGGACTCTGGGTCGAACATGTATGGGTGAATCCGTTACAACATGTATGGGTGAAGCCATTTTACAACATTGGACGTTTTCCCCACGTCCACCGACGGGTGAGTTAAACTCATTATATTACGCAAAACTGTTATCCACTCACAGCAGTGGGCGTTTACTTCCAAGTCTTCAGTGCGACATGCCCATAAAAAAAAACGTTTTTCAGGTAGGCTCACAACTTGGGTAGAAAATAGCCTATTCTTGATGTTTTTGAATGCAAAAACCAAACGAACGTCATAAGTTGACCTCAGACAACAATATAATAAAATTTAAAAAGACAGTTCATGGCCCCTTTAATTTCTAGGTTCAGTATCAATAGAAAGATTAACTGTTACTGTGTTTATACAGAGAAACATGACAGTGTCACGTATTCCAAGAATATTTTATTGTCTAGGTTACAGCAGTTAACTCAGTATCACTAGAAAGATTACTGTGTTTAATAATAATAATAATAATAATTCATTACATTTATATTGCGCTTTTCTGGACACTCAAAGCGCTTCACATAGAGGGGGGAGATCTCCTCAACCACCACCAATGTGCAGCATCCACCTGGATGATGCAACGGCAGCCATATTGCGCGTGAACGCTCACCACACACCAGCTTACTGGTGGAGAGGAGACAGAGTCATGAAGCCAATTGGTGTATATGGGGATGATTAGGAGGCCATGATGGACAGAGGCCACTGGGCAAATTTGGCCAGGATGCCGGGGTTACACCCCTACTCTTTCGAAAGACATCCTGGGATTTAACATCTCATCCGAAGGTGCTCTTTTGACAGCATAGTGTCCCCGTCACTATACTGGGGCGTCAGGACCCACACAGACCACAGGGTGAGCGCCCCCTGCTGGCCTCACTAACACCTCTTCCAGCAGCAACCTGGTTTTCTCAGAAGGTCTCCCATCCAGGTACTAACCAGGCTCAGCCCTGCTTAGCTTTAGTGGGCAACCAGTCTTGGGCTACAGGGTGATATGGCTGCTAGGTCATAGCAGTTAGAGAAACATGACAGTATCACATCTGCCAAGAGAATATTTATATCAGTTAACTGAGTAACGTTAACGTTATCAATAAAATGAGCAGCAACAGTGGTATACGTACCACAGTTTAAAAAAACATTGTCAGCATATTGAATACTGTATTATAAAAATCATATACATTTACTAAATGAAGATGGGATAGAGCGCCTGTAGTTGGTGTCCTGGAGGGTCATCCTCCGCTCCGATGCGGGACAGCAGGTCATCGAACTGGGTGCGGGGACAGGCGGGAGTACCGCTGAAAGCAGCCGTCATCCAGGCGCAGCTCCTGGAGCAAATGGTGAAACTCGCCGAACTGAGTTCGCCTCCGAAGGGTCTGGTGGACCCAAATACAGCGATGATGATCCCCACGCCACTGTTCTGCTCTCCAGAGCAAATACAGAGCGGTGTCTCTCACGATAAATGACCGATCAACAACAGACATCTTGTAAAAAGATGGCCGCCAGACGGGGTTCGAAACTTTTGAAACTTTCGCCTCTGACAGTCAGTTTCACTCTTGACACGCGAATTAACACAAAGTGGTCAGAGCGTCAAACTAGGCGCATCAGGTGCGAATTTTACGCGCTATTCGCATCCGGTGTGAACGCACAGTAAGATTGTTAAAAAACAAGAGGATTCGTCTTGAACGGATTTAATGCACAGACTTTGCAAGCACGAATTTCACAGGTTTTTTTGTGTAATTTTGTAATGCATTTTAGATACGCTGTATACAATTTAATCATGATATTTGTCAGAAAACTCTGGTAATATGACATTTAATATTCAGATTAATTATATATTAATCTGGTCTGCATTGAGACACTTATATGAGAACTGAATGGAAATAAATGAACTAAATTAATAACTTGTTACAACAAAAATGAACCAGCACTGAAAATATTTCAGCTGGACTATGACGCTATCTTCTTGTAGATCTGATGTAGCCTATAGCTGAACCAAAGTTTGTTGTATTATTTTCCTGTTATCACTGTAAATCTGCTTTGAAACAATCTGTATTGTAAAAAAACGCTATATAAATAAAGGTGACTTGACTTCACTATGTGTGAACCATGAGAAAATGGAGCTGAATGGGATTATGAATAATGGTAATATTCATTTATTGGTTTGCAAATGGCACAAGCCTTTTTTTCTCTGAGATGTCCGGCACCAGTGGAGACCTCATAAGCAAGAGAAAAGGAACTTACATAAGGGATTTATAAAAAAAGTTAGTTGATGAGTAGTTTAACAACACTGCTGTTCATGTAGATTTAATTTGTTTGTAATGAACAAGTGCAGCAGGATCTGCACGAGTTGTGCAGTCATTTTTTATTTGGTTGGCGGGGTTGGGTTGGGACCGGCACTGTATGCTATTTCACTAAAATGAACAAGCTTATTAATGGCATGATTTTCATCACATCATTTATTCATGTTGTAAGAGTTTAATTGGTGTCAGCATACAGCCATGACTTGGCGGAGAAATGCTTTTCCACAGACTGTAGATGCAAGTAGGCCAAGTATGTTTGTTCAGAAATCACAGTACTCCCATTTTTTGCTTTCCATCTGTCCACAGGCTGTCGGTGGCCACAAATTGTTTCCAGAGATACGGTACTTAAAAGCTCAAAGTGTTGTTCCCTGAATTGGGTTAGTCCATTGCTTGACCATTCACATGTTTTAGTTTGAACCATTACCAGTTATAAACCATGTTAATGCAAGTCATAATCATTGTGATTATGATTACGATCTTCCAATTGTTATAAAATAAAACTAAAATAGACTTCAGATCTATATTATAAGAGACTGGAGCTATGCCTGAATGTTTATTCAAAGCTAGAGCTTTGCAAATGCCACCTTCTAGCTAAAATATTTTTTTAAAAACAAATTGTAAATTTGCTGTAAACAACATAGTTGACAGATCTATTTTTTCCAAATTGGAAACATAGTTTGTTTAAATTTCAACATGTTTAACTCCCAGAAAAAAAAAAAGTCTCATTTGTGATAGCAGTATTGCTATATTTAAAAGCGCACATTTTGAGGATGAAATCTGAGTCTTGGTCTCGGACCTCTCGGTCTTGCAGTCTCAGACCGACATAGTGGTCGGGGGATTTAGCAATACAATAATACAATATCCACGACGATACAATAGCCACACGAGAAAACACTGTATCCGAGCCGCATCACTGTATAATGAGCACTTTCATCAATTGATTTAAAAACCACATCACATGTACAGTTATTGATATATTAATATTTAGTAAAATACATATCAGTGACATGATGGGTTTTAACTTCATTCAAGAGATTTTGGTAACTGCACAACTAACAGATGACTTTGAGCGCACCGCCAATGGTGTGTGTGTGTGTAACCATAGCGACAAAACAACCAACATTAGGATCCTGCACTTAAGCTTATAATTTTGTTTTTAAAAATATTTATGTATTTAAAAGTTGCAGAATGGATTCATTTGGAGACTTCGAAATCGGCAGAGATAGACAGGCAATGCAAAACAAAATCTTACAAGTTATTGTTTAGCTTCAACAACACTAGTCTGTTTTTTGCTCTCGGTCTTGGTCTCGACTTGGTCTGTCTTGGTCTTGTCTTGGTCTCGATACCCTCTAGTCTTGGTAGTGTCTTGGTCTTGGTTTCAGGCGGTCTTGACTACAAGTCTAACAGATGCACAGTGTAAACTTCAGCGATTGGTTATGTGGCATGATTTCCCGAGTTAAATGGTTGGGAGGGGAGCCATTTCAATGTCATTAATTGTACAGGCTATAAAAGCCATTGTTGAATGTGTCTAGACAGATTTCATGATGATTTGAATGATTTCGTCATTTTCTGGAAGTTGTGTGGGTTGCGTGTTTGAATGCGACTGTTAGTAAAGGAGAGCGGCTGTGTTTATGGTCTCCCTCGCATTCGCTATTTTGTCTCAGCAGCTTTGAATCGGCTGCTGGATATGAGTGCATATGTTCTCCAGGTATGCATTTAATCCATTATTTTCAGCTATCCAACATGGAAGTGGTGCGAGTCACAATTTGTGTGTTATTTCAGTTAATGCGTGTGTACGGGTGACTACTGTTGTAAAGGCTGAAGTAGTTAAAACCTCCAGCTACATCCTGGTTCCCACAGCTGTCGTTTGGTAAAGTGGCAGTTTATTTTCGTTTCCTTCGATTTAGTGAATGTTTATTGTAATTTATTGTAAACTGTCTCGTTCCAGGATGACCTGTAGTGTCTGTGTATGTCTTTGGTCACAGTTGAGTGCCAAGGAACATCGTCTTTCATGTAGTCTACACGAAACGCAGTTTTAGACACACGTGCTGTGTCTAAAACTGCGTTGATAACACAATTTGTGTTGTATTTGGTTTTGTTGAATTTATTTGAGACTTCCTAATCATTTCTCCCTATTGATTTAATTCAAATCAGTTTATCATTTTGTTTAATTCAAATCAGTTTATCAAATCAGTGATTTTAAATTATTTTTGGTTGATCTTGATTTTGTAAACCTCCTTTTGTTTGGTCTTTGGTATTATAATTGAGGCTGAATTCCTAAAAGAGTTTGCAATAATTGTTGGAGATTTTAACATACACGTAGATAATACAAATGATGCTTTAGGGGCTTAGTTTAAGTTTACAGACTTATGAAACTCCTTTGGGGTCAAACAAATCGTCAGTGGTCCCACTCATCATCTAAATCATACACTAGATTCAATTATATCATATGGAACCAATCCAACCGATATAGATATTATATCGCAAAGCGATGATGTCACTGATCATTACATGGTGACTTGCATAATACGTACTGCCGAAATGTCATGTTGCGCCACGTTATAGACCAGGCAGAACAATCCTTCCAACCACTATAGATTGATTCTCAAATAGCTTACCTGATCTATCTAAGCTGCTAAGTGAACCCAAACAAACAGATGAATTAGAGGAAATGACTAGCATTCTGAGCACCATTTTCACTAGTACATTAGATAAAACATTAGATTAGTTAAAAAAAGTTAGAGAGAAATCTAAAGCACCCTGGTACAACAGTGCTACGCATGCTATCAAGAGAGAAACTCGCAACTTAGAGCGTAAATGGAAACAAACTAATTTAGAGGTCTTTAGAATCGCGTGGAAAGACAGTATGTCACGTTATAAAAAGGCCCTAAAAACAGCCAGGACTGAGCATCTCCGCAAACTAATAGAAAATAACAAGGTTTTAATTTAAAGCCGTGGCTAGACTAACAAATAAACAGACATTACCAGAGCAAAATATACCGTTACAGTTTAGTAGTAATGATTTTATCAATTACTTCAATGAGAAAATAGAAAGCATCCGAAACACAATTATAAATGTACAATCCTCCATGGTGTCTTATGATTCAGCCTCAATTATGGCCCCTCTAAGAACAACTACACCGCTTTACAACGATAGGACAGGAAGAGCTAAATAAACGTATCATTACATCTAAACCAACAACATGTTTATTAGATCCAATACCCACTAAAGTACTGAAAGAACTATTACCTGTAGTGGAAGAGCCTCTCCTCAATATTATTAACTCATCTTTATCTTTAGGTCATGTTCCAAAAATATTCAAGCTGGCAGTAATAAAACCTCTCAATAAGAAACCGCAATTACTCCAATAAGTCCACTAAAGGAGGGGAGGGCGTTCTCGCATTTAGCTCCAAAACTCTGGAATAGCCTTCCCAGATACGGTCTGAGGCTCTGACTCGCTGACACAGTTTAAAACTAGACTAAAGACGCATCTCTTTAGTCAAGCATTCACATAATGCTTACCTTTTAGTCCTGTTATGCCATATGGAACCGTTTGCCACTGAAACTGCTTAACGCACCAGTGGGGCTCGACAGCCTTTTAGACAAACTGGTCGGCGCGTATGGTTGGGTTGCAGAGAGTTTGGGTTGCGGAGAGTTTATGAGATAGTGGTTTTCTAACACCGACTCCCGTATAATGGAAATCATTATGAACATCAGCTATGCTAATTATTTCCCATCTGCCTTTCTGCTGTTATCTCGGGACGTTTGTCCCAAGAAAAATGGCGTTCGTCAGGTCCAGTTTGTATCCAGCCTCTCACGGGGATTCGGATGCCCAACGCCTGTGATAAGAAGACCAACACCTGTGAAGAGACGACTCAACGCCGGCGATATGTTATGGCAGCGTTTTATATATAAACAATATTTATATTTAATATTTATATATAAACAATATAAATGTTAGCCAGAGGAATACTGGCCCTCGACTGAGCCTGGGTTCACCCAAGGTTTTTTTTTCTCGATCCAATCTGATGGAGTTTTGGTTCCTTGCCACTGTTGCCTTACTTTTGGCTTGCTTAGTTGGGGATATTTAATATTGAACAACATTATTGATCTGTGTTGTACTACTTTCATGTTCTCACTGTGAAGCTGCTTTGATACAATCTGTATTGTGAACAGTGCTATATAAATAAATGTGACTTGACTTGACTTGAGGTTCTCTTATAAATGTGAAATTGGTTTATTTGATTTAGTTTTTGATTTGGTTTTTCTTTCTTTGTCCTAATTTGAGTTTTGAGTTTATTGTTTTGTCTTCGTAAAATATTGTGAAATATTGTTTGTACATTTTGGGTTTTGTTCAGTGTTGCCAAGTCCGCTTATTCTAAGCGACTTTGGGCTTGTTTTTCTGTAAAGTCGCTTGCAAATAACAGGAGTCACGGGTCGCGGTTTTTTGGGCTGGTTTCTAAAGTGTAGTTGCTTATTTGGGCTTGTTCCCAGCTCGTTGCCAAGCAGATATTTTCTGTTATTTAAACGTAGGAGTTTGTCTTGCCTGTTCCTTCTCTCCCTATTCCCATTCAAAGAGTTTTTTTCCCACCCACATCCTGCTTCTAATTGGCTCTGAGTCAGAAAAAAAAAAAAGAAAATTGCCCTGCTCTGATTGGCTAGTACTCGTTGCAAGTTGCCTCTGACCCAGATTGCAACGAGTACTAGCCAATCAGAGCAGGGCAATTTTCTTTTTTTTTCTGGTTAGGAAAACGTACGTGCGAAGTCTGGACCATCGCGACTGATACTGACTGGACTGTAGGAGAGTTTTATGTATTAATTATATGTTCGATATTTTAGATATAGATATTATAATTTAATATCGTTTAACCCTTTAACTGTCACTTTATTTTTTCATGAAAATCACTATTCAAATGGTTGTAATTCCAGAATGCTTTGGAAGATAGACCTATTTGGTCTTGCTTTAAAGAAGACATTTGCCAAATTATTTTTGAAGTGAAGTATTGTGAAATTATGAAAGTGAAACAGTAAAAAAGTTATAAGTTTGAGTTTATGAAAATTAACAATGTAAAAATATAATTATTTCTATTTTATATAAAATAGATATATTACAAAATATATTTACTCTAAAACTACAAGAAAATGTAAGCCAAAAATCTGAAAAGAAGAAGTTCAAAAGAAGATCAAAAGAAGTTCTAAATTTTAGGTTGATATCTCAAAAATGAGCTTTCTGTCAGATTTTATTTGGGCGCAGTACCAACACTAGATGGACAGCAAAGCTTTATTACAGAAGAAAAATAAACTGTACAGTTTACCAATCTGTCCACATGGATGTAAATTGACATTCACAGTTTAAAACGATCCGAATCCGTCCCCACAGATTGTAAAACCGTGCACACAGTTTTGTTGTTTTTTTTTCTCTTCCCGGAACCTACTGTAGGGGCTCCGTCGAAAAAGCGCCTTTACTGTCTATGAGAAAAAGTCGCTTGTTTTGGGCTTGTTTTCACCGGCTTGGTTGCTTATTTGTCTTGCGAGATCTGGCAACACTGGTTTTGTTTCATTCATTTACAACATACATTTCCTAAGGTGTGTGTAAATTATTTTTTGTTAGGAGCTGCAGGCCTCATTGACCGGGGCGACCATTCCAGTCCTTTGTAGGTGGTGGTTCTTTATTGTGTGCTGTGGTCTGTGACACTGGGGTTCTTTGACTTGAATGTGAGTGTGGTGTGCAGGTTTGGAGATCCCTTAATATTGGAACATTTTCCCGGTACTTTGGCCGCAGCTCCATGACATTGGACTTAATTTAGTTAGGATTGTATTACATGTGATGTGGGGTGTTTGCCCAGCTTGAATTGTATGGTTTTTATGCTTCTATAATAAAACTTTTGTATACGACTGATACCAGTGTCTCCATTTCCTTGTTTGCCACGGAGTAGGGAACTTGTATAAAGCTTTATGCTTTGAGGCCTTTGTCAGGTATTAATTAACCGGGCATCGGTCACAGTTACATCCACAAAGAAGACTCAAACAAAGAGAAAGTGTGCTCGAACGACTAATTTCATTGGAGGCAACGAGATCTGCAAGAATACTTTTCTGTTTCTTATGGGGTGAGTTTCCATAAACATCAAAGTTTGTCAATTTGTGTTCATTCTAATGCCACCTTCACACTGGCAGTTGAAATCAGCTCTGATAAGGCAACCGGAAGTCATTCATTTCCCATGGAGATTTGCAGACCGCATGCGAATGGGTCCGAAACGGGTCCGACTGAGTGCGGTGCGAAGAAAATCATGTCCATTGGTCATCAGGATGTGTTAAAAAAAATTAACTCTTGCGAAAAGCTACGGGCGGTTCTTATCCGACAATTCCAGCGGAAGTTGAGCGTTGCCATGGTACTGAAATCTTAACTTAAAAAAAAATAAATAATGATTTTATAACGATAAATTGTCATGACATTTTTTAAATTTTTTGACTTTCTAACGTTATTAGGGTAGTTAATACAATTAAATTGTAGGTAGACATTGAACTATTGACATTATACCACTTTAGCATGTTTTTAGCTGATCTGACATGTCAACGTCCTGAGCAACTTTCCCCATGCAGTAGCATTGCTATTAATATTTCTATAAACCTCATCAGAGAGATCATACAGAGCTGACAGAATCAACCTTTCTAATCTCTGCCATTTTTGTTCTACCCGCTTCTAACGCTTTTCACTGTGTAGTACGATGTCCGTTGGGGCGTATGCGTATTACGGTGCATGTGTAACTGCCAGTGTGAAGGTGGCATAAGAACAAGTACACATTATCTCATGTTTAGTCCATGTTTAGACCTTCCCATACCTACCTATTGTTATTAGCTAGATCAGGGCTGTTGTTTTAATTGTAACGCTAATCGTTAGCATCATATAACTTGCCAACCCCCCCCCCCATTACTATACTTACTATATATAATTTTTTTTAGTTGATGGGGCCTCATACTGTTACAGACTACAATCTGTTAATTATAAATAAACATAGGTTTAGATTCCCAGCCACACCAACACAGCGAGAAAGACATAAAATATATCAAAATATATCAAAATGCATCTGTGCAATAACAATTTTAAAATAACATCTGATCAAAATCCCAGGGAGACAATAAAATCAAGGATTGTCCAATGTTCTAAACCCGGGTAAACAATACCCAAATCCAGTCCAACCTGGAGTCAGTTCTGTGTTTCCCCGACCGCGGGCATATCTTGCTTCAGCGGTGCTTCGAATAGCCGAGCCCAAATTCAGGAACTCCGGGGTGGAACTCCGAGGGTGCCGCTCTGCTTGTCACAATGTTGCCGAATCCGCTGCTCTGCTGTCGGCACCTTTCACAGAAATGAACAACAACTAAACAACTCCTTCATCTCGAATGCAAGAAAGAAACACACTCGCACCCGTATGGGTATAAAATAATCACTTCCCTTTGGTCTGAGTTTTCTGAGCGTTGACACCGTAAAGTCCAAGAATCGGACTCCACCAAGGCACAGGAGATACAGTCGACAGCGACAGCGAGGAACAGAAGATTGGCAAACCGGTCCGCTACCGCACACGGGACGTTCATCCGCCCAGAGCAATACCCTCCGGTAGGAGATCTAGCCTTCTTTATTGGGAATTATCTAATCAGCTGGCAAATTAGATCGCTGATGTGAACAGGGTTCGGGTGTGTCAATTAGTATTTGTTGTTGCAGTTTGTGAAAAAGGGAAAACAGTTCTATCAAATGTCCAGAAACATCACAGCAAACAACATAATTAATCCACAGCAAACCATTAAGAAAAAACTCACAGCAACAAATATAAAAGTTTAAGAAAACCAACTAACAATTCACAAAATCCACTTGTTTTATGTTATGACACTCCTCCCTCTTTAACAGTTGTCGTCCCGACAAAGTCTTAGTGTCCATACCTGTCTGGAGGCCTACCCCTATTTTGTCTCTGGGACCTACGCAGGGGTGATCCATTTCCTGGCTCAGGTCTCACAATAGAGGCTACTGGGTCATCATCCACTAAAGCTGCAGGAGGGGAACCTGCTATGGGCACAAAGGTCAGAGGTAACAAAGGCCCAGGAGACAAGGCATTAGAAGAATTGGGGTTCACCATTTCAGTCTCTGGGGCTTGTTGAGGCTCCTCAGGGGGGTTTAAAAGGCAAGGCCTTAGGTGATTGTGATGGATTGTCCTAATGGGGCCTTCTTTTCCTTCCGGCTTTATCTGAAAAACTGGCAGGCCTGGACATAGTTGATCAATAACCACGTTGAGTTGGGGCTGCCAGTGAGTTGCCAATTTCCCTTGTTCTCTGCGGCAGAAGTTGCGCAAAAGCACTCGCTCTCCAGGCAATAAAGGGAAGGTTCTTTGTTTTCTGATCGTACCTAGTCTTGTCCCGCATTCTGCTTTCTCTAGTTTTCGCTGCCACCTGTTTGTAGACTCTCTGTCAGGGTCTGGTTGTGTTGGTGAACCCAACCCTCCAAGTCTTGTCTTTGGGTCAATGGTGGGGCACAAACAGCTATTTCGACTGGCAGGCGGGCATGTTGGCCAAACATGACGAAGTGCGGAGTCAGTCCAGTGGTCTCATGAGGGGTGTTGTTATACATCTGCAGGAGAGTCGGCAAGTGATCAGGCCACCGCACTTGGTCTTCTGGACTCAGTGTTCCTAAAAGAGACAAAACAGTCTTGTTAAACCTTCGCAGGCCCCATTTCCTTGGGCCCTGTAGGGTGTGGTTCGGACTTTGACAGACCCATACAGACTGCACAGCTGTGCCACCATGGTCGACTCAAAGACCGCTCCTTGATCTGAAAGGATTTGTTCTGGAACTCGTACAGGCCCAGGCGTGAAGTGAATGCAGTCTTCTCTCGATCCTTCAGGTCCACATCTACTTGCCAATATCCACTGGCCAGGTCAAGGGTAGAATACCAAGCAGCTTGCTTGAGACTGGTAAGGGATTCTTCTATCCATGGTAAGGGATAGGCATCTTTGTGGGTTAGGGCATTCAGCTTCTTGTAATCCACGCAAAAAGCGCCAGGATCCATCCTTCTTCTTCACAAGGACAATTGGTGCTGCCCAAGGGCTGGAGCTTTCCTTTATGACATCATTATCCAGCATGTTTTGTAGAAGTTCTCTCAATTCCGGGTAAAGGCTTGGTGGAGCTGGCCTGTAGTGCTCCCTGCTGGGCGGTGCCGAACCCGTAGGTATGGAGTGGAGGACTGCACTGGTCTGGCCAAAGTCCTCATCACCCACTGCAAAGATGCCTCTCCAACGCTGCAGCAGTGAGTCCATCTTCTGTTGCTGGTCTGTTGTTAGGCCATCACCTTTCAGCAGTTTGACTGGATGCTGATCCTTTGTGTGGATGTAGTTGGTCTGCACATCCACTTCAATCACACCTGGATCTTAAGTCTTTAAAAAAGGTCCTTTTCTCCTTGAATCTGCTTTGGGTCAGTCTGGAAGACATTCAGCAAGGGGTGGCGTTGAGGTATTAATATAGGGTAAGGATTGAGGTTACGTACGCTTATAGGGAGGCGTCCTTTCACCACAGTAGTAACAGTCCGGGCCACCTGCCACTCATCATCTCTTTCTGGGCTCTCCACCAAAACACAGATCTGACCTGATTTTTGTACCATAAAGGTGTGTCCACAGCACCACCTCACTGTTAGGAGGCAAATAGACTTGATCTTGGCGGGTTAACCTGGCCACTCCAATCTGTCCATCAGATGATTCATCCTGTGAAACCTTTTGACAGGCAGCAAAAGCACGCTCCCATTCCCCCTTTGCTTCACGTGACATAGTCGCACCAAAGACAGTCAGGCCAGGGTGGATTCCCTGAAACAGTTCTTTCCAGCAACATGAAATGACATTCACACCTAGGATACCTCTTTCAGCACCCAGGTACTCATCCTTTACAATAATAACTCCTTTACCTGGCACTGTGACTCCTCCCACTTAAAAAATCCAAAATGGCATAGCCAGTATATGGGATCTGTAGTCCATTAGCTGCTTTTAGAGAAAGCCAGTGCAGATATTCTGGGCTTCGCTTCTGCTCTCCACTCAGCCATTTCTTTTTTTGTCTTCTTTTTTATTCTCTTTTTTTATTTTAACATTTTATTAACATAAAAGAGGAAAATAATAGCAATAATAATAACAATAATAATAATAAATAATAATAATAATAAAATACAGCAAATTAGATCAAATCAGTCCACGGTCACAGTTCTGTCACGATCCTGGCTCTTTCTCTCTGTTTCTATTCCTTTTCCGCCCTCTTCTGGTCATTCTCCTACATTACATTGCACACTGCCCATTCATTATCCTAGTTGCCCTCAGCTGAGTCCCATCATCTCATCACCCTCTCTTTACCTCCCCAACTGTTTCTCACTATCTCTGATTAGACTCTCTATTTCTTGGCTTCCCTTTCCTTTGTCCTTTGTCAGATTATTGCCTTATGTTACGTACCTGTTGCATACTGCTCCTGATCCTGCGTTATCGTGTCTCTGTCTGATTCCAGCTCTGTATTACCTCGAATCTACTCTGTTAATCTTCCAGCATCGAGAGTGGTTCAGGATTGGCGTTCCCTTGCCTGCTACGGACCCAGCCAGTCCTATCCTCTGAGTGATCATCTTTGCTGTCCCTGACGGCAGCAGTCTGTTCAGTTTAAAGAGACTTTCTGTTTTCCTTACGACTGGTATTCTTCTGTTGGAGTTATTAGCCTGACGGCCACCTGTGTTACTCTGCCTGAACTATTAAATTACTCATTGACTGCCTTTTGCTTTTGGGTCCTCTTTCTCACTCGTGACAGAATAATCTGACCAGCAATGGACCCAGCAAAGGAGAGTTCGCTTCAGTCTGCACTCGAGATCCAGGGAGCCATGCTGGGTCGCCATGAGGATGAGCTGGCCGCTACGCACCATGCCGTGGATTCTCTTCGACTCGCCTGACCGACATTTCCCAGCAGCTTCATCTTCTCCGGATGGAGTCCTCCTCTTCTAGAGGGCATGAGACGCCCGAGCCGAGAGTGAACAACCCGCCGAGTTATTCCAGTGAGCCCAAGGAATGCAGATCCTTCTTGACTCAGTGTGAGGTTGTCTTTTCACTGCAGACTTCCACTTATGCCTCTGACCGTTCTCGCATTGCCTTCGTCATCTCCTTACTGGCTGGCCGGGCGAGGGAGTGGGGAACCGCTATGTGGAGTTCGGATGCTGACTGTCTCAGCCGTTATCCCGCTTTCAAGGAGGAGATGTTGCGGGTGTTTGACCGTTCGGCATATGGTGAGGAGGCTTCTCGTCTCATGTCTACGCTGCGCCAAGGAAGAAGAACAGCAGCGGACTTTTCGATCGAATTTCGTACCTTATCAGCTTCCTGTGACTGGAACGAACCGGCTCTAGTAGCCCATTTTCTCGAGGGGCTTAATGCCGATATTAGGGACGAGATACTGGCCCGGAGGCGCCGACTCGGCTGGACCCTCTTATCGACTTGGCCATCCGGGTGGAGAAGCGTTTTGAGATGCGCCGTCGTAGCCGCGGTCTAGAGAGGGCACTGCTGACTTCTCCGGCTTCCTCTTCTGCCCCGCCTTCCGTCTCTGACTCTGAGCCAATGCAGCTGGGGGTTTGCGGATCTCCGCAGCCGAACGTCAACGCCGTATAATGGCTCGCCTCTGCATGTACTGTGCTTCTGCTTCTCACCGGGTCGCCTCGTGTCCAGTAAAAGGCCAACGCTCGCCAGTAGAGAGAGGGCTACTGGTGAGCGCTTCAGTCTTGGACCCTCCGACACGCACGCACACTACTTTCCCCGCACTACTCCGCTGGCCTGGGTTTTCCACCTCCTGTCTGGTCTTGATCGACTCTGGTGCCGAGGGAAATTTTGTGGATGAAGGTTGGGCTAGAGAACAGGGGATTGCCCTTACAGAACGTCACGACTCCACTCCCATCCGCGCTCTTGATGGTAGTATCCTCTCTAGAGTTCGCTTTGCCACAGCTCCGGTGAAGTCTCACCATCTCTGGCAACCATCGAGAGACAATTTCTTTTTTAGTTTTGCATTCTCCTTCCACCCCTATAATATTAGGACATCCCTGGTTAGTCGAACATAATCCCCAGATTAACTGGGTTAGGGGTTCAATTTTGTCTTGGAATTTGTCGTGTCATGTTAAGTGTTTGATGTCTGCTGTTCCCCCTGTCTCTTCTGTCTCTGTTTTTCAGGAAGAGCCGGGAGATTTGAGTGGGGTTCCTCAGGAGTACCATGATCTGCGAGCGGTCTTTAGTCGTTCCAGGGCCACGTCTCTTCCTCCTCACCGTCCGTATGATTGTGCCATCGATCTTCTCCCGGGTACCACTCCCCCCGGGGAGACTCTATTCGCTCTCCGCGCCCGAACGCGAAGCCCTGGAGAAGTATTTGTCAGACTCACTCGAGGCAGGTACCATTGTTTCCTCATCCTCCCCTGCCGGTGCGGGTTTTTTCTTCGTTAAGAAGAAGGATGGTTCATTACGACCCTGCATAGATTATCGAGGCTTGAATGACATAACGGTTAAGAATCGCTATCCCTTGCCGCTTATGTCATCGGCTTTCGAGGTCTTGCAGGGAGGGAGCTAAGATCTTTCAAACTAGATCTCCGTAATGCATACCACCTTGTCCGCATCAGGAGGGGAGATGAGTGGAAACTGCATTTCATACGCCTCTTGGGCACTTTGAATATCGTGTCCTTCCTTTCGGGCTGGTCAACGCTCCAGCCGTGTTCCAAGCATTAATTAATGACGTGCTCAGAGACATGTTGAATATATTCGTTTTCGTCTATCTTGATGATATTTTGATTTTTTCTCCCTCTCTCCAAGTACACACTCAGCACTTACGTCAAGTCCTCCAACGTCTTCTCGAGAACCGTTTATTTGTTAAGGCCGAGAAATGTACCTTCCACGCTCAATCCATCTCTTTCCTCGGGTTCGATCATTTCCGCTGAGGGAGTTCAGTATGGATTCCTCGAAGGTCCGTGCGGTCACGGAGTGGCCCGTGCCGGAGTCACGTGTTGCTCTTCAACGATTCTTGGGTTTTGCGAATTTTTTATCGTCGCTTTATCCGCAACTTCAGCCAGATCGCCGCTCCGCTCTCGGCCCTCACGTCCGCTAGGGTTCGATTTTCCTGGACGCAGGGGGCTCAGATCGCTTTTGATCGTCTCAAGTCTCTTTTCACCTCGGCTCCGATTTTACGTACTCCTGATGTCTCTAGACAGTTCATTGTGGAGGTTGATGCATCAGAGGTGGGCGTTGGCGCTATCTCTCTCAACGCTCTCCGTCTGATGAGAAGGTTCATCCCTGCGCCTACTTTTCACACCGTCTTTCGCCCGCCGAACGAAATTATGATGTTGGCGATCGCGAATTATTGGCCATCCGTTTAGCTCTCGGAGAGTGGCGTCACTGGCTTGAGGGTTCATCTGTCCCGTTTGTTGTCTGGACAGACCACAGAAATCTAGAGTATATTCGCTCCGCTAAGAGACTTTGCGCGCGCCAGGCTCGTTGGGCACTTTTCTTTACGCGTTTCAATTTCTCCATTTCCTACCGTCCCGGGTCTAAGAACCTCAAGCCAGACTCTCTGTCGCGACAGTTTTCTTCCCCAGAGGTTGTTCCCGATAAGGAGGAGATCCTTCCTCAGGGCATGGTGGTGGGGGCAGCTGTCTGGGGAATCGAACGTTTGGTCAAGCGCTCTTTAGCCCACGCCATCACTCCTCGCCTCTGTCCCAGGGGCCTCCTGTTGATTCCCTGTCTGCTCGTCTCGCAGTCCTTCAGTGGGGCCATTCGTCCAAATTATTTGCCCATCCCGGCGTTAGGGGTACGATCGCCGCTATCCGCCAGAGGTTTTGGTGGCCCTCTCGTGAGCGCGACGTCCGCCGCTTCATTGCTTCGTGCGTGGTGTGCGCCCAGACTGAAATCGGGTAATCGCCTGCGGCCGGGCTGCTGCGTCCCCTCCCGTTACCATCCCGCCCTTGGTCACACATTGCTTTGGATTTTATCACAGGTCTTCCCTCCTCTCAGGGGAACACCGTGATACTCACCGTCATTGATCGCTTTTCTAAGACCGCCCGCTTTATTCCTTTACCAAAGCTCCCGTCTGCTGAGGGAGACGGCCCAGATTGTCGTCGACCACATTTTTAAGATCCACGGTCTTCCCTCTGACGTCGTTTCCGATAGGGGTCCCCAATTCTCTTCCTTGTTCTGGAGGGAGTTTTGTCGTCTTACTGGAGCGTCGGCTAGCCTCTCCTCCGGGTTTCACCCTCAGACTAATGGTCAAGCGGAACGTGCTAACCAGACCATCGGTCGCATCCTTCGTAGTCTCGCGTTTCGCAATCCGGTTTCATGGTCAGAACAACTTCCCTGGGCAGAGTACCGCTCTCAATTCCGCCCCATCCTCGGCCACGGGTCTTTCCCCTTTCAGTGCTGTCTCGGGTACCAGCCTCCACTCTTTTCGTCTCAGGAGACTGACTCTAAGATGCCGTCTGTTCTAGCCTTTATTCGACGTGCTAAGCGTTCTTGGAAGAGGTTAGGTCCGCTCTAGTTAAGTCTCGCTCCCGTACCTGGCGGGCCGCTGATAGCCGCCGTGTTAAGAGTCCCCCGCTATTCTGTGGGACAGAGGGTTTGGTTGTCTGCCCTTAATCTTCCTCTCCAGTCCACTTCTCGCAAGCTGGCTCCTGAATTCATCGGGCCTTCCCGTACTATCTAAAGTACTCAGTCCTGTCTCAGTTCGTCTCAAACTATCTGCCAATCTTCGGCGCGTCCGCCCTTTCCGCCCTCTTCTGGTCATTCTCCTACATTACATTGCACACTGCCCATTCATTATCCTAGTTGCCCTCAGCTGAGTCCCATCATCTCATCACCCTCTCTTTACCTCCCCAACTGTTTCTCACTATCTCTGATTAGACTCTCTATTTCTTGGCTTCCCTTTCCTTTGTCCTTTGTCAGATTATTGCCTTATGTTACGTACCTGTTGCATACTGCTCCTGATCCTGCGTGCTATCGTGTCTGTCTGTCGTGTCCTGTCTGATTCCAGCTCTGTATTACCTCGAATCTACTCTGTTAATCTTCCAGCATCGAGAGTGGTTCAGGATTGGCGTTCCCTTGCCTGCTACGGACCCAGCCAGTCCTATCCTCTGAGTGATCATCTTTGCTGTCCCTGACGGCAGCAGTCTGTTCAGTTTAAAGAGACTTTCTGTTTTCCTTACGACTGGTATTCTTCTGTTGGAGTTATTAGCCTGACGGCCACCTGTGTTACTCTGCCTGAACTATTAAATTACTCATTGACTGCCTTTTGCTTTTGGGTCCTCTTTCTCACTCGTGACAAGTTCATCCTTTGTGAATGTTATGTAAACATGCCAAACCCTGTTATGACATGGTGGTGTCAGAGGTCCATAAGCGGTTCCCATATACTTCGGAAGGCATCCCCTTTATTTTTTAAGATGTATGTGCGTTGTTCCAGTCTTAAAGTTTCATTGAGGATTTGTTTAAACAGATTTGAACGATGGGGGTCTTTGTTGATTCCAATTGAGGAAAATGCATTTCTTTGCAATATAAGACACTATGATAATCCTCTTCCCGCATGTGGTGTCCAGTGTCTTGTCCAATTCCGTACCGAAAAGGTACCGTGTTGGTTTAATGTCCAGCGAAGTTTTCACAACCTTAACCGTTAGATCATGTACCGGCTTCCAGAACTGTTTTAATTTCTTGCACTCCCAAAAAACATGCATAATTGACCCTTTACATGTTTTACAATGATGACACCTGGGGATGAGTTAGGAAACATTTTACTTAAGCAAAGCGGAGTAAAGGCCTCATTATGCTTCTGCGTCAACTCCACGGCGTGAGCTGCGTCGTCATGCTGCGCGTCGTGGCGTTCTATGCTTCTGCGTGAGGTTGTGGTGCTTTGCGGTGCATTTCACCGCCAGAACGCTAGGGGGTGTGTGGTTCGCGAATGGTCCCGTGCGTGCGCGAGCGAAAGAGAGAGAATATTGTTGCAGCTGTCAGCTGGAGCTAACAAGACGACAAACATTATCCCCAGAAGAATTAACACGGATGTCCATGGCCTGTTCCACTCATAGACAGTAAAAGAAAGGTTTCACCCGAGCTGCCAAAACGATAGCTTTTCTGAATGACTTGGAAGTATTTTTTCAGTATCACATGAAACTGTGCTATGGCAGGATAATGTGTCCCATGGCAGACTTAGGTTAGTATTTTATCAATGATGTAAGTTAACCGTGAACATTGTATTGAAAATAAACAACAAACTGTCTTTCAAAACAAATGTTGATTTATTGATTGATGTTTATTGTAAGCAAAAAGAAGAAAAGGAATAACAGTTATAGACATATATTATCAATGAAATAAAAACCAACAGTTTATTTAGGTTTAATTCTTTATTTACTTTCTTTTAAGAGTATTATAATTATCAGTACGAGGGTGCAAATGTTAAAAAGCTACACTCCTGAATTGATGTATAATCTGACCAATCAAAGCCCTTGCTGTCTGCGTCGCCTTCGACACGCAGTTACAAATTTTGGAGGTGCACGTCAAGCTACGGCGGAGGGTGGAGAGGGGTTCGCGTCGACGGATAGGGGTCTGCGGGGTACGCCGTCGATTCGACGCAGAAGCATAAAACAGGCTTAAGGTACATCCTGTGCATGAATTTATAATTTTGTTCGGTAATTTTATTACAGGTGGACAATGAGGAAAAAACATTCTGACATACTGTTTCCCAAGGATCTTCATCAAAAGCACGCCCCAAATCCTTCTGCCATACATTCCTAAGTGAAGTCAAGGAAGAGCTGTAACGTCCACCAGAGCACTATAAATTACAGAGATTGTTCCTTTTAATGATGTTGAGTTTACCAAAATCTCCTCAAGATCTGTTAACCCTGAAGACAGGCATTTTTCCTCTTTCAGGGTGTTTATTAAATGGCGAATTAGTAAGTATTTATAGAAGTCCTGTTTCGGAATTCCATACTCCGACATTAGAACAGCAAAAGGACTTGAGTGTATCCCCATCGAACAATTGTTGGAATTGCTGTACGCCATTTCCTCTCCACTTTGCGAACAAGGAACCGCCAATAGACGCGGCAGATCTGGGTTTAAGGATATGGGGGAAAGCCTGGATATTTTACCAAAATTCACTCAGCCATTTCTGAAAGAAAGTTTCACTAAACAGAATAACTTGTGAGCCTGTATCAAGTAAGCAGGATAATTTCACTCCTGCAACAACAACTTCAACTCCTGGACACGCCCCCACCAGGGATGGTTTGTCTGTTTGGTTTCCCTGGTCCTTACTGTTTCCCTCCACTCTTCTAGGCTAGGTGCAACCATACATGTAGATTGGTTTGGCTGTGGCACAAAAACACGTGAGGCACAGACAGGCTCCATCTTCAGCTCAGCTTCTAATGCTCTTACTTCACTACACATCTCAGTAGGAATGGGAATCGAAAACCGGTTCTTCTTCAGAACCGGTGCCTTGTGAATCGATTCCTTGGAACCGTTAGCTTGCCTGCTTAATGATTCCGCTTATCGGTTCCAGCTCGTTGTAAATGCGTCATGGCGTCACACACACACGCTATGTTGTTTTGATTCAGAACGTGGCAAAATGGCTTCAAGGCAGAGGCGGTTCGTTCGGTTCATTTTTCCTGCCGACCAACATTTCGTTATTCAAATGTAGGCGCGCTGCGCCGTGGCAAGCGCTTTCATAGTGTGGCGTGACCACAACATTGCCCTACATCAATGGCAAATTTAACGTAAACGAAACGAAACTGAGCTACTCGTTATTGTGTGGTTGTTTGGATGACGGACCGTTCATCAGTTTGGACCAAAGCAGTGCAAGCTGATCTTAATCATCAGCACTGTTACTACACCGGCAAATCCAGTAAAAAAAACATTTGAATTCGCCACTGAAGTAATAACATCGCTGCGAGATCTAGTGAGAAACATTCGCATTTCTCCGTTATTGAACGGACCAAACAGCGCTGACGTGGAAACCAGGAAGAAACATTGTGACATGAATTAACTATCCAGTGTTCACAGATCAGCAACATCACCAAGGATTTACTGTATAACACTACTATCTGTAAGTTTGGCAGGAATAGTAGGCTATAATGCTTTCAAATAACATCACGTCGGTTGTATTTTGACATTATGAATACAATTGCTGCCCTCAAATGTTAATCTAAACAAAAATAAACCTTTGTTTATAACTACTACAATATTACATTTCATTTTGTCCAAGGAGCTGTTTTGTTTTATATGCTCCCAAGAAAAGTCAAGTATAGTTCCATCATTGCTCAAAGTTAAAAAATATCATACTTTATGATGTTAGTTTAACATAATTTGTGTATACTCTGTGCTTCTGATCAGATATTAAAGCAAGTTCAAACAAACAAACAAATTTGTACTTATTCCCTCACTCAATGAGAATCGATAAGAGAATTCGATAAGGAATCGGATCGATAAGCAATATCGATAATGGAATCGGAATCGTTAAATTCTTATCAATTCCCATCCCTACATCTCAGTAAAAGACAATGTGGGTTTTCTACACACCTGCCTTTGGAGTTCCTGCTGCACCACACCTGGCTTTAAGCCCAGGACAAGTTGGTCCCTAATAGTCATCTCGTCCTGGGCAGAGCCCGCTGGTTCCTGTTCCTTCCATGCGGAGAATAGTTCCCGGAAACGGAGAATGAAAGCAGAAACAGTTTCCTTTCCCTGTTGGTGACATTTAAAGAATTGTGCCCTGAGCTGGGCTACTGGTGTTACACGCCCATACAGCCTTTTTAACTCGCTCAACAGCTCTACACTTGTTAAGCGTCCTCCTGAATTCAGTGGCTTCATTTCTCTTTTTGCCTCACTCTCAAGTGCCCCATATATAAAGTCAATTTTCTGTTCCTCGTTTAACCCTTGTGCCCTCAGCATAGCCTGCACCTGCCCACTCCATTCAGAAAAACTAATTTTGCTTGTGCCACCATTAAACCTTGGGATCCATGGGACCCTCATAAACCAAGGCATCATCATTGCATTTATCACAGGATGACTAAGTGGAACATTTTCCAACCTGGCCCCAGGCTGTCCTTCATTTTCACCTGCCATTCTACACTGTGTGGTGTGGAAAGGGAAACCCTGCTGACTGTGCCACTAATGTAACAGCTCAGAAGTCTGTTAATTATAAATAAACATAGGTTTAGATTCCCAGCCACACCAACACAGCGAGAAAGACACAAGAAATATATAAAAATAGTATTTTATTTCTTCAAAATGTATCTGTGCAATAACAATTTTAAAGGGGGGGGGGGTTGACTGCGATTTCACTTTTTTCATTTTAAATAGTGTGTAATGTTGCTGTTGGTGCATGAACAGTATCTGCAAAGTTGCAGCGCTGAAAGTTCAATGTAAGCAGAGATATCGTCTTTTAAAAATCAGGAAGTATAATTGCCTACAAAAACGACTCGATTGGGACTACAGCTGGGTTATGGTACGTCACTAACCCACACATTTGCATCAACCCCTCCCTCCGGAATATGCAGAAAAGGGTAGACCATATTTCAGCAGCTCCTCGTCGAGTGTGTTGTATTCACGCAGCTATCAGGTCTTCTGTGTTCGAACTTCCCAAGGACGATGTACTTTGTCAACAATGGATACAATTTATGTTTGATTATGTTCCTGAAAATGACGATCGTAATCTAGCTCTCTGTGCTGCGCATTTTACGAGAGACAGCTCCAAAATCTACACGAGTTCAGCACCGGATTCAACAAGAAACTGTTACTAAACATGAAGCAGATCCAACTTTAAAACCAGAGGCAGCAGTTATTGGGACACAACCTGTAAGTAGGCTAAGACTTCATCATTTTACATGTATTTGCATGTAACTTTATAATTCCAGACGTAGCGTTGTGTTTTATTATTTTTCAAATGCCAGCGCTGACTTTATAGGCTACTGGTTATGCTATTTTGTGAGAAAGAAAAAGTAATGCAGGTTGGTGTAAAGCAGGGTTCTCAACTCCAGTCCTCGCGACCCACTGCTCTGCATATTGTGTATGTGACCCTTATTTAACACACCTGATTCAGATCCTTAGCTCGTTAGGATAGACTCTATTGCTGTGTCCGAAATCTCCCATTACTCACTATATAGTGGACTATATAGTAAGCTCGCCATTTTGTAGTGTTGTCCGAATGTATAGTGATGATTATTATACCCTATATAGTCCACTCAATGTATCCCAGAATGCATTTTGAAAAGTAGTGTACAACCGATGGTCACTAACCTAAGCCCTACATACCATCATGCATTGCGCTGATTGTAAAAATAAGTAATAATCATGTGTGGAGTAGCGCATTATAACAAAAACGGCCAGAAATCACTTTAAGTTTTTAAATTTTGGAGAAATAAGCTCAATATAATGTAATGTATTTATTTTAAAAAATCTATTTAGCCCAGAGCTGACTCGGCACAACCTGACAGATGATGTAATCAACGGCACCGCGAGACGATCGAGTAGTGTCCGAAAGTGGCTTCTATTATGCTGGTGAGCTCACTATATAGTGCTCTGCTCTCTACCCCCAACATAGGGATTAGGGAGTAGTGCTTTGAGTGGAGATTTCGGACACAGCATATGCCTATCTGAGGCAGGGTGGCGTGTGTTGTACCCCCTTGCTTAAAGGCACAATATGTATTTTTTCTGCTTTAAAAATTGCAAAAATAACTGTATCTATGTTATATATTTCTATTAGATATGTACTTACAATTTCCAGGCAGTTTCCACCAACTTTCAAATCCGGAGAAATGTATAGTTTAATTCGGAAGACACGGGCCGCTTCTTTATTTCTGTTTTGTCGCCCGTCTATGACGTCATGTAACCTTTGACTCCTCTTTTCCCTAACTTCATGCCGGAACCCGGCGAAACCACCAAACACAAAAGGGGAACACCGGACTACCACCAATAAAAGCAAAGAAAAACGACGACGAAGGAAAAGTATTAGCTAGTATAATTTTGCAGCCGCAACAAACTTGAGGGGGGTTTGGCTGCACGCGCAAGATCTCTTGCTAGTTTATCACTCTGACATTGTGCGCGTGCGCGGTTTGGAGCGGCACATTTTAGAGGTCTTCGCAAGTTAAAAAATTCCCGTCATAAATCATAAATGTACTGCCTGGACCCGTCTATTATTTGAAAACTGGACCCGAACCCGGCAGAAAGACACAAATCCGACTGGACCCGATTGTCGTCACATATTATCTCACACGAGTTGCGGAAAATAAAACTTTTTGTCTTACCTAATTTTAGTAGCCGTCATCTTACTTCCCTGTAACGTTACCTGACTGACTGTGATGCATTACAATCCACGACAAGAAAGTTCTATCCATGTTATTTCTCTCGTTATTCCAAGCTTAATCCACTCATTATTTCAGCTTTAAATGTCCACTTGATGTCACGGTGATGGATGACAAATGCAACCTTGCACATGCACATTCTGACTCGAGTTAACTCGCATAATAACTTTAACTGTTTGCCCTTTTGAACTATAATAATGATCGCTTGTTGCTTGTTCAGCTTGATCATATCTGTGCTCTCTGCTCTTCATTGAGTCTAAATCTGACCACCAAAACTTTAAGATTAAACAAGACGGCTCATTTACACTATTATAAAAATAGGAGAAAAATACGGGTATTACACACAATGTTAAACAGACCCGGGACCCGAAGTAATAAATTCGTACCAGACCCGGCTGATCATTTAAAATATAGACCCGAACCCGTACGTAATTTTAAAATGGAGAGAGCTTTGACAAGCTAAATAGGCCTATAGGCAAAAGAGAGATGCCGATCTCGCTTGCGTTCTAATAAACAGGTAAGCACCCATTCAGTTAACGATATCTATCTGTATATTTTGTGAAATTATGTCATGTGGGAAATGCAGAAGGGCTAGCTCTCATGTATAGTTGCTGTAATATAAATTAAAATTTGTTCTAACTTCTAAATTGAGCTGAAGAAAGTGAAGTTCATATGCAGTTCACTAACGATATCATAGTATAAACGTAATTATTTTATTAACAAAAGGTGACCGTGTTTTTTAAACTTCTATTAATACTAGCTAGATGGAATATTGATTTAATAGGGGTCTGGTAATTCATTTATATCTCTGTTTGAAAAGACGTAATTGTCAAAAATACATAGTTAGAATGAGTCAGGAATGAAGAGAATGACAGTTCCGATGTGTTTGCTCCATATTCGCTCTTCTCTCTCCCTGGTTGTCAGGGACAGCGACAACTCCCGTGAGCCCATACTCTTTCCGACGTCATCAAAGTACGTCTTTTGTTATTATTTAGATCGAGTGCCCCCTGGTGGCCAAAAATTACAGACTGTACGTTTAAAGGGTATACTGCTATGCAGGGGCATAGGAGCAATTCTGAACCTGGGGGGGGCATTAAATGGCAGGGGGGTCCAGGGTATGCACTGAAGAATTCCGGCTGTTTTTTAAAACTGAATTATGTATTTAAAAGTTGCAGAATGGATTAATTGGGAGACTCCAAAATTGGCAGAGATAGGCAGGCAATGCAAAACAAAATCCTACATTGGGAAATAATGGGTGGGACAAAACTTAGATTTTGAAATGTGGGGGGACGTGTAATGGCCCTTATGCCCATGCTGCTATGGGCAATGTGATTAGGTACCAGGATGCCGTAGGTGCTGTGCTAAACATCTTATCTGCCTCAGCAGGCCTCCTTGGCTGGGCAGCCCCCAAGAGCGTACTGTAGGCCAGCTTACCTTGGGTGGTTGGCCTTAGTGGTTCGGGCAGTAGACTCCATAGCTGCATTTACATGGGCTCTTGACCCTTAAACTATTAACATTAGATGAGTCTAATGAATAAAACAAATGCGTGTGTCTCACGACCAATGCGTGAGAGTTAGCAGTTTTGGCGTTCCCCAAAGTGTCAATTGTCGCATTCTCAGGGAACAGAGGTTACAGTCGTAACCTAGACGTTCAACACACAAGCATATAACTTCATTACCTTAACAGATACTCATGCATAGAAGCAAGCTTTGACAATTTAGTCTTTGTCTGTTTGGATTTAGAGCTACAGAGCATTATGTTCTACAATGAGTTAATGCACTGTGAATTAACATGAACAAACAATGAACAGTTGTATTTTTTAGAGGTTCGACCGATTCATCGGATTTGCCGATTAATCGGCACCGATAGTTGATTGGTGGAACTATCGTTATCGGCAAAAATCCGCACCGATAGTTATTTCCTGGTTTCGTCCGTTGCTGGGGCGGCTGAGAAGTGCGCGCTGTCATTCATTACACAGTACGAGAGAGCTGAGAACGGTCTGCTGGCATCATGCAGTACAAGAGCGGCCTCTAGAGGTGTCATAAAAACTATCAACTGATGCCTCGTGTTGTTTATTTTGACACGTGACACTGCGCGCTGCACTGAGAGCGCGCGCTGTGTGGAGAGTGGAGATCGCTGACATCTGATGCTCGTGCTAAAGCACGGACAGCGAAAAGGTACACAGGAAATTTTGTCATGTCATTATAAACTGATGAATTTGTTGACTAAATGCTGCATTAGTAGAGAAAGAACCGCACAACAGTATGTTTGTTTGCCTTCGAGAGTGGCTGAGAGGACGCACATTAGTAGTACCTCAAGCGGTTAAAACACTGACACAAAATACACCTAAGTCTGACCCGAATGTTTAATGTCACAAATTGTTACCATCTATTTGCATTAGTTTATATCCAGCTGGTCATTTTGATGCATTCATTATGCAGCGACGTTGCATATAAGCTAGAGACGTAACTGATATGTTCATACACCCGACAAAAACAAACGAATCAGAGAAGCATTCGATTTCGGTTCTTTTTTTCACCATCACTTTAATACATATTTATTTTTTATTAAATATTCATTAAGTTCTATAAAATAGAAGCAAACGTGTGAGACTATACATGTAATATTTATGTAATTTCAATGCTCTGGCTTTGTAGATATTTAAAGTTGGCCATATTTAAAAAATAACTCGCAATAAAATTCCATGTGTAACATTAGTCAAGTCAAGTATATTTATATAGCGCTTTTCACAACACAGATTGTATCAAAGCAGCTTCACAGTATCAATCAAAACAACATATTAATGTTTGTTTATTAGTGAAAAAGACATCCACGTTTGGAATGGCTGATCAATGGTATTAACTAAGGTTAAAAGAACAGTTAAACAGTTACATTTGGAATGTTTCATTTGTTATTTAGAGTATTATTTTTTTGTTTGTTTGAAAGAATGCCTTTTATTGACATGTTTTCATGGATCATACAGTTTTTTTTAAAAAAATACAGTATTTTTATTGTTTGTTTGAAAGAATGGCTTTTATTGACATGTTTTCATGGATCATACAGTTTTTTTTTAAAATACAGTATTTTTATTGTTTGTTTGAAAGAATGCCTTTTATTGACATGTTTTCATGGATCATACAGTTTTTTTTTAAAAATACAGTATTTTTATAATAAAGTTCAGCACTGTTTTACTTGGAGTGTTATGTTTGTTTTTATCCAGTATCAATTTTAAAAACTATCGGTTGATTAATCGGTTATCGGCAAGTACAGCCCAACCTAGCTATCGTTATCTGGTAAAATCCAATATCGGTTGAACCTCTAGTATTTTTATTAACTAGTATTAACAAAGATTCATAAATACAGTAATGTTTTGCTCATTGTTAGTTAAAGTTAGATAATACATTAATTAATGTTAACAAATGAGACCTTACTGTCAAGTGTAATGTTTTAATATAGAGAAGATCAGGGATGGTTGTAACATGAAAACTTGTTTTAAAATGCATGGAATGAAAAGTGGTGGAGTTGGGGGGAATGTATATCACGTTGACAGCTATTTTCTTTTCTTTGATGAAAATGTACTGAAAATACATCGATATAAATATATTGTAGCAATATTTTCCTTCTGTATGTTCACTCAGTCTGCATTTTTCAATCTTCTTTAGAAAACTCCAAAACTTCTTGAAAGGAATCTTATGGGCAGACTTCTTAATAAAACTTACGAGTGATTACTGTTTCAACATAACATCTCTCCTGGTTTTTGTAGATGAATGCCAGCTTGTAATGTGTGTTCTGAAAACAAAGTTAACACATGTTTAGCTTTTCAGCAAACCCAGAGTTAAATACAGGATTTAATGTGAGTAAATATTTAATATGTTGTTTATAGATCATTCATATTCATATGAACTTTTCTTCTTTTCTTCTAATCAGCTGTTACTGAAATCAACAGAAAACTTCCACAAACTCTGCAAGAAATTGTGCAAGCATGAACACTCTTGTCATGTCATATTTATGACATGAAAATGTCATGCATAATATACACATATAATTCACACACCGCTACGTTAATGACCATAACATTTTAATTTATCTTAATAAAATCACGAAGCTCATAAAGTGTTGGCCAATTTTTAACAGCACTTGACACTGTAAGGAGTGGAAAAGTATTTCTAACACACCTTGTTCTCCATCATATAAACTGATGCCTTCTGCTGATATGTTTTGAAGCTAACGTGAGGGAGGAAAATGAAAAAAAAAGACCCCATACTTAGTTGACGGAGCAGTAAACTGATGTCTGCAGGCATTGTGCATTTGGTCTCGCTGTGGTCCCTATCTGATGAGACCTGCGAAGGTCTCTCAAGCTCATGAATTTGGAGTATTTTCCCACATTGCTGACGCTGTTGCTTTAAGAGCTGATAACAGTCCGCATTAGCCAGTCCTAGCCAAACAAAGCAGAAGGGAAATAGAATATGCAGACTGACAGCCAAATGACTTTTGAGGGGTGTGGGATGTGTCGAAGATCCACCCAAAGTGCTTGAGGAGGTAAAAGACGCCTTTTTAAAAATGACCCTCGGCTCACGCTCCTTAATGGATGGCCAACCTGCTTTTTCCTGGGCTCTTCAGAAGACTTATTAGAGCAGATGTTTGCACAGCTGGTGCTGTCAGAGGTAGAGTCTGGAAAGCTGCCTCACTTCTACAGCGCATGAGGAATGAGACTCACACATCACCCTCAGGTTCTTGTGAAAGGCTCTCGCCTCATTTCTAACGGTTCATGGACTCTTTTTGATGTTGGCCAACATAACAGAATTTCTGCTGATAATCTTGTTGACAAAATTTGGGACTCCTATATGGTAATACGTAAGATCTTAGTGGATAAAAATTACAAATGTGCTGCAATTATTTGAATTGCTACATTTCAATTTCCCATATGTTTCTAGCAACTTATTAAATGAAAGAAAATGTAAAGTGTTTTGTTAGATGTTTACAATGTTTAGATGTTAAGGTGTGTGAGAGAAGCATCATAACCAATACTTTTTCTGATTACAGGTTATACAATACTATGTATTGGACCAAACTATGTCCAACCATAGTTTACCTGTACCGATCTAATCATTAGTATTCCTTATACTTATGGGTGTCACAGGTAGTTGTATGGAGAACATCCATGACAGGAATAATCAAAAGAAACAAAATGAAAATAAAAAAAAATACACAGGAATACTCAGGGAAATGGACTCCAACAACACCTAAACATTGACGATCCCAGAAATAATGAGAAGATCCACACAGGTGTGGAATTAATTAACTAATTATCAGGAACAGAGGCAAAGGGGAACAGCGAGAAAACTAAACCTGAACACGTTACAGTAGTCCCCCTCCCAGAAGGCGTGTCTTCGTGCTGTAACTCATGATCCAGCTTTGGAGGGAAGGGGGCTTAGGAGGTAGGTGTGGAGCTGGTGATGGACAGGGAGCAAGAGAAGTTGGAGGAGACAGGCTTCATGGTAGAGCCAAAGGTGGAAGGAGTCAGGATGGAGCTTTGACTGAAGGGCTGGGGAATCTGGGGACTGAATGATAGAGGTAGAACCAGGGTGCATGGAGTATCATGCGGAAGAGAGGCAGACCATCCAGGGTAACCTCCATGACCCAAGGCCAAGGTGGACCTGTTGACTGGCGAGACTGACATGGAGACAGGGACTCGGCTGACCGGGGCGACAATAGAGCGAGCGAGGATGAAGCAAAAACTGGAAGAAGGGTGGAGCTGAAGAGGTGAAGGGTCAAGGTTGATTCGTAGGAGTCCCAGAGCAGACGGGCCACGGTGGAGGCGAGGGAACACGGAGCCCGGGGCAGAGCCAAAGGACTGACAGGCCGAAGTGGAGACATGGACCTGGAGGCCTGAGGTGCCGGCCGAGGCGAAGCTGAAGAGCCGAGGAGCTGGACGACCCCGGCGAAGCTGACCGAACCAGGGAACTGGCCGTCACCAGCAGAGATGGGACCTGGTAGTCTGGCAGAAACAGTTTGAAAAAATGTTCAAACGGGACCGGGGCTTGGGTGGGACTGGATCTGTGGACCAGATAGCATACGTAGACTTTGGGACTGTGATGGTATCCAGCACTGGTTCCGGGACGACTTCGGTGGCTACCTCGGCCTCGCAGGCTGTAAGAGGGAGGCCGCCATGCTGGAGCATGTAGCCCAAATACCCCAGAAATGATGGTGTTTGGGGAGGAGGGAAAGGCACAGCACTGGTAAATTCATTCAGATTTTTTTCTTTTAAGGTCCTGTATTCTGTCAAGGGTAGTTGTATGAATAAAACGTACAACAGGAATAATTTAAGTAAAAAGTCTTCAATTCAAAAATACACAGGAACACTCAGGGAAACAGACTTCAACAAAAGCTTAACATTGATGATACAGGACAAAAACTCAGGGTTTAAAGGGGTCGCACACCGGACGCGCAGCGCCACGCGCCGCGTCGCATCGCGTCTAGGACAACTCAAGGTATCGCACACCGGACGCGCACTTTCTCATCAGTGTATCGCCAGCAATATTGTAATGTTTAATGACAGGAGATGAAGATAATGTCTGTTCTATGTAATTATTGTACTGCACAATTAAATACAATCGTTGCTGAGTCTGCAGTCTGAAAACTTTACCTCAGAGCATCCGTTAACTGAATGAATTGAGAATCTCACCTGAAAAATCCAATAACATCAGCAATTGTCATTCAAGCAGCTGATATCTGTAAATGAATGCAAAACAAAATGTATATTGCAGCATAGGGCGAAGTCAGGACCCATCAGCAACGATTTGAGACAAAAATAATAAAAAATTGATATAAAACTATGTAAATTGCGCTCTGTGGCACTGCAGGGTTTTGAACACGGTCCTGAGCCATCGCTGGGCGCCGCGGACAGACGCCGAATGGCGCCGCCGGTGTGTGTACACTCATAGAGAATAATGTGTTCGAAATTTCAAGACGTGGCGCTGCCGCGACGCGGCGCGCGCCGTGTGCGACCCCCTTAAGGCCCTGTTTACACGAGAACGCTCAGGGTGAAAACGTAAAAGTATTTTATTGTTTGTGCCTTTCGTTTACACGGCGACAGCGTTTTACCGTCACGTTCCCGTGTAAATGGTAAAACGCAAAAGTCTGACTCTGACAGGTGAAGGTTGTACGCAGGCGCGTGGCCTTCCTGTTGCTGTCAGTATGCACTCCTAGCCGCCTGAAGTCCATACTCACAGACTTTTGCGTTACCATTTGCACGCGAATTTTCCACACAAAACGCTCGTCTAAACGCAGAATAAAAAAGTGATGACGCAACGCTTACTTTTGCGTTTTCTCTTCAGAATCGTTTTCATGTAAACATAGCCTAAATGACAGGGAGATAATTGGAAGAACAGAAACAAGTGTTATCTGTTAATTAACTAATTATCAGGAACACAGGCAAATGGAGAGAACAGAGAGAAAGCTAAACCTTAACAGAAAATACATGTTACATTGGGTTAGCTCTATGGGCTTTTTCCCTGTGATACTCCTACGTGTTCCTTGTGGAATTTACTATAAAAGACTCGATTAAAGATACGATGGATGCTTACTATCTCATGAGGTCACAGGACACAGTAGAGGATTTGTGAATGGCAGTGAATTGACGCAACTGATGCTGGTAGGTTGTGACAGTAACAACATACCAGACATAGTATGTCTGCATTGTATTCATACTACATATACTCATAATATAAAACATACTTTTTAATGGTCACAAAATAAGCTAAATTCAAATGTAGTACCTACTCAGTATGCGATTTCTGACGTACTGAAAGTAATGTTTAGATTGATTGTTTGCTAAGTTTATTAAAACTGCTGAGTCTGTCAATCTACAGATATACTTGTTGTTTATTACATTGCCACATTTCTCCATATAAAACTAAAACCATCCAAATACTGCTTTACATTGAAAGAGGGAATTGTGCCATAAGTATACTGTCAACATCATAGAAACTCTTGGATGGACTCTTTGAACCACATAGAACACCTTAGCAGCCACATGGCAACCAGCCTCAACACCCTATTAACCACCCAGTAATGTCCTGGCAACCAGCCAAAACACCCTATTAAACACCCAGTAATGCCCTGGCAACCAGCTACAACAACCTAGCAACCCTCTAAACAACCACTCAGAACACCTTACAAAATGCTTAGTGATGTCCTTGTACCACCACCAAGACCCTGGCAACTGCTAACATCATCCCCGAAACATCCTTGCAGGCCTCAGTCCAGCATAGTGATGTTCAGATCTCCATGGGGAAAACAACATTTACATTATAAGACGCTCTGATTGGTTTATTGCACGTTACGCCATAGCTTCCAGGACTTCAGACCAACCCATTCACTTGCCTCATTCAGAGTCACTTGCATTTTGCGTTTGATACTCGAAGTTTCAGATTGTTAAAATAGGGCCCAAAGACTCTGGTTAAATCAGTGTCCAGACATTTCATTTCTATCAAGATTAATGCTTAGTGCACATAGAGAAGACCATGTACCTAGAGACGGTCGATATTTTTCAAACAGAAGAATCATTTGAACTGTTGTTTGGGTTGCAGTGGACTTTAATGCATGATTCACAACAAGTCTGTTTAAAAAAAAGTGAAATCTGGCATGGCCATAACAAGACATTATTCTTTCTGTCCCCTCTATTAACAGATGAGTAATTGTAAAAATAAGACTTGTGCTATCCAACACTCCCAATAACATTATTCCAACCCACGTAAACAGGTAACAGGCAGACAGACAGATGCATCATCAAACATACAGAATCATTAAACAGGAAAAAGACAAATCATTTCAGCCTGACGGAATTATTTCCAGGTGGAAGTCAGTGTTGTGTTGCTGGAGAGAAACACAGTATGGGTTTACAAACATTTCTATCATCCTGGTCTGACACAACAAGATGACGAGTACGTCTCGCAAGAGCAATAGAGAGCCCTTACATGGTGTTCAGGCTGTGTATGTGTGTGTGTTAATAGCAAAAGAGCTTTTGCAAGTATATCTTGAGCTCAGAAACTTTGGTCTATGGAGATCATGCTGCTGGCATAAGCATAGTCCAGACATTTTGGAATTCCATATTTCACTTTTGAGGAATGGTATCAGATGGGGATTAGATTCGGTCCAGCTCAACTTTCCAAGAGAATCGGGACCAGCGAGCTCAACTCAGGCCTAAAGTATCCATGCAATCCAACATGAGATGCCTCTCCTCTGTGCTCCCCCGGACTCCAGAGCTAATGACTGATGCAGAGAGAAGCCAATATTCAGAGGAAAAATGCGAGTATTAAAAAAATGGCTGCAAGAGTTTTGTGCTGCACTTTCCCTTGTGATTTAGTATGCCTGTTGAGATGCCAATCCAAGTTGGAACAGATTGAATCAATCAATATGATATTCACACCTTAGAGTATGTAATTGTCCAGTGCTTTTCCTCATATGGGCCAAAGTTTCAGGGTGAAACTCCTTTTCTCTCAATAACCTAGACATATCACTGAAGCTCACAGAACCTGCTAAAACTGCAGACTGTATTTTGGTTATGATTTACAACTGTTAGATGTGGGCAGTGAAATGTAGGCATGTATTGCTCAGTTAAAACACACAGTGCACACAAAATTGTAATAATTCACATACTGTTTGATAGTTCACCTAAAACTGAATATTCATCATTTACTCACTTTCATGTCTTTCCAATCCATGTGATGTTTTTTTTTAACACAAAAGAAGCAGAATGTCCATACTACTCTTCTTCATTCATTAAAAATTCACCTCTGGGAACGGAATGAAATGTTAGCCATTATTCTCTAAAAACCTCAAGTTTTAATTTGCACTTGACCCCTCATGGTTGGCCACTTGAGTTTGGCATAGAAGACAGTAACACTGTTGCTTGCTTTAAAAGTGCTAATTAGATTTGAGAGTGATGGTGGAGGATTCTCAGTGAATAACAGGATTTTTGTTTGTTTATCACACAAAGGTGTCATTTGACCTCAAAAGACTTGGATGATTCATGCTTTCATGTATCTTTTCTATTGTTTTATTCTAGCTTCACTGACCCAGTCCCTTTTTGTTATATGGAAAAGAACAGTGTTAACATTCTGCTAAACTTGAATTTGGAAAAACAGAATTGTAAGTAAACCATATCAGAATTATTTCAGACGATGCATTCCTTTGAGTCGGTTTCTTACGAATGCTAGTAATGTGGCTTGGTTTTAATATTTCCATATTCTGAAGCATAAAAGAATCTTTTGGCCAAGAATCTCTCTTTGATGTGATTTATATCTCAGGATTAAAGTAAATCCCTCTAAAGGATCCTTTTGAATTCCAGGGGTGGCGAGCATTCTTGTCAAGTCAAAAATACAAGCTCTCCTGCACATGATGAACTTATCTCTAGATCTGGTTCCTGATAGAGACGCAGTGTCATGCAAGGCACTCCGGTGACGGCGCTCGTAAAATTAGAAGTACCATCAACATCTGGGATTATGAAAAGGACACTTTCAACAGCACTGGTCAATTTTCAGAGATTTGATCAGTTCACAAATCTCAGCAAAGACAGAGCAGGTAAAAGCATTTGTCATTAATACATGATGTCAGCTCATCTCTTGTCCAGACTGAAAAAGGCAAATGACAAATGAATGTGAAGGCTCTTTTAAATTGAAGTTTTAATTGTAGAATACATATCAAAATTGCCCCATGTTTGCAACATTAAATTAATGTTCCCCTTGGGTGGTCTCTCAGTATTTACAGTGCACGCTAGCCTCAGAGCCGATGCCATTCTGTGGTACCCTGGGAATAGAGGATGGAGGAGACACAATTCCAAGCTAAAGAAATATCAGGCTCTCATCTTTCAGAGCCACCTTAATGGATAGAAGTTTTGGAATTTGTCAAGATTTTGCCAGGATTGAAAGTGTGTGTACAGTACAGTAGGCTTGTGCGGTCAACAGTGTTACCGGTGTTAACGGTGTTCGATCATACACAGATTACATTACTTGCCTATTTTTTTAGAAATAAAATCTATTTAGTTCAGTTGGACAATGGATGCTACGGATGTAAAGTGAGAGCCAGTCTGGTGGTGTCTGGGAGGTCGATAGGATAGTTGATGAGACAGATGACAGAAGTAACAGGTGAGACAGATGTTAGGCAGAACTAATGAGGGCTGCCATGGAAACAAATGAGCAGCGGGAAAACAGAATAAAGGAAAACACGTGACTAATGAAACCAAACTAATGCCTGGTTCAGATTACACAATATTATTTTTTGTCTGTTACGATAGTCACGATAGATTACACGATTTTTACTCCAAAAATCTTGTCATGTCAGTGGACAAGACACATCTCAGACTACACATTGCTTCCTGACCAGTTATCGCATGCCGTCTTTAACGGCGTGTGTGATGTCATCGAGAAGGCGAAACTCAGCAAGTGACTTCCGGAAACGAACGTACACAAACAATGGATGAAGCGATGAGTGTTGTATTGGCTGTCCTGTGTTCAGAAAAAAGTAAGTAAAAAGTAAAAAAAAAAGAAAACCCGACAATAGATACGTTCCTGGATTGGTCGAAGAGGACAGTATGGGCTGTCAATCCTCCAAAGAGAATTTGAGGTAAAATATTAGTTTTCTTATATATTTTTACTTTTAGTTTTAATGTTAGCACCATCGTCTCTCTTTCGTTTCGCCATTTTTGAAAGTTGTGTACGGAAAAGCTTCTGTGCTCCTATTGGTCAACCTCATACATGTGATGGAACAATCGTGGATGACCATTAAAAAAATTAAACATGCTAGTATTTTTGTCGTGATGTCGTGAAGCATTACAGACGCCAGACGTAGGTTGTCGCCCACTATGACACACTATACTAGATGACTACGATTGAATCCCATGACACCCTACGTCAAACGGATCGTGCCAAAATTGTGCTAAAATCGTGTAATCTGAACCAGGCATAACAGAACACAACTGTGACACCAACGTAGAAGGGGTGAGCAGAAATGTGTTGTCCAAAAACGTTATGGGTTGTTTAATTAGTGTTCATTTGGGTTAATTTAGATGTTGATGATAGTTGTATTATTGGCTAATAAATGTTGTATGTTTATTGGAGTGTTTGATTTTTGTATGTTCAAGTAGTTAATGATTTTGTTTTTGGTCATTGTGGTGCTGGCTGCTGGTATGTTTGGTCTGTGTTCTTTGCTGGGGAGATTGGTATAGTTTGGTCATGGTATAGTTTGGCTACCAGTGAAACCATAGCTAGTGGGGTGTCTGAGTGCCACAGATATACCAGTCGTCACTCCCTCACAATGCTCTCTATCTCCAGATTTCTTATCATCATCCCCTGATTCTCATCTGCACACTCATCACCACAGTATATAAGCACACACCTCAGTCACACTCATTGTCTGGTCTACAACGTGGATACAAGACTCAACTCTCAGTGAATGGCTAACCTGAGCTACTTACCTCCAGCATCTTCAACTCCTTCATCCCCATGATCGTCTCCAGTCTCTACTCCTGCTCTCCCCTCCAGCACTTCAGTCTTCAGTCCTGTCATGATTTCCCTCACCTTGATCTCACTATTCACTGCCCACTGAGGTGTGTGTACTCCAGCTTCTCCCCAGGCAATCTCTCGTCACCTGGGCCAGTTTTTTAAAAGGTTAAATCCGGATAAAATTGTAACACGTAATCCATCTTACTTTTGTGCCAGTTTTTCAAAGCAACATCGGATTGGATCAATCTGATCTGGATAGGAACTTTTCAGGATCACCAAATCTGGATAACCAGTGCTCAAACAGGATAGGAAGTCACAATGTAGAACTAAATAAAGAGCAACAGGTAGACAAAACAAGTAACAAACACTGTAGATTGAAGATATTTATAACAAGATGTATTGAATTTACAAAAAAAAAAAAAGACTTAATGTCAAATACTCCACAATAATTCAGACTTCCTCATCTGATGTGGAGAGACCAGCTTGTCTGAGCGTAGCCTTTAGGAGGCGGATATCAAGTCTGGCCTTGGTTTGCTGCAGTTTGGTCAGAGTCGGTTGTTCCTCTACCAGAACGAGCAAAAAGGATGTGCAACAAGGGACGCAATAGCTAGACATTATTTCTGATTTGGATTTGTTTTGGATTTCAAAAATCAGTGATTGCCATTCTTTGCATTTTTTTGGTTATTCTGTAATCATTGCATGCATCACTAATAAATATTCTAAAAACAAAAATATCTTCAATTGTGATGAATACATAAATATATCAATAGTGACAGAATAAAATGTATTGTTTTTGGTCAATTTTGACAGCTGTTTGGGAGATTATTTTATGAGGCCTAACTCTTTCTACTTTGCTGTAGGCCTATACTGAAAGGCTGAATACGCTTAAAGCCTACCTAATCACTGTAGCCTGATGGATGAACAAATAAAAAAAAAACTTATGAATAAAAAGGATATCTTGTAAGATACTGCATGATCCAAATATAGGATTATTTGATCAATTTTTTAAGTTTTCATTACATTTTGGGCATGAAATCCACGTTGAATCCACCCTTCTGATAGGATCAGTTAAATCTAGATTTTTTGGATCAAAGTGACCCAAATCCTACAAAAAAGTTCTGAAAAACCCAAACTAAAGGTTTGATCCGGATCAAAACCAAGATTGGATTACGTGATCTAATCCGATCATGTAATCCATTTTTTCTTTTGAAAAACCCATTTTCAAGATATTGATCCGATCCGTTATCCAAAATCCTTGTGGATTACTTTTGAAAAACTGGGCCCTGGAATCCACTTGAAAGACATAAAGACTCAGTTACCTGTTATATCTTATTCCACTGTGTTTGTATCTGCATCTGATACTCACCTATATTATCCCCTGTATATCGCTCAATAAACGGTTAACTCATCGTCCACTTCTCTCTCTCGAGTTACATTAAACCTAGTAATATAATCCTTAGAGACAAAGTAGGTATCTTTGAACTTACCATAATTGTTTTTGTATTATATATTTTTATAGATTTTATAAGTGGAGTTTTATTTATTCACTTCGTATACAGACAGGAGCCTTCTTTGAAAAACAGTCACGACAAGTTCAACCACGAACAGCAGGAGTGGTGAGTGAACTGTATGAAGTTTAGCAAACTTCTGAACTGTATGAACGGCGTTCGGGATTGATTTACCAAGACTATTTTCTAAGATGGTTTGTGTCTTTATACATGAAGTGAACTGTCTTTATAAAGCATCTTCTTATTAAACGGTACGTACACTTAGAAAGATCTCAATGCTTCGTTTTGCATGTATGAACCCTCATTATGTTACTGTGTTAGTGTAGGGCAATTTTGACCTTGTTAGTGGTATAAACTAGCGATTTCTTTTTACTTAGTAAATGCCCCCAGTACTAGCATTATACGCTAAACCGTTTTTAGAGATAAAACTTTTTACATTCGATTATCATGAAAACAAATCTCAGCGAACGGTTGACTAGGTACCGATGTTTTATTAGACCAAAGGTTTATTTTGCACTGGAGTTCTCCTTTAACACACTTAAGACACTAATAAAGATGTTTTTGTGCAAAAGTCTTAGACGTGCATTTATTGTATGCCTAGGAAATAAGAACGTGTCAAAAATAGGACCTGTTTTCTCCTAACCAGTGTTCCCAGTTTACAAATACTGCTCCCCATTTTGTAGGCAAAACATGACAAACACACAGCACTTTTAGCATTTGTGGTAAAAAAGCAGGTTTTTGCAGGTTTTTGACAGGATTAGCCATACGGTGGCAGCAGATGCAATCTTCACTGAGTTCATTTCATGCCATGAGCTTTTTGGCTTATAAATTACGCATGCTAATCAAAAGTGCCGTGGATAGATTCCAGCAGTTCCTGTTTTGCACAGCTCCAGAATCCCCTGCGGTGACAAACTCTGGAGATGCAGTTCAATTATTAGCATATGGAAAACAAATGACTCCTGCCTGATAATGTGATGAATGGCATGACCTGTATGAGACTGTAGTGAGATTAGTTAGTTTAATAGTGTGATAAATAAATGTATAATTGTCATGCCTCCACCAGGCTCTGCTCACTCTCTCTGGACGTTTAATCACAACCGAGAACTGCATATATACCCTCCACTGACACACAGCCAGTCTCCCTACGGACCTGTTAACTTTGATACAACATGTTTAATCACTTAACAGACCAAAAAGAGCCAGAAATATGGTTTAGATTTAGACAGATTTAGATTTATTGGCCAATATATCGGTTATCAGCTTTCAAATGTAAAGATTTATCGGTAGTCGTATCAGTCAAAATTTTTATTTCATTGCATCCCTAGTTATTATTATCATTATTAAGGTAGCGAGATATTAAAGATAGAAACCATTTTATTGTCTTTAATCTGCTCAGCTAGTCTTTATTCCACCATGACAGGAGTTGACCTGACAGTGAAACCAAGCGTAGAAGACCAGCACCATTGTGGTAATGCTGAGAATGTTAACACATCCCTGTGTTGCGTAATAAATTGCTTCGACACATTTCTGAATGCAATAACGTGTGAAATCATGCTTGCTCAGCTAGGGGTGTTTGCATTCCCCTACTTGTATGAATTATTATTGGGGCCTGAGCGTTGCACAGACTGCATGAACTTTGCAGACACATGCACATGAAACAATGTTCAACCCAAATTGTAAAAGTGGGAAATAGAACCTCGCTGTTCTCGTGAGTCCCTCGGGACAGGCTAAATGACTTGCAGACCCATACTATGATGTTGTGGGAGCCTTCGGTGGACCCGTGTGCCCAGCTGTGAGCTGCTGTCGTCCCGTGCCAGGCTCTCGATTGAAGCCTGTGGCTCTGTGTGCCAAGAATCACAACTCCTGGAATGCCTGCGCTGGAACGGCCCGCTCTCTCCATTCCTCTCTGAGTGACCATAAAAGGCCGAGAGGATCGTTCAAAAGAAAGAAGGAAAAGGTTCAAAGCCATTTCTTGTAATCTACGGTAACATGAACAAAGGTTTGACAGAGGCTCACTTCCGAACACGTCATGTGATAGATTTAACTCTGTTGGTGCTGAAAGGTCACAAAATGTTGGAATACTGCTTTTTTGTGGTGTTTTGGTCATGAGAAAGGTGGCAGAAAACTATAATAAAGATACATTCAAAATCCCTTTAAAGCAATTTATACATTTATTTGAGCAGAATTTTATTTAGTCTTATATCCGATGAATTTTGGGTCATTGATCACTAGTTTATTACCGTGAAGCTGATTTTAAACGATCTGTACTGTAAGCCAGGGCTGTAGTACTCAAGTTCGGTCTTGGACTCAAAGTCCGGACTCGAGACCGTTTTTCTATGGTCTCGGACTCGCTGGTATTCGGTCTCGGCCACTGGTCTTGCCAAATGGCTTTTGGTCTTGACTGAGTCCAACATTTTTGTATATGAGTTCGTTTATTTCTAGCCTATCCGGGTAACGTTAACTTAGAAAATGCCCAAATTAACCGACCAAGTGCTCACTACAACGGAGCGCGTCTTCTCATGCTGTTACTATAGTTACTGGGTGTTGCGCACCCGCAGGTCTCTCATTTATAATGTGGGATATTCCTCCAATCGGTAATCCACACAGATCATAAAATCAAATCATTCTTTTAATAACTATCTGCCAGACGCAATTTCACAAACAGCGTGAGTGTTCAACGGTGCGGCGTCTTCTCTTCTCTCAAAATGTGTTGTGGAAGGCAAGCATCAAGCGCTGCTGCGATAATACCTAATAAACACTTGCGTTCAGGAGTCGGGACATGATGGAATAATCACTTGCATTGGGGCCAGTAGTGCATCGTGCATAAAGCTTACCATTTGCACGTCTTTTAAAGTCTTACCAGTTTAACATTCAAGCAATTTTAAACTAATCAGTGCTCGCGCCTCTCTGGCATGATTTCTGCGCACATTCATAGAAAATCCGCCTCAAGAACAGCTGGCCAGTAACAAAAGTTATTTTTCACGGATTAGCTATATTGCTTTAACACTCAAACCGTGTCAATTTCGGTCTTCGTGAGTATAATGGTCTAAACATAATCGGTTTTGTCTTTAATAAGCATAAAACGCATGCCAATATAAACAAAGAATCCATGCTCTAAGTTAGCTCTTAAAGTGACGGCAACCATGTGGTGTTAATTAATTATGTCGTCAAAACAACAAAAGAGAGCTTTAAGTTAAAGGAATCAGGATTAAAAGCCTATGTGTTTAATTTATTCAGGACTAAAATACTATCCAGTTTTCCATTTGATTACTTTATTCAGTTTCTGTCAATGAATACTAGTGTTAGACCTATTCAAAAACATTTATCTTTATTTGTCTTTATTTCTATCGTTATTGTATTTATTTGTGTAACTTTTTTCAATTTAATTGAACAATTTAAATCAAGCCTTGTGTTGTGTAAATTCTTAACAACATTACCCCATTGTAAAAAATGCAACGAGCGCAAACATTTAGGCAAGATAAATTTAATAATTTTGTTTGGCAAAAACGAAATTCAGGCCCTGAAGACTTTTTTTTCCCTGTCCTGGACTCAGACTCAAACCTTTTTGGACTCGGTCTTGATTTGGACTCGAACCTCTTTGGACTCAGTCTTGACTTGGACTCGACTAGTCCTGGTCTTGAACTCGACAAAGGAGGTCTTGACTACAGCCCTACTGTAAGCTCTATGTAAATAAAGCTGACTTCACTGACTTTTTGTGAACCTATAAAAATGATCAATTTAATAGATTCAGTGGATTCACTTGCATTGATGTCATCAGATATTTTATTTCAGCAGCCTTCTCAATCTTTTGTGGCAGCAGGAGATGTGTTTCATAATGATCTCTTAATTTTCAGCAGAATTCTCTCCATGTTTCGTGTAATTGGCGGTTCGCTGCAGATGTCACACTTTCATTTGCACAGAAGATGACAGGGAATGTTTAGCTAGAGATGTGAATCCGCTGAACCTGATCTAAACTGGGTTACATTTATTTGGTTTACTCTGAAACTCAGTCTTTTTTCTACTAGCTTCATTTAACAGGCCACTCTGGTTCAGGAGAACTGACTTCATATATCCACCTAAAATCACCAAAATGCCAGTTGATTCAAACACATTTTATTTAATTCAATCATTCCGCTATGAGACTTCAGTCGAGAAAATTACATTAGTGGAGGAAAAAGATTAATTCCAGAATGTACAGACACTTGCTTTGATTTTTTTTATTCTAAAGCAATTACAATGCATTTTAGGCAATGTTGAGTGTGATTGAAATATGTGTGACTCTACATACAGAAGGTAAGTAATAATTTTTCATATATTTCTCCAGATTTGAAATTTTATGTTTTATTTTTGTAGTCTTTGCACAATTTTAATATTGATGTGGCCAATGAATTAAGCAAATAAATGTAACCAGGTTTAGATCAGGTTCAGCGGGTTCACATCGCATGAAACACAGAGAGCGTCAGTTTGATTCATTCTGCTGAAGACTAAGAGACCATTATGAAAAACATCATGAATTCATGATGATCATGATGCGGCTGTGATGCAGATGTCTGTTTGATGAAACGGGTCTCTTCAGTTTATTCTGAACTGATGGACAAAAGCGCCATCTGGAGGACAACATTATACAATACAATCGATGCTGTAAGTCAACCTGGAGAGTTGCATTCAGTGAATTCATGACTATTTATCATGTGGTATTTGACAACTCACACTGAATTTACACTTGGTTCACATGTCACATATTAGTAAGACAAGGTCAGCAAACACCCAACCACATGGTGGTGCCTTGAGAGGCCTATGGCCTAACTTACATGATGCTTGTTGATAGGGAGAGGAGTGCTTTCAATGATTACACTTACACATTTTCCCATCCTAATTGAAAGATCTACAGACACTGAAGGGGGAAAACAAGCCATACTAGAACTCAGACTATCCGAGAGACTTGGTTTGACCACGTAACAACCAGCAAGGAGCCCCTAATGTCCTATAGACACAATCAAGAGGACCTCTAGTGTCAGACGGGTTTGTCTTTCTCGCTGATGTTAATTCGAAGCAACTTCTGATAGTCAAGAAACAACATTTATTTATTTTATTTTTATTTGATAGGGACAAGTGGGAACAATCAACATGTACCACACTACAACATTTATAGCCAAAGCTATGCTGAATGGAATCCCAGAGTTTACAAAATCAGAACTGGGAAATGGCTGAAATTTAATATGATCATTTATTCATGTGTTTTATTAATTAAATAATTAGAAAAATATTTAATACTCTGTTATGGCACTGAAGTGCTTACAATGACCGGCATGTTTTGAAATCTGAAAGAAATGACTAATAGATGTGATGTGAACTCAAATCAGCATAAACTCTGATTGTTAGAAATGTTTTCACAATCTACACGATCCAAACTGTTGAAACATCATGATTAATGTGAAGCATTTAAATGGTGTTAACCGAGTTGTTTCTCAGGTCTTTGGTGCCAGTAACCGATCTTGAATGGAACAAACAGATCTCCATCTTCTGAATTTAAGATCCGTCACCTATGACCTGAAGAACTACAAAGTTCTTACAAACAGCAATTTTGCGTTCTCTAACTCAATCCCTGAAGCGCCAAAGACTGTCCAAAGTTGCACTTACATGACTACATTTTGAACTGAAATGCCTAGAAACAAAGTCCTCTGTTTCCTTGGCACAAGATTTTTTGACTAAAATAATGAAAAAAATTCTTTAATTACTCATTGTTGCAGTTGCTCTTAAGCTCCCATGTTGACGTAACTCATTTTTGTGCTTGGCCCCTTAATTGTTGCTTGCAGTTATATAAAATTGCAATGCACAAATACTCCTCTACAATCTTTAGGGCAGAAGCCTCTTGAGTTCTTGGATGAATGCTTCTGGACAGTGGCCTACAGTTCTAATATGAGGCAAAGTCCTCTCAGTTGATTTTAATGTTATTGTTTGTTTAATAAATCAAATGTATACACTTGATGTTGTCACATTTCCCTTGTTAAATAAACATTACTTCACCTTACATAAATATAAACCAAATGCAATTTTATTAGGCTGCACAATTATCTCATGCAGACACGCAAAATATGCCCCACCGCAGATGCAGATAACACACACATCCACTTGCGAACTTCCCCTCAGGGGAATCGCCATTTTAAAGTGTGGCGTCCACGCTCTACTTTGTGAGGTGGACGAGGGAAGGTTATATGAACAGACCCTCGCTCCCTCGATTCTGACCGAGGTAGCAAGTCTACATCATATGTACTCTTCAGGCAGCTCAATATATATAACACGATTAATAAATGATTGTGACTTTTGACGTCAACGCATATTGAGTTACCCTCCACAAACAACTCTATGATATATAAATTATTTAATTTATTGTTATTTATTAATTATTGTGACATGAAGCCACAGGTTGTAAAGTCACCAGCCTCGGCTGAGCGGAGAATCCTGTGGCTCTGCCTCCGACCTCTAATCCTTTCGCTCCACCTCATCCCGCCGACCTGTCAGCTCCGCCTTGACTCCTCCCACCCTTGGCTTAACCTTAGACCCTCCACCTTGCGGCTCCACCGGCTCCCCTTGCTCAGTCGCCACACCATTTTCTCCACAGACTTGCACACCGTCTGCTGCGCTCAGTCCCTCCACCCCTATGGCTACTGCGTCCTCCCGCTGTAACTTCACCGCCTGGTGTCGCTGCTGTATAGTGTACTTTAAAAAAAAGAGTAATTTATACACTTATTAATGTCACATTTTGTATTGTTGTTTTATTTTTATTATAAGAAACTTATTATATTATAAGACACTGCCTCCTAGGAGGAAACTCCTATCTCATGGTCATCTTTAGTCTCAACACTATTACCACCCGACACAGACTGTTCATTTATCAGACTGCTCCAAATGATCAATGTTATCGTCTTTCCTCACAGAAACACACAGACCGTCAGGAGAATGGATGAACTGTGTCCAAAACTTGATGACACTCTGCGGTTTCACACAGCATTCAGGAAATTAGTGTTAGACAACATAAAGGTTCATGCTGAATCCTTTATCAAAACCAAGCCAGGGAAAGTTTCAGGATCATGAAAACAAACTTCACCAGCATGTTTACACAGATGTTCATTTACACACACACACACACACACACACTCTTTTACACTGTAACGCCTGAGTTACAACTGAATACTTCCCCTTAAAGTCTGAGGATATCTGAGGTAACAGAAGAAAAGGACACGGTAAAACTGTGTATCTCTTAAACTTAACCTGATACTGTTAAAGAGAGTAATTAGGTGCCTTTCCCGACCTGAAGTTAAATCCTCGATCTGTGAATCCTAGATCCATGCAGACAGGCCTGTGGGACATCTGGAAACATATTCAGCATGATTGATTTCCCGCTCTCTTAATCGCGGGCCTATTAGTCGTGGTTATCGTTGTGTTCTTGTGCCGGTAGATTTGTTTTCCCGGTGGGTATAACTATGAATGACCGCTATAGCTGAAAAGGTTGCTGAAACACTGGTGCAGGAAGTCTGAAATATCTTAACCAGACTGATAGCGATCAAGGGACACATTTAGCTGGCAAAGCTTGTTAAACCGCAATAAAACAGCTGGGTATGAAGCAAGTACTAAGGCAGCTAAGTCTCAAAATAGACCACAGAGAGTAGGATTGATCATGTTTTGCCAGTATTTTGAAACGTAATTCAATAAATCCTCATACAATTCCCTTCGGCTGACAACTGTGGCTTTCACACGACGCACATCTGACATCAGGAGACCTCGGCTGTATTATCTTAAAGTCACCATGAAATCAAAATGGACAACCATCCGATCAATTCCCCAGGACAAAATCAAGCTCCACCCTTCACTTGATCTTGTTCCAGAAGCCGTTTCACACTCATAGACATCACAATAGGGGAGAAAAGACCAGCACAACTGCTGTTTCATGCCGGCTTAAAGATCCACTGTGGAAATCTAGAAAGCACCTAAATGTGGTCACAGGATTAAAGTGACAAATGACTAAAATTAACCGTGAAGAAATTCATGCAATTGAACTATTTCAGTGTTCAACATATTTTAATGTAAATAATTCTAATAAGCAATGACATTTCTCTTTATAAACATGTGCAATGTTAAGGTGTTGATGATCAGTGAAAAATGGCTATTACTGTCCTTCATGTCCTTCATCCAACCATGTTCCCAGTTGTTCAAAAAGTTGAATCAGGAATGGGAGAACAATTATGTTTCACATTCAAAGTCTCGTGTGGGAATGCAAAACATTTGCTAGAGAGTGCAAATTAATTTTCTCATTTCTGTCCTCCCGTCACCATGTCCCTTCAGAGCCTCCGTACACAATGCATAACCCTCCGCGACCCACAGTAAACTCAAACAAATATACATGCAATAAAAGCTTCAGTTGTTTTAAACTACTTTTGCCTGGGGTGTATTCCAGAAAGCTGGCTTAACCCTGAACTCTGGGTTGATTAACCCAAAACCTGCTTACTCGAGGTATGTCGGTTCCAAAAACTCCTGTGTCGACATAGTTTAATCAAAATGAATGCTTGCACACAGCAAAAATATAAAGGCATTTTCAATGGAACGCCGAATTCAGGAGTCACCATGGAAACTAAGGGTGAAAAGTTACGTGCCAGCGTACTTCTCTGAAGTGGAGTTGGAAGTTTTAATGTTGGTTTATGAGGAGTTCTAAAGTCTAACTGGCTGGGGTCCACCTCCTCTCACCCCATCTGAGGAGTTGGCTCTTTCACTTAAATAAAGGTTGCATGTGGTTGATGGTATTCCAGAGGGCACTTCATCAGACTTTGCTACTTCCCACGACAACTCAAGTGACTTGGTACAATGTAGGTATGTCATATTAGTCCTTATGATAATTTAGTCATACGTTTGGACAAAACAATCATTAACTCTTGTCATTAGGAAGAAGGCTAAATGCTTCCCAAATGCAGTCATTGTTTCACATATTCTGTTTACTGCATATGCTGAATACAGTAATCTGTTTTTTTGGGGGGAAGTTAGTTAAATTAGCAGCTAATGGTAAACTGTTTCGTGTTCACAGGGCAATTGACTACAAAACTCAAGGCAGTACGAATCAGCTACAGGCGAGCTGTAGATGCTGGTCGTTTAAGTGGACATGGGCGAGTAGTTTTGCACTATTTTGAGCTCTGCGAGTCGATTTGGGGGCTCTCCTGCAATGCATGCGATTCAGGGGGGTATCGAGACCGGCAACGTGGCGGCAGAGACCACAGAGGAGTTCTCCAGCCCAACTGGTTCTTGGTCATCTGCGGACCAGTTTCAAGAGAGTGATGTGTCTCCGAGATGACGGAGAATCGACGCCAGAGACTCACGGCCACAGGAGAGAACGATTGAAGAGAAAACTCTCCGCAAATTCTGTTGCACAGGAAGACCTGGACATAAAGAGACAGCTCCTTAACAGACTTCAGGCAACAGACAACGAATTTGTGCAGACAATGGGCCGGTGGTCATCTACAATGGACCGTCTGAACTCAAATATTGAACTGCTTATAGATGCTTTCATCAGAGGCGTTGCCATGGTGATGAGCTGGCCCAAAGTTAACTTCCGTTCTGTTTGTTTATACTGTTTACTGGATAATTTGGGATTGACTGCAAATGTAGTGAAAGTTAAGGTGATGAGCAGGTTGTTAAGCTGTGGGATGCAACCTGACCTTGGGAGCAAACGCAATTTTTAAAAATAAAAATGTTAAGGTTTCCTAACAAAGAGGGAGACGGTGGTATTAAAATAGCTTGGTTTATCCGAGTATCCGGTACAGTGTTTCCCATACATTTATTAGTGGCAGCCTACCACATTATCAGCGCTGACCGCCACATATTGATTTCCGTGTTTTTTAAAATTTAAGATGGGAAAAGTTGTATTTGACTGCAGAGTTGTCGTGCAGTGCATATTCGCACGCTCCCTCTCTCTCTCGCAAACACATTGACAGCGGAGCAGTCTGTGTATTGAATTGTTAGTATCATAAACAATGCTGCACAGATCCATCCAACATGCAGTCAATGTGAAGACCCACCTTAACAAATGCATAATATATGTTCATTTATGTCTCCATAGGTCTTGCACTCTCAACGCATCAATGGGACTCCTCTGAAGTCATGGGTCATCATTGCCAACGATGGCCAGGTTTGCTGTGCACACTGTACATGGCTAGCTGCTGGCATTGCAGAGTAATTTACACATGTTGGGGCTCTACTATTTAAGATTGAGGCAGGAGTCCATATCTGCGGAAAAAAGGCTGTGACAGATGTGCTTGCTTACTGGAAAATACCATCTGGAATTAACAAAGTCCACGGAGAGGTTGCCCACAAGATAGACATTACTTCTGCTAAAGCTCAGAGGATTGCACTGGACAGTGTCATCAATGACAACAGTCCCATGCCTGGCCTACGGACACGAACCAGTCAGACACATGCCCCAAGTCACATTGGACGATATGTCATCACTGCAATGGACAACTACTATGCTGACCCTGTCCAGCCAGCTGTGATGCCAAAACCCCTGCATGACCATCTGCGTGACCCACAGTTTCGATCATGCTCCACTATCTGTCCTTCTCCAGCATTGTGAGACAGTGAAAGACATGGCAGCTGTGACAAAGGAACAAACCAACATCATCAGCACACACACAAAGCAGCAGCATAAGTCATCTGCCTGGTATGGAGTACGGGCAAGAAGAGTAACTGCCTCAGCTATGCATGCAGTTGTTGTTTGCAACATTGATAAGCCGGCTGTGTCCCACGATGAGAAAGGTGTGCTACCCAACAGCGTTGTTGACTACAGAAGACACAAGATGGGGAATTGAACATGAGACAACTGCAAGGAGTGTTTATCAGGCCAAACAAGCACCACACCACAATGACCTGAAAATAGAGCTGCCTGGATTCTGCATCAACCCTGGGTTTCCACAAGTCAGGCACTTGACCCGATGGATTACCTCACTGTATCTGCTGTGAGAAAGGCTGCCTGGAAATAGAGTGTCCAGCAAAGCACAAGAAAACTACAGTCCAGGAGGCTTGTAATGGTGACGGGGACTTCTGTCTCCAACTTGTGGATAACACATTTCTACTTGAACGAGGCCACAGATAATACACACAGGTGCAAACACAGATCTTTGTGACTGAGTCCAAAAACTGTGACTTTGTGGTGTGGACACAGGAAAGATCTCGTTGTTGTTCGAGATCATGCCAGATATTCCCAGGTTTTGGGAGTCGTGTCTACAAAAGGCACAGGGATTTTTCCTGAACTTTCCCCCCTTAGCTCATTTGCCGCCACTAAACACAAGTTGCCTCTACACCGCAGCCCTCAAGCATTTTGGCTGTAAAATGTTGTAACACTGTAACAGTCCCACAAGATGGCAAAAGAGAGCAAGGAAGAGGACCACAGAAAATAAAGAGAATGTGTGGTGCATGTACCAAGGGCCTGAGGAACTGGATGACATGGTTGCGTGTGACAACAAGAACTGTTCGACGCAGTGGTTCCACCTTTCCTGTGTTGGACGTGATGCAACTACTTGTTTTGTGATGCATGTCGTAGTCACACAGCTGTCTAAATAAATACATTGTATATATTATAGCCTATATTGTATAGATACCTATTTATTTATAGCATGGAAAGACATAAGAAATGTATATGTATTATTATTACATAAGAAATTGCACTACCTCCATTTTTATCTGAATCCGTTATTGCATTGTTTACTATATTTATAATTTGCACAACCTCCATTTTCTGTCCATTGTTATTTTATAGATACCTATTTATTTACAGAATTGAAAGAATGTATACAAAATTTGTATTTATTATTGTTATGTAAGAAATCATAAAATAAGAAATCTGTGTCCATTTTTATTTGTAACCTTTTATCTTGAAGCATTCCAACTACACCACACCGTTCTGTGTTCTCTGGTTGCACTACTTGCAAATAAACACTGAAAAACATCTGATTGTGTGACACTTCTTGCTTTTGCACATCATACTGTTATTGTTTAAAAGACACATGCATCTCAGTATGTTTATTGTGAAGATTGTTGATATGGGTGCAACAGACACTTATTGCTGAATTTAATGCACATTTATTTCAGCACAACACTAGGGCGGCTTATGTTTGTCTGAACACAACATACAGACACAATCTTATCAAGGAATGTCATGTCTTCATTCTTGCCTGGCAACACCATGTGAATCGGTACTTTTTGTGACAAAATAGTGTACTTGTTGCGGACGGTTCCAATCACCCTTTCCACCTGAATTCAGAGGTGGGCAATTTTTCTTGTGCTATCCACATCTCTTGCATCCAGCTCACAGCGTCCTTTTGTGAAAGCAGGGATCTTTACCTTGCCACACGTAAGTCCCACACTGTCCTGTATGTCAAAGCCGCGATCAGCCAACACTAAATCCCCAGGTAACAGTTTGTCCAGAATCCCACAGTTATCAGTTATGTGCTTATCACTGTTGCACCCCCATCCTTTGGAAATGAATGAAATTGAGCCCTGTGATGTAATACCAATAAGGTACTTCATAGTTGTATTGTGTTTGTAGTGGGAATATGACTGAGCTTGAGCTTTAAGATTTGATGGTCTCTGCTGGGGTGGAAATTTAGGGGGTTTAAAAGCCCTCCTAAAATCTTTAATGTCCATCATCATCAGCTGATGTTTTATCTGAACTCTGACTGACTGCTAGGGTATGGCAATGGCCATACTCTGCCATACGCAAACGCCACCCCTTATCCACAGCCAGCCAATTCCGCATCCACAGCCAGCATTTTGAGAAGTTTTTTGACAATTCAGGGCCGAGGGGAGCTCGTTCTGCACATCATTCCACATGCGCAGTCCTTTCAGTTTCGGTTTTCAATTCGATCAAGTCTTTAAATGTTCTCTCGATTGGATTCAGGAAAGGAAACCTCCCCGAAATTTCGGATCGATTAAGGTGTGATTGAGCAGTCAATTCGATAACTAATGTATTATTTTGGGTACAATATATAACCTGTAGCCAATACAGCTGTTCTGTCTGTCCAGCACTTCCTCCGGGCCGTGCGTTTGCCTGTGTGTGTCCATACCTTAGACATACTGCCAGTCTCTGTTCAGGATCGATTGGTTCACGGAAATTGGTGGTCTTCTTTTAAATATGTGGCTCCAGAATCGCTAGCAAAGCATCAAACTGTCCCACTGACATTCTGAAGTAAATTTTGAATATCTCAGGATAAATTTGTGATTCCTTGATAAGGAAGTGGAACTCTCCTTCCTCTCTGCGCAATTTCAGGATTGGATGGACCCAATATTTTCTCTTTCTTCTCTTTTCAATAAGAGAGGGCAACAAAATCATCCTCACTGCTTGACGAATCCATTTTGTATTTTTGTGTATTTTTTCGCAAAGGTTTAATAAACATGCATCGGTCCCAGTGTGTAAGGTATAGCCATACGAATTTTTTTTGCCAATATGGCGTACGTCACGACGTCAAGCCCTTTTAGTAAATCATAATGTCAAAATGAAAATGAACTAAGATAAATAAATGCTTAAGTATTGTGCATTCTTAATCCATGTTAACTAATGTAGTTAACTTATATTAACGAATGAAACCTTATTGTAGTAGCGTTACCAAAATATCTGTAAAAAATGTTGGTGTCAGATTCCAAACAGTGCGTAGAGATGAAACTTCAGTTTATGTTCGCTTATATAGTCATAGTAACGTTATCATGCCCACTGCAGTAAAAATGTTAAGAGAACTACCATTTTAATAACATTATACAGAGATATACGCTGTAATATTTTTCTTTCATTCAAAAGTGCTGCTCTAAAAGCAGATTACGTTACATTCAAAAACACAAGACGTGCCAATTAATGAATTAACTTATTTATGAATTAACACTTATTTTGCAGCTTCTCTTCCCGAAGGAGTGTTAAAACCAAATAAATCATATTTTTTATTTCAGATTGTACACGTTGTCTCCGCAGGTGTTACTGCAGCAACAGTGGTGGTCAGTCAGTGTAGTTCGAATTCGATTCACAAATAAATGACTTCGTTTGAAATGTTAGTGAAACAAATCAGAAAGAGTATAGAGACCTATGCGCCCGTATAGAGCCTATGCGCCGAAAGTGTAGTCCGACTCCTATGATTCGATAACTAATCACTCGTTGAAAAAGACGAATTGACTGATTAATTTTAGCAAATAAAATGGAATATAACTCAGTATCATTTATTTCATTAGCCAACATTACAGTGCACTGGTTACAGCACAGCAGTTTTTCTAATTAAAAAAATACACAATCATCCTAAAAAGGGACTGTAATGTTAGGCCTTCTCATCAACACTGAATGGGCATTATGAAGTTACGTAATTATCATCGCAAACATCTATCTAGATATTAAACACTTTTTATCTGGAAAATTTAAACATCAAACAACTCTAGAACAATAAATTAATTATATTACTTACTCATGTGTGCAGCTGAATGATTCCTCTCGAAAACGTTGGTCTTCATCTGCACTGCAGGATCATCCTCAGGATTTAAATTAACCTTTTTTCAGGCGGCTGAGTTCCTTAATTGTAGTAGTGCCCCACTTGTGACAAAACTAAATCAGGCCGATGGTAAATACACATGGATATTCAAAGCTTATACTGGGGTTCAAATGTTCAGATCAGGGGCGTTGCTAGACCCCTTTTACTGGGGCACGTGCCCCACTATAAATCTGCTGTGCCCCAGTAAATCTAAAAGTTTGAGTTCAACAATTTATTTTATATTTCAGTGTTTTTAAAATAAATTATATTATAGGGTAATTATATTAATGATCTATTTGCGATGCATTAATAAATAGAGACAAAATAAATAGAAACAATTGAATCAACGCTTGTAAAAGCAACAATAGCCTCTATGCACGAACCTTGATGACGTGTGTCTGAAAGAATCTCAGTCAGCGTCTCTTCTTCCGGAAGCGCATTCTGCAGGCCAAGTATATAGAGGCAAAACTTTAATAAAATCCTTTTTCTCAGAAACGGAGACAACGATTATAGAAATGCTGATTCGCTAGTCGAATTTCGTACGATGTGAGAGAATACTAACCCTCAAAGTTGTTGACGTAGCTCGAAATATATCATTTAAATAACTTCTCTTTTTCACTCTTGTGTGACAGCTAACTGCCTCACAGTGTTGTTAACATCATTCACGTTAACCGCAGGACGTTTTTATAAACAGCAAGTGTAATTTGACACTATCTCCACCTAACGCAAAACCGGCTTCTGACCATAGACTGATGCAGCACCGGATGTAACTGGGCGTGCTGAGACAAACCCGGAAGCGATTGTGCATAGAGGCTATAGAGGCTATGGGCTCTATGCACAGCTGCACTACTTCCTGAACTTCAGTCAGCTTCTTGTTTCCTGTCTGCCATTATTGGACACATTAATTAATTCAGGTGTGTCTGATTATTGTTGCCGTGACTACTGAGGTCAAGTACACCTGAATTAATCAAATTGTACAATAATGGCAGACAGGAAACAAGGAGCTGGCTGAAGTTCAGGAAGTTGTGCAGCTGTGGATAGAGCCCATTCAAACGAAAACAGAAACTGACCCGTGCAACAGAAATCCTTGTCTGCGCGCATCTGTTTCCTAGCAACTGCAGCGCGCGCACATCTGAGCAGTGAGCACACCGATGTCTGGTGTTCGAACGCTATTGAGGTAGGCTTTGAAAACATGACGAAACAAAAGTTTGTAAATAATACAAATGATAAAATTTTTATTCATTGCTGCCTTCTGTAGATGGACATCAGACATTTTTTTCAACGAAGCAGGGACAGGGAAGCAGAAAGGATCGATGATGAGTTTGAGGGAGGTAAGAGTTGATAAACGATTTACATAATCAGACATCAAGCCTCAGAAAAAAAACAAATGAAAAACCTCGGCCAAGGAATTGAATTGCACTTTACTATAGGCAAATGCTTTTTATACAGTGCACTGAGTCTCGCATTAGCCTACTATCATAGACATATTCGTGTATATGTCTATGCCTACTATGAATTTGAGAATGTGCAATGTACAACATGGCGGAATACCATTTTGTTTCCGATCATGAGACTGTAAAAGAAGATGGATGACGCCCCTCTCTTCTCAAGTGAAGCCGCCAAAGTCTCCGAGTCGCAGATAGTCTCCATGCGCAGCAGTGAGCATGAAGTGGAGCCGCGATATCAAGGTCCCGCCACAGGACCTCCTATCTGAAGCCGTTTGCTGGATCCTGTTCGAACAACTATGCCATTCCTTACCTCATTCACTTGCTAGACGATTTCTTAATAATCTCGCCTCCCGATGCTATTCCAGCGGCACACTTACTCACGGTTCAAAACATTTTCTCTGAGCTAGGAATTCCTATCGCTCAGGAAAAAACCATGGGCCCTGCAACGTCTATCGAGTTCCTAGGAATTAATTTGGATTCAGACAAATTCCAAGCATCCCTCCCCAAAGGAAAAAATCGACCGAATAATTCTCGTCTCCTCTACTTTCCTTGAAAAATCCAATTTTTCAAAACGCGAACTCCTGTCCCTGCTCGGTCATTTAAACTTTGCAATACGCATCATCCCGCAAGGCCGCCCCTTCATCTCGCATCTCCTCTCACTTGCGTCCTCTGTCCATTCATTAGAAGACTGCATTTCTCTAACCCAAGCATGTCGCGACGAACTCAGGCTATGGTTAACTTTTCTAAAACAATGGAACAGCCTTTCATTTTTCTACAACAACCTTGTTTCATCCCCCATTGACATCCAATTGTTCACAGATGCCGCCCCCTAAATCGGGTACGGGGATTTATCAAGGTCGTTGGTTCGCGGCTCCATGGCCTCCCCAGCTTCAGAATATAACTCAATCCTCAGCTTTATTCGAACTTTACCCTCTCGTAGTAGCAGCTTTTCTGTGGGGAAAAGAATGGGCTGCTAGCAGCATTTTAGTGCATTGCGACATCGACGCAACAGTACATTGCATTAACAAAGGCCGTTCCCATTCATCCGCTCTGATGCCACTCTTAAGGCGTCTCACCTGGATCTCAGCTTGCGACCAATTCATTTTCATTGCCAAACACATCCCTGGGTCAAAAAAACAAATCGCTGACTCTCTGTCTCGTTTTCTGTTCCAGAAATTCAGGATGCTGGCTCCAGAGGCGGATCAATTCCCAACTCCAGTTCCTTGCTATTCAGAACTAATATTCCCGTAACCCACCTGTTAAAACCACTGCTTGAAGCATCACTTGACGGTATCCTCCAAGCAGTATCTCCCAGGACCCTTCAATCCTACGTTACTGCTTGGAGATGTTTTAAAATATTTTATGTTTCTTATAACTTATCTTTCCCTGATTTTTCTCTTCTTTCAATCACCTCTTTTATCTCCTACCTTAACAGCATCAAAGGCCTACAAGTCGGGTCCATTAAAAGGTTATTTGAGCGGCATCCAGTTTTTTCCATAAACTGATGTATGGCGCTCCTTCCGTGGAGATAAACAATTCACAAACCTCTCTCCTGATCAAAGGGATTCAAAAATCCCAGCCCACCCGCCCCGATGCCAGACAACCCATAATGCTGGACATTCTCACCAAATGTATTCAGGCTCTCCGCTCAGGTTACCAGCCCCTTAGTTCCGCACGCACACTCAATGCCATGTTTATCCTAGCCTTTTTTGGTTTTCTCAGATGTTCAGAAATCGCCATCACTTCTAAATTCGACCCAAAAAATCCACCCCACCATCTTATACTTATCGGTAATTGATGGTGAAACCATTTCATACTTGTTTAAACAAAGTAAGACTGACCAAACCAAAAAAGGTCACTTCATTTACATTTTCAACCTCGCTTCGCAAATCCAACCATACCAGTCAATTCTGGCATATCTGCAATGGAGAAGTTCCCAGGCTAAATCTCCTCTGGAACCCCTATTTTACAGACGATTCCAAAAAAACCTGTGACACGTTTTTGGTTCCAGAAACACCTTAAATCTGTTCTCCAACAGTCAGGCATTCTGGCTAAGAATTTTTCAAGTCACTCATTTCGCATCAGGGCAGCAACTTCAGCAGCCCAAAAAGGCCTTTCCCAACAGCAGATCCAAGCCCTTGGGAGATGGTCCTCTGATGCTTTCCAAAGTTATATCAGGACCAACCGGTTCCACATTAAAAAAGCCCACCAAACCCTCATTGGGTAAGGAGAAAAGCATCGTTCTCACAACGAATGGAGTGAGAGCTTTCCCAGTAGAGCAATTACATTTTCTCTTCCATCCAGCGAGCATCTGGCCTCACAGCGGATGCGGCATGGGAAAATCTCCTGGGTGAGCACTCATTTTCCTCTCTTCAGTTTCCTCTTTCCGTCCAGCGAGCATTGGCCTCACAGCGGACGGAGTGAGAGCTCTCCCAGTAGAGAACTTACATTTTCTCTTTTTCATCCAGTGAGCATTGGTCTCACAGTGGACGGAGCGAGAACATTCCCGGTAGAGCACTCACGATCAAGCATCCAGGCCCCTTCTCAAGATGCCAGCCCGCCAATCTCGGCACTCATTTGGGGGTCTCTAGTCTGGCGGCTGTCCTCTGCTTCTTGCCTTTTGGGGGAGTACTCTGGGTTCGGGCTGAATTCCGAGCTCGGAGCCATCCCTCCGGATACAGCACGCCAAATACGCATTAAATCTTATTCCTCAATTATATGTAAGTGTGAACTCGTGAAATGGAAAGCCTTTCTAACATTCAATGTGTTTTCAATTTGCTGGATAAAGTTATGTTCCCAACTTTACACAGGTTTTGCGGGTCTCTCTGACAATCCCAGTCAATAGCTGTAGCTGTGAGCGGTCATTCAGTGTGCTGAGACGGCTCCACACTTGGCTGAGGTTAACAATGGGACAAGACAGGCTTCACCATCTAGCTCTCTTATCAGTTGAGAGGGAAGAACTTGGTAAATTGAGTCAGAGTCAAGTGATTGACTGATTTGCCAAAATGAAGCATAGGCGGTACAGTTTAATGCTCAAAAAATGAAACAACTTAGTTTGGACTTGGCTGGGGAACTTTGTTTTCTTTTAGAATATACATGTTTATTGATTTATTGAAATGTAATTGTAAATTCTTGAAAAATATAGGTAAAAAATATATATATCTAATTATTTGTTATTAACATTGTTTAATGTAGAAGAATGCAAATTTGCAAGAAAGTTTTCTCTCTGTTTTCTATTTTCTAAAGTTCTCTATTTCTTATAGGCTACAGTGTGTATGCCTTTTATGCCACAAAAAAATGTATGATGAAGATACTAACTAATAAACATTTTCATAATGATTACGTTTTTTTCAAATAACTTACACACTAAAAGTGGAGGATCGCTCAGTGAAACCATCCACTTATGTACTGAATCTTCAGACCAAGTCTGCAAAACTGCACATTATACGCTTTACAATCAGTTTGAAATTGAAAAAAATCTACTTTTTTTCAAACCTCTAAACACAGTTCTCTACATGCCACACTCATTTACTGGCAACCTACACAATGCTAATGTGTGAAAACCCTTATACATAAATTAAGAAAGAAATGTTTTTACACTCTTGAATTTCTGTTTATATTACATATTTATGGGTACATACATACATACACACACACACACACACTCACACAGTGAGTATATATATATATATAGAGGTGCTTCTCAATAAATTAGAATGTCGTGGAAAAGTTCATTTATTTCAGGAATTCAACTTAACAGGTGAAAATAATATACAGGTGAATAATAATCTATATTATATAGACTCATTGCATGCAAAGTGAGATATTTCAAGCCTTTATTTGTTATAATTTTGATGATTATGGCTTACAGCTTATGAAAGCCACAAATTCAGAGATCTCAGAAAATTAGAATATTACATGAAGTCAATTAACATTCTAATTTATTGAGAAACACCTGTGTATATATAGAGGCAGCTTGGCCAACAAGCCAATAGTGTCAATATTCAGTTAACAGTCACTTCAATGTTGATTCAGTTCAGTTCAATTATAACATTCATCACACATACTGTAGTGTATTTGTGCGTGTGACAAACTCCAATACACTGCACACTGAACAAGCAAAAGACAAGAGTGTTTTACATAATTCTTGTCTGTGTATAGTTTGGTGTGTATGTGGGCTAATCATTTTATTTTTGTGTGCAGAGTTACTACGAAAAAACAATTTTTTTTAAGTTCAAATAGTTTTGAATGTTGACAATCACATTTTGTAGTGTGGATCATTCATTGCTACATTTAACCTTATTCTCATGTTTAACAATCTGTTATCTGCTTGACAAATCATTTATGCTACTGCTGTCCACTAACATTCTTTTAATTGTTATCCAATTTTTTGGTCTTGAAACACCTTTAAATGCACATATGAAGTTTAGAAAAATAAAAATTTTGTCTAGCAATGCCCCTGGTTCAGATCAAACTGTGGAATCAATCATTCTGTTGAGAACAAACAGAAGTGCAGCAGATCGTGGATTTATGTATCATTTGAATGTTGGTAAATCTGACTCTCTTTTTTTTACATTGATTTTGATGTAGAAGCCTGCTACTCTAGAATCAATTCCCTCTATTAATGATTTAAAAAAAAACTATTACACTCTGCACTGAAATAAAGTTGCTATTTATATGTATTATTCACATTTATATTTATTTTATTTATTGTTTAAATGGTGTATCTGTGTTTTTATGTGAAACTTAATAGAGCCATCTAGACCAGGACTTCCGGGAGAAGAGATTGCATCTCAATGGGACCTTCCTGTTATTAAAAAAGGAAGGAAAAAGTAAAATATAATAAACTACAGTCCGTCTCTATCGCGTCCCCTCGCGGCCGCTACTGAACCGCACGCGTCTCTCTCTCACGCCCCCTCGTGGCCGCTCGTGAACCGCACGCGTCTCTATCGCGCCCCCTCGCGGCGGCGCGTCGCACTGCGGGAGTTTAACTCTTTGCTCTCCTGCTGTTTGTGTCCTCAGTGAAAGATGGCGACCAGAGTCCTTCAGAGCTCCTGCTCGGGCCTGTACCGGGCTACAAACACAGGCCGGGCGAAGGCACACGTTACTGCTGTTATCAGGTCAGTCCGTTTATCTCCATTGCACGTTATAAATCTGCGTGATTAGTGGTTTAGTGCGCAGATACCGCGGGTTCACGGGAGATTAGAAACGCAGGGCGCATTAGTCAAGGCGAGATTACACTAGAAAGCATTTAAACATCGAAAACTTCACTATTTGTTTGATTTAAAAGTGTGTGTTTACGCAGCTCGACTGCTATAGTTTACTATGTAGATGTCGCAGGCGTCTGAGCGTGCGCTGAATACACTGCTCAAGGTCATAGTAATTCAGCAGAACATCACGTGTGTTTTATGATTATCACAACATGTAAAATTGGCATTTCATTTTTCATGTACTGGTTAATGAACGGATGTAATAGTTTGATGAATGACACATGCACAATATTGGAGACCCATTATGAACTCCTGTAATGCAACCACAATTACTGACTATATTACTTAGATGTGACATGGGAAAATAAAAATGTGTAGGGTTTCATATTGCAAAGTAACATGTCTATTGGATCAGTTTAAAGGGTTAGTTCACCCAAAAATTAACATTATCCCATAATTTACTCACCCTCAACTCAAGCCACCTACACTACCGATCAAAAGTTTAAGATCGGTAAGATTTTGTATGTTTTTAAAAGAAGTCTCTTCTGCTAACCAAGGCTGCAATTTGTTGATAACAAATACACAAAAAACACAGTAATATTGTGAAATATTATGACAATTTAAAATGACTTTTCTTATGTTAATATATATTAAAATGTAATTTATTCCTCTGAAAAAAAGCTGAATTTTCAGCATCATTACTCCAGTCTTCACAAATCACTCTAATATGATGATTTTATGCTCCAAAAACATGTATGATTATTATCCATGTTGAAAACAGTTTTTTACATTTTTATTTCAGGATTCTTTGATGAATAGAAAGTTCAAAGAACAACATTTATTTAATTAGAATCTTTTTTAACATTATAAATGTCTTTACTGTAACTTTTGATCAATGTAACTCATCCTTGATGAATAGAAGTATTGATTTCTTATTTATTTCCCCCAAAAAATAAATACAAATTCTTACTGACCCCAAACTTTTTAAAGGGTGGTGTTTAATGTAACAAAAGCTTTCCATTTCAGATAAAAGCTGTTCTTTTGAACTTTCTATTCATCAAAGAATCCTGAAATGACACGACCCCAGAGGGTTAATAAAGGTCTTCTTGGGGATGATGTAAATTATGGGATGGTTTTCATTGTTTAACCCTTTACCGAATGCATATTGTCCTGTTTCAGGGGTCTGTCAGCGTCTACTAACCGGCAGCGCGAGGACAGCTGGTTCAAATCACTGTTTGTGCGGAAGGTGGATCCGAGGAAAGACGCTCACTCACATCTGTTAGCCAAGAAAGAGGACAACAACTTGTACAAAATACAGTGTAAGCTCTGCTGAATGTTTGCCCTCCGCTGTAAAACATCTCAATGCCAGTGTGATGTGTTACTGACTCACATATGTGTTACATTGTAGTTCACAACGTGAAGCCCGAGTGTCTCGAGGCGTACAACAAACTATGGTGAGTCACGTCAACGCACCAGGTCAGGTGACACTGTTCAGTGTTAATGACATAAATCAAGCTGTTTTTAACGTCTTCAGAGACCCTTGAGGCCGAACTGGTTTGGCTACTGAAGTTCAAACTAGCAAATGTCCTGCTTTCTATTCCTGTCTGTGATTGGCAGGGTCCGCTGAAAGCCCACTCCTCATTCCTCGACTGTTTACTGCTCTAAGCATCGGCAGAATGCCACACGGAGAGCCTCGATGAGACTTGAGACGTACTGACCAATCACTTGACAGTGTTTTGAATCAGACAGTGTTTTGAATCAGACAGTGTTTTGAATCAGACAGTGTTTTGAATCAGACAGTGTTTTGAATCAGACGGTGTTTTGAATTTAGACAGTGTTTTGAATCAGACAGTGTTTTGAATCAGACGGTGTTTTGAATCAGACGGTGTTTTGAATCAGACGGTGTTTTGAATCAGACGGTGTTTTGAATCAGACGGTGTTTTGAATAGGACGGTGTTTTGAATCAGACGGTGTTTTGAATCAGACGGTGTTTTGAATCAGACGGTGTTTTGAATCAGACAGTGTTTTGAATCAGACGGTGTTTTGAATCAGACGGTGTTTTGAATCAGACGGTGTTTTGAATCAGACGGTGTTTTGAATCAGACGGTGTTTTGAATCAGACGGTGTTTTGAATCAGACGGTGTCTGATTCGGACACTGTCTGATTCGAACACTGTCTGAATCGGACACTGTATTGAAGTCAGAACAGCGGTCCAAATGGACAGCGGTCCGGAATCGGACAGCGGTCGTGAAATCGGACAGCGAGTTCGTGGAATCGGACAGCGGTCGTGAATATGGACAGCGGTCGTGAATCGGACCGCGTACCATTTTACCTCAAATACCATACTTTTACACATTCTTCCATTATTGAAAAACTGTTGCTTTAATTAGCTTGAACAGAACTTAAATCATTTACGTAATTTTAGCGATTCTCACTTGCTACTAAAATCTACCACATTTTAAAAAACTTGAAATATTAGATGAAAGTAGCGCAGAATCAACTTTGCCACCATGTGTTCACGGTCACTCAGATCACATTTCTTCACCAGCTTCACCAGATTGACGTCTTCATGTCTACTGGCTTATTACTAGATATTTGCATTAATGAGTGGTTGAACTTATAAAGTGGCTGGCCTGGTGAGTGTGTATATGAAATGATTATTCATTTATTAAATTTAACTGAAATGTGATATTTATCAACATTTTTTGTCCATAACTGTAATAAATGACCTGTGAAGTTGTTCTAGTCTTGCTATGGTTTGTACGTTAGCATGGACCCTGCCTGTGTCCCTTGTTCAGTATTGTGTCAGAAGAGGCTGATGTGATTGGCTGATGTGACCGGCCTTGTCTCCACAGTAACGAGGTGCTGCCGGCCATCCACGAATGACAAGCATTACCCGTGTGAGCTGGTGGGCACGTGGAACACCTGGTACGGGGAGCAAGACCAAGCCGGTAAATACCTCACCATCGGTAGAGTGTGTTTGGAACGAGAGTTTGATGGTCGGAGGGTCACGGAAGGGTTGAATAGATGTGTTTCTGACACACTGTGACTTTGCGTCTGATTCACTATAGTGCACTTGTGGCGGTACAGAGGAGGATATCCAGCTCTCACTGAAGTCATGAATAAACTGAAGAATAACAAGGTAATCTAGAACCGGAAATGTTCAGCTGTTGTGTCGTGAATATACACCAAGAATTGCTGCTTCATTGCAAATTGAGTTTTATAGTGATTAATATGTATGGCAGAAATGGCATGTGTTTTGTCGAATACTTGTGTTGATTGAATGAAACAGAGATATTACAGCTGTTATCGCAGAATAAACCCGACATGGTGATCAGGGTCAGGTCTTGTATGCGCCTGAAGCGATTTATTCTGCGATAACAGCCGGCTGGATGTACATTATCCTGCTTATTACACGGATACTTGTCACATTTAAACATGAAATATTTACTTGAGTTTGAAAATTGTATTAGCACAGTAAACTTCCGACTGAAGTTCAAACTAGACGAACATTTAAAGGTGCAGTGTGTAATATTTAGGTGGATCTGTTGACAGAAATTCAATATAATATACATAACTGTGATTTCAGTGGTGTATAAAGACCTCTCTTATTGAAGCGTTATGTTTTATTTGTTTAGAATGAGGAGTTTCATCTATATATTTCTATACACACTGCAGGTACACTTACATCGACATGTTTCTACGGTGGCCCTGAGTGGACAAACGCGTTTCGTTACTGTGTTGTTCTTCGTGCAAAGAAGATTGCCGAATAAAACACTGACACAATGATGAAGTAACAATAAGTAACTGGCTTCTCTCTGTCGTCTCAGACGACATCACTTCCTGTCGGCCACCTTCTGTTGGCTGCAATTCGCAACCTCGCCTCTAGATGCCGCTAAAAATCACACACTGCACCTTTAAGGGATAAAGTGCGATCAAATCACTTATTACGTGGCTTATAATAATTATGGGGATAAGATATATTGATTTGAGAGATTGAAATGGTTGTAAAATGTTCCTGTTTATTATCTTATAATCCGTTACAGTGTAGAAAAGCAAATGAACACAGCAACAAAATTACAGGACTGTTATTTAATTTGCAATACAGTCGATAAATATATCAAAAACACAAGATGGCAGCCGCTGTGGGTGTGGTCGAGTTCTGTTGTCATGACAACCAACATTTACCCCCTTAAAAACAAATAATGATGGCAAAATAAATTGATAAAATGCAGAAATTATCCTGCCAGGTGAACAGCACACCAGGAAAACAGATCAAACCGTGACAAATACTGCCAAAGAAAATGAGCAAATGACAAAAATGTTTCTACTATTATGATGATGTCAAATATTTGCAAACGGCAGTCAAGAAATGAATCAACTTTAAACCTCACGCACATCTTAAAAGCCGAAAATGTATAATTTGTGTTAAATTTATGTTACCTTTGTGTTGTGCTTTCCTTAAACTGACTAGTACGTCTTTGGTGAGTACACATAACACTCTAGCACGGTCAAAACTGATTAATCGTTGATTCAAACCTTACATGAGCGCAGGAGTTCCTGGAGTACCGGAAGGAGAGAGGTCAGATGCTCCTGTCCCGCAGGAATCAGCTTCTGCTGGAGTTCAGCTTCTGGAACGAGCCCGTGCCCAGAGACGGGCCCAACATCTACGAGCTGCGCTCCTGACCAGCTGCGGGTGAGTGTGTTTCTGCAACCCTTACCAGGACTGCACGAGCGCTACTTATCGTCTGGGCTACAGTTGAGCAGGGGTGCGTTTAAAGGGGTCATGAACTGGCTTTTTTAAATTTTATTATATTGTTGTCTGAGGTCAACTTATGACATTCGCTAGTGTTTTTTGCATTCAAAAACATCAAAATTAATAAGTAATAGGCTATTTTGTACCCAAATCTTTTGCCTACCTGAAAAACGCTGGGTTTTTATGGGCGTCTCGCACTGAAGACTTGGAAGTAAATGCCCACTGCTGTGAGTGGATAACAGTTTTGCATATTATAATGAGTTTCAACTCACCCGTCGATGCACTTGGGGAAATTGTTTTGAAAACGTCCAATGTTGTAAAATGGCAAGCGGAATGATTCGCGCCATACATGTTCGACCCAGTGTTTGATGAGGCTGGTGTCAATAAAAGCTTTTATTGGACTAAGGATGTTTTCAGTTCTGAAACTTACAGGATATTCTCATAATATGATGACCTCTTTGAGATGTCAAAAGCTCCGAGGAAAATTTGATTTCTCAGTTCATCACCCCTTTAACTCCCTGCTTCACTACTATAGAAGCTAGTCATGACTGTTTCCCAAAACCATACTGTCGCAAAGTTGTCATTTGAGGTTCAAACCCGTTGGTTTATGACATGGTGGAGTAATAACTTGTTTTAATGAAACTGTTTGAGAGCAAATTAATGCTAGATGTTTTGAAATAAATTACAGACATGTCATCTGTCAATGACTCATTTCCCTGTTATATCGCTTTATTTCCAGATTCAATCATAGACTCGTTCTTACACAGTAGCAGACATGGGCAGTATTTCAATTAAGTGTAGTTTTAAATACGTATTTAATTACTTTAGTGTATTTTGTAATTTGTATTTTGCAGGTGCGGAAAAAATAAAATGTAGTTTGTAACAAAATATTTTGAGGGAGTGTATTTGAGTATTTCAAATACTTAAATACTTAAGAAAAATCACCATATTAATGTCATGCCCTCGTGTCCTTGATTTTCTCTTGAGGCAGGATCATGACAGACCCATGTTTTGTGTGCAAGCACATGGCCTTTTTTGGGCCATGTGCTTGTGTTTTCCATTACGTACCCCGTCCCCTTGTTTTCCTCGTCTTGTCATTGTCAGCTTCACCTGTTCTTGTCATTAGTGTCTCCCTATATAATCCCTTGTGTTTGCTGTCCTGTGTTGGTTGATTGTAATTCTTACCTGTGTGTTACCTTACTTTGTTAAGCCTTGTGAGTATCCTGGTCGAATCTTATCTAGAGAGAGTTCTGATTCTATATTCGCTGTGATTTCACACCCAAAAATAAAAGGCAGAAACATAAGTTATCATATTCATCTAATTTTCATTAGCGATCCGCTAGCTGCCCTTCCAGAAGCATACCGTCTGAAAACCCAGCCCGTTCTCATCCCAAGGCGTCATATACAAAGCTTTTGCCAACGTGTAGACATCCAACGCACATGGCACCCTTTAGCATCAATATGAGACGCAGATACTACAGCTATGGAAAAAATTAAGAGACCACTGCCAAATCAGCAGTTGCTCTGGATTTATTATTTATAATATAAATAATGAATCCAGAGAGTAACTGCGTGATTTGGCAGTGGTCTCTTAGTTTTTCCATAGCTGTATATATATATATATAGGCAGAAGGTCTAACCCTATCCCCTATCCCTACCCCAGACCTAAACCTACCCATACTCTGTGCATGTTATATGGGCGCTAAAGGGTGCCATGTGCGTTGGATGTCTACGCTTTGGCAAAAGCGCTGTATATGCCGCCTTGGGATGAGAATGTGTTGCAAAAACGTGTCTCTGTAGGCTACCTAGACTCTGAGATCTGCACACAAAAACAATGGGTTCACCAACCACTAAAACCTAAATAAACAGTGTTCCAAGTTACCAATCACCGACGGGGTGGGTGTTGTGAGGTTTTGCGCTCGTGCACGGCTGCACGCGAAGTCGTCGCTAACATTAACCCTAGCCCTAACCCTTCATAGGCCCTACCTATTATGAAACGGCGCATCTGTCGCAACTCCACTGAAATCTCCATGATAAGCAAGCGTTCACACAATATAAATGTATTACATATGAGAAATATCGATTTTGTATAAAACTACCACACCATTGATGTGAACTTAGCTATACATGCCAGTTATGTCTAGAGGGTGCTATTTCACGCCCTGTAGAGATTTATTGAAATGCCCAAACTACTTTGCCATTTTGAATTTACACATTTATAATATTTGTGTTATTGCTACTATTTGTTATTGACCTTAGAGTAATAAGTAAAAGTAATAAAAAAAGTCTATTGTGATTATTATTATTAATAAATTATTGTGGGAGTATTTTTGTATTTTCAAAATACTAATTACTTGTATTTTATTTAAATAACATCTCTCACATCGAGTATTTTGTATTTTATTTAAATACATTTCATCAGCCAGTATTTGTATTTTGTAACAAAATAGTTTTTGATGTATTTGTGCCCACCTCTGCACAGTAGAGGCACGTTCACACATGCACAGTCTTCAAAAACGGTGCTTTAAATCTCTTGACAAGCTAAAACACGTAAATGACATTTGTGTTTATTCTAAATAAAAGCCACAACTTGCAAAATAAGCAAGCTAACATTCATCCTAAGGATTTATTAAGTCCACATCACACAATCTAGAAACTCTTCTAACCGCAACTCGAGAGCCGTCGCTCACACACACACATAACTCTGCGATGCTGTTTGCGAGAATGTTCATTAGAATGATGGTTTCGGGAAACAGCGACTCGTTGAACTGAAGATAACAACAGAACTCCGACCAAAGTTGGCTAACGATGGTTTCAGAAACGCACCCGTTTATCTAAAAATCAAAGTAACGTGCTCTCTGTAAACAGCAGTAGATGGGTTTGTGAGTGATGAGGGAAACATGAGCCCCTTTCACACACAGTCTTGACCGGTTAGAGATCATGTATGAACAGGACCTTTTCAAAAATACCGGCGAATTGGTTCCGGCGAGTTACCAGTAAGGGGCGAGTGTCACGTCACCAGTAAATCACCGGTAATGAGCTCTGTGTGAACGCACAATGAAGATCACCGGTATCTGTGTGTACAAAGCCGAGAGAGTCTGCTTTGGGTCAATCATAAAGACATTCAAATATGTTGCTAAGTGGTCATCTTTCAGCCGCGTGGCGCAGCTCTTTCAGCGTGTGGCGCTCAGAGCCAGACCTTCTTTTCCAGTCATTTCAACAGCAAAAACACGTTCTGTTTGATCATCCGTTAATGCCTTTCACTCGGATGTCGAAAGGTGTAGTCAAATTGAACGGATAGTGAAACTAAAGCAGCGTTTAAAGATAATCTCCGGTGACTGATGTCTCAGAATTGACCGTTGTTTTGCCGCTGTGTGAACAGCACATCTATGTGTTTACCGAGTTTGACGGTACTTTACCGGGATTGCAGTGTGAAAGGGGCTTTTTGCTGAATCAGTGTGGAATGATTAATTAAAACAGAACCGAACTTGCCAATCTGTCTTCAGGTGCGCTCTTCAGCTTGCCGGGTTTGTAATGTTGCTTTATCTTATATTACAAGTCACATATGCTGTACATCATCGCCAGTCCTGCTTTAAGTCCTCAGTGTCCCGGATCGGGATGAGTGAGCTCAGCACTCTGATTTACAGTTGTCTGTTTTTGTTGTTGTCTTGCAGCCCGGGACCATGATTGAGTGGGGCAACTATTGGTAAGAATAAAAGCCATCTGTTCCTCTAACACAACACACCTGTATTGCCTGTTATCTGTCTTTTATTGCCTTTTCCCATCACACATCACAGTAATCTCCATTATTAGGTGTCATGAAACACTCAGAATTCATCCTGTGAAAACCGTTTTGAAATTGGACATCGGAGTTAATATGGAAACTCATATGGAAATAGTTGCTTTAAATCCTTTCTAGTGCTACATATTTTTTGTGTATATGGACTCAAAATTTGGTAACACAACTTGTTCTTAGAGATTTTCCGATTCACACATATTTTTGACAGTGCGCTTCTGTGATTCTCAAGACCTGCTCACATCAATCATCACATGCGATCAGTATTCCTGTCCTGACAGGACTTTCTTTTTCATCATGAATTTTGGTGCGAAAACACCGTTTGCCAACAATTAAATTCCCTTCCCTTGGGTTCATTTTGATGCATAAAATATTACCACAAAAATGACTTTATAATGTATCATGTGGTATCTGAACATCCTGAAGAAAGACCTGACTTTAGACCTCAGTGGAACAGCTACATTTACTCCCATATAGAGCCATGAAATATCATGTTATTATTATTGTTCCAAGGTCGGACAAAGACCATCTGGTAACAAAATAAAAAATCTTCAAAAAAAAAAATCTAAATGAAAAGCTTTCTGGGAAAAAAAATGTAGGTCATTTTGACAAACTGTGTTACAAAGTGCGAGGGACGCTGAAATGGTCAACTTTGGTAGCAGCACTAGCAAGACATGGGATCGACTCCGTAGTCGGATGCATTCACGCCAAAGAAAGATCAATCTTGACTCCAACTCCAGTCACTTAAGATTGAAGCGTCTGTCAGTTTTTGTCTCTGAATAGTCCTTTAGTCAGGGAATGGTTTCGCTCTTCGGTGTGTAGTGGTGTGATGTTGTCCCTGTTCCTCAGGGCGCGAGCTCTCGGCTACCGGCAGCACAACCGCGAGGCCGTCGGCGGCTTCTTCTCTCAGATCGGAAGCCTCTACATGGTCCACCATCTCTGGGGTAAGAGTCGCACATGGCTCCCGGAGCACGGAGGCTGATGGGCGGTTGGGTTGTGATCTCTGTGGTGTGTTTGTTGCAGCGTACAAGGACCTGCAGTCCCGAGAGGACACGAGGGAACGCCGCCTGGCAGCACGAGGGCTGGGATGAAGCTCGTCTATTACACCGGTACACACACACCTGACACGGCTGCACTGCATTACAGTTCTGGGTCACACTTTATGTTAAGTGACTAAGTAAAATGTACTTATTGTGTTGTATTGTAAAACACTTTTGCTGCTATTGAGGTGTGACACGGGTCTGGTTAGAGACAGGTGTGTGTGGTATGGGTAGGTTTAGAAGTATTACAATGTAAGAACTTGTATGTACACAATAAGTCCATTGTATCAAATTAATTATTAATTTCAAAGTAAGAACACAGTACTTAAAGCCACTTAATATAAATGGGACCCATTTTTGCCATGCATGTGATGTGTAGACATTTAAATGATGTTTTCTCTGCTCTGCTGTGTACTACACCTGTCATTTAAAGTGCCACTATTATGCTATTTTAAAGGTTTCAAATTATTTTTGTTTTGCATGCATCAAACGTCACAAAACACTTTTATTTTCTTGTACATTGCAGCATCACCTCTTTTCATGGTTCGTTCAAAGATTCTGTCTCTCGTAACCCCTCCTTTCTGAGAGTCTACTCTGATTGGTCAGATGGCCCAGTCTGTTGTGATTGGTCTACTCTGCTCTGATTGGTCAGATGACCCAGTCTGTTGTGATTGGTCTACTCTGCTGTGATTGGTCAGATGGCCCAGTCTGTTGTGATTGGTCTACTCTGCTCTGATTGGTCAGATGGCCCAGTCTGTTGTGATTGGTCTACTCTGCTCTGATTGGTCAGATGGCCCAGTCTGTTGTGATTGGTCTACTCTGCTCTGATTGGTCAGATGACACAGTCTGTTGTGATTGGTCTACTCTGCTCTGATTGGTCAGATGACCCAGTCTGTTGGTATTGGTCTACTCTGCTGTGATTGGTCAGATGGCCCAGTCTGTTGTGATTGGTCTACTCTGCTCTGATTGGTCAGATGACCCAGTCTGTTGTGATTGGTCTACTCTGCTCTGATTGGTCAGATGACCCAGTCTGTTGTGATTGGTCTACTCTGCTCTGATTGGTCAGATGACCCAGTCTGTTGTGATTGGTCTACTCTGCTGTGATTGGTCAGATGGCCCAGTCTGTTGTGATTGGTCTACTCTGCTCTGATTGGTCAGATGGCCCAGTCTGTTGTGATTGGTCTACTCTGCTCTGATTGGTCAGATGACCCAGTCTGTTGTGATTGGTCTACTCTGCTCTGATTGGTCAGATGACCCAGTCTGTTGTGATTGGTCTACTCTGCTCTGATTGGTCAGATGACCCAGTCTGTTGTGATTGGTCTACTCTGCTCTGATTGGTCAGATGACCCAGTCTGTTGTGATTGGTCTACTCTGCTCTGATTGGTCAGATGGCCCAGTCTGTTGTGATTGGTCTACTCTGCTCTGATTGGTCAGATGACCCAGTCTGTTGTGATTGGTCTACTCTGCTCTGATTGGTCAGATGACCCAGTCTGTTGTGATTGGTCTCTGCTTGATTGGTCAGATGGTCAGTCTGTTGTGATTGGTCTACTCTGCTCTGATTGGTCAGATGGCCCAGTCTGTTGTGATTGGTCTACTCTGCTCTGATTGGTCAGATGGCCCAGTCTGTTGTGATTGGTCTACTCTGCTCTGATTGGTCAGATGACCCAGTCTGTTGTGATTGGTCTACTCTGCTGTGATTGGTCAGATGGCCCAGTCTGTTGTGATTGGTCTACTCTGCTGTGATTGGTCAGATGGCCCAGTCTGTTGTGATTGGTCTACTCTGCTGTGATTGGTCAGATGGCACCAGTCTGTTGTGATTGGTCTACTCTGCTCTGATTGGTCAGATGGCCCAGTCTGTTGTGATTGGTCTACTCTGCTCTGATTGGTCAGATGGCCCAGTCTGTTGTGATTGGTCTACTCTGCTCTGATTGGTCAGATGACCCAGTCTGTTGTGATTGGTCTACTCTGCTCTGATTGGTCAGATGGCCCAGTCTGTTGTGATTGGTCTACTCTGCTCTGATTGGTCAGATGGCCCAGTCTGTTGTGATTGGTCTACTCTGCTCTGATTGGTCAGATGACCCAGTCTGTTGTGATTGGTCTACTCTGCTCTGATTGGTCAGATGACCCAGTTGTTGTGATTGGTCTACTCTGCTCTATTGGTCAGATGACACAGTCTGTTGTGATTGGTCTACTCTGCTCTGATTGGTCAGATGGCCCAGTCTGTTGTGATTGGTCTACTCTGCTCTGATTGGTCAGATGGCCCAGTCTGTTGTGATTGGTCTACTCTGCTCTGATTGGTCAGATGGCCCAGTCTGTTGTGATTGGTCTACTCTGCTCTGATTGGTCAGATGGCCCAGTCTGTTGTGATTGGTCTACTCTGCTCTGATTGGTCAGATGACCCAGTCTGTTGTGATTGGTCTACTCTGCTCTGATTGGTCAGATGACCCAGTCTGTTGTGATTGGTCTACTCTGCTCTGATTGGTCAGATGGCCCAGTCTGTTGTGATTGGTCTACTCTGCTCTGATTGGTCAGATGGCCCAGTCTGTTGTGATTGGTCTACTCTGCTCTGATTGGTCAGATGGCCCAGTCTGTTGTGATTGGTCTACTCTGCTCTGATTGGTCAGACGGCCCAGTCTGTTGTGATTGGTCTACTCTGCTCTGATTGGTCAGATGACCCAGTCTGTTGTGATTGGTCTACTCTGCTCTGATTGGTCAGATGACCCAGTCTGTTGTGATTGGTCTACTCTGCTCTGATTGGTCAGATGACCCAGTCTGTTGTGATTGGTCTACTCTGCTCTGATTGGTCAGATGACACAGTCTGTTGTGATTGGTCTACTCTGCTCTGATTGGTCAGATGACCCAGTCTGTTGTGATTGGTCTACTCTGCTCTGATTGGTCAGATGACACAGTCTGTTGTGATTGGTCTACTCTGCTCTGATTGGTCAGATGACACAGTCTGTTGTGATTGGTCTACTCTGCTCTGATTGGTCAGATGGCCCAGTCTGTTGTGATTGGTCTACTCTGCTCTGATTGGTCAGATGACACAGTCTGTTGTGATTGGTCTACTCTGCTCTGATTGGTCAGATGACACAGTCTGTTGTGATTGGTCTACTCTGCTCTGATTGGTCAGATGGCCCAGTCTGTTGTGATTGGTCTACTCTGCTCTGATTGGTCAGATGGCCCAGTCTGTTGTGATTGGTCTACTCTGCTCTGATTGGTCAGATGGCCCAGTCTGTTGTGATTGGTCTACTCTGCTCTGATTGGTCAGATTGACGCAGTCTGTTGTGATTAGTCTACTCTGCTCTGATTGGTCAGATGGCCCAGTCTGTTGTGATTGGTCTACTCTGCTCTGATTGGTCAGATGGCCCAGTCTGTTGCGATTGGTCTACTCTGCTCTGATTGGTCAGATGGCCCAGTCTGTTGTGATTGGTCTACTCTGCTCTGATTGGTCAGATGGTCTAGTCTGTTATGATTGGTCTACTCTGTTCTGATTGGTCAGATTGCGCAGTCTGTTGTGATTAGTCTACTGTGCTCTGATTGGTCAGATGGCCCAGTCTGTTGTGATTGGTCTACTCTGTTCTGATTGGTCAGATTGCGCAGTCTGTTGTGATTAGTCTACTCTGTTCTGATTGGTCAGGTGGCCCAGTCTGTTGTGATTGGTCTACTCTGCTCTGATTGGTCAGATGGCCCAGTCTGTTGCGATTGGTCTACTCTGCTCTGATTGGTCAGATGGCCCAGTCTGTTGTGATTGGTCTACTCTGCTCTGATTGGTCAGATGGTCTAGTCTGTTATGATTGGTCTACTCTGTTCTGATTGGTCAGATTGCGCAGTCTGTTGTGATTAGTCTACTCTGCTCTGATTGGTCAGATGGCCCAGTCTGTTGTGATTGGTCTACTCTGTTCTGATTGGTCAGATTGACGCAGTCTGTTGTGATTAGTCTACTCTGTTCTGATTGGTCAGGTGGCCCAGTCTGTTGTGATTGGTCTACTCTGCTCTGATTGGTCAGATGGCCCAGTCTGTTGTGATTGGTCTACTCTGCTCTGATTGGTCAGATGGCCCAGTCTGTTGTGATTGGTCTACTCTGCTCTGATTGGTCAGAGGGCCCAGTCTGTTGTGATTGGTCTACTCTGCTCTGATTGGTCAGATGGCCCAGTCTGTTGCGATTGGTCTACTCTGCTCTGATTGGTCAGATGGCCCAGTCTGTTGTGATTGGTCTACTCTGCTCTGATTGGTCAGATGGCCCAGTCTGTTGTGATTGGTCTACTCTGCTCTGATTGGTCAGATGGCCCAGTCTGTTGTGATTGGTCTACTCTGCTCTGATTGGTCAGATGGCCCAGTCTGTTGCGATTGGTCTACTCTGCTCTGATTGGTCAGATGGCCCAGTCTGTTGTGATTGGTCTACTCTGCTCTGATTGGTCAGATGGCCCAGTCTGTTGTGATTGGTCTACTCTGCTCTGATTGGTCAGATGGCCCAGTCTGTTGCGATTGGTCTACTCTGCTCTGATTGGTCAGATGGCCCAGTCTGTTGCGATTGGTCTACTCAGAGCAGAGTAAACTCTCGAAATGGAGGGGCTTAGAGAGATTTAGTTTTTGTACTAATCTTTCAGACACTGAGAAAAGTGCTGATGCTGCAAAGAGAATTATAAAAGGAGAACTAGAATGTACATTTCCGGAAGAATATGTGAAGTGGTGCTTGCAGTGGCAAAACTCACCACCCGGTTGCTATAGTGTGGTACAATATTGCATACAAGCTGATGACATCAGCTTATGACATCATGATGTCATAAGCTAGAGTGCGTGATGTCACTCTAGCTTATGACATCACGCACTCTAGCTATGATTCATCATACATCATGATGAATCATGATGACATCAGAGTGCGTGATGTCACTCTAGCTTATGACATCATATGACATCATGATGTATAAATACACGTGACACGTGACCCAAAAAGTCCCATTGACTTACATTGGGGAGACTTATGATGATGTCATAAGCTAGAGTGTGTGATGTCACTCTAGCTTATGACATCACGCACTCTAGCTTATGACATCATCATAAGTCTCCCCAATGTAAGTCAATGGGACTTTTTGGGCCGGTTTTTCGCCCCTGGGGCGAACATCGTAACCCCGATCGCTTAGAAAAGTCATAGCACACCATTCCCGATTAATGCCGCACGTTTTGACACCTCATTCATGGGTCTGTGACAAAAACTGCGGGAGGAGTAAAAACTGCGGGAGCTAGAGTGACATCACGCACTCTAGCTTATGACATCATCATAAGTCTCCCCAATGTAAGTCAATGGGACTTTTTTGGGCCCGGTTTTTCGCCCCTGGGGCGAACATCGTACACCCGATCTCTTAGAAAAGTCATAGCACACCTCTCCTAAACGAGCCGGTCGATCTGACACCTCATTCATGGGTCTGTGACAAAAACTGCGGGAGGAGTAGCGTGCCAAAAAAGCGGCGGAAGTTGAAAAAAATAAAAATAAGTATGGACAATAACAATAGTGTTGCTTTTCAAGCACCACTAATTAAAGTGCTTTTGACCTTGGGTGCATGTAAACCTGTTACAGGAGACTCCAAAGCAAAATTAGAAACCTTTAAAACGGCATAATGGGGCACTTTATTGACTTAAATGACTGATATTCAAGTGATAACTCGACTTAGACGACTCGTCGAGTCTCACATGCAGAAGTGTGTTTGTGTCCTCCAGCTGTGGTCAGGGGTGTTGGTGACGTGTATGCCCGGACAGATCCCGGACCCCTCGGTGACGGCCGGCGCTCTGCCCAGTCTGGGCCCTCCTGGTGGGCATCTCTGCCACCACGCTCACCCAACACCTGAAGTACGCCGACCTCTACAACCTCGGGGCCATGCTGTCGCCTCTACATCTACTGGGAAAACTGGGCAAGCGGCCGCACCCCATTAAAGCTGAGGTGAGCTTCTTCAGGTGCTTTAATCTGAGAGCATCTGAAGGAAACAGCACTTAATTTACTTGAACTATATAATCTGCAGGGAAACTAAAAAGTGGAGCTGTAAACTGCTTTGCTAAAAATCAAAATTGACCATTCTTATTTTTTTATGGAATATTGCAGTGTTTATTATAAATAAATCATTGCTTTAGAGATCTTTAATCAGAATAACTTCCCCTCCCTTTTGCAGCAACATCTCTTCTCTGATGATGTTTTTTTGGCATCACATTTGTCTCTAGACTACATGTAAACATCATGCATATGAGCTGTTGAAAATTATTTTTCCAAGTTGTAAATGAAAAAAAAATATTGGAGTTTGCTTTTATTAGAAAATCTAATTTCAGTCTTTCTGCTTTAAAATTACATTTTAATTCAATGTGTTGTAATTATTTGTATATTTGATAAGCAATTTGTAATTGAAAACTGTTTCAAAGTAAACCCTGCATCAATTATTTCTGTTCCAGTGTATCAGCCAATCAGAAAGCTTGATGGTGCAGCTTCTACCTTTACAGGTGTGTGAGTTGGAGCAGCACTGCCTGTGTGTACCTGGGAAGATCAGGCAGATCTGTGTGTTTGTGCAGTCAGTGTAAAAACATATTGGTGGTGGTGTTTTCTGTGCACTTATCAAACTGCACTGACTCCATCTAGTGGACAGACGGTCACTGCTTCAATTAAACAAACTCTGAAATCATAAAAACAAATTTATCTAATGAAACATAAAACCAAAAATGCCATCTGGCCTAAACTACAGAGAGTGACTGAGAGGTACAAAACCCTCTACATTGGTGACATATCGACTAGGCCAGAGATGGTATCAGGTAAACACAGGATATGGTCACAATCTCGATGTTTCACTCACAGTCAACTGAATTAAAGTACTAAAGGGTGGTAAATTGGTACTCATAAATATTTATCTTATTATAAATATAAATATATTATATAAAGAGATATAAAGAGATATAAATATTTTATATCTGACTATTACATTTATTTATTACATTTTCTGCCTTTTCATTGAGTTTGATATTGGTGATGTTCAGTAGCGTGTACTCTTTAAATGAACAGAGCTATACGACGTGTTCATTTGAGCAGATGTTGCTGACTGAACAGCTGCTACTGTTAATGCAGACTGACTGAATGTTATTTATTAAAGAAGTTTGTATTATACCCTTATACATGACTTGCGCGTTATTTTTTACTATTAAACGACAAGCATTTCATAATCGCCATATGTTCAGGCTCAGTTTATGTAATCAGTAAGACTGATGTTTTTTTTATTACTAGTTATACTATATAAAGTTTTTATGCTATACTGTAGCTTTCATTCAGCAAAAGTCTGTTGATATTTCTGATTAATTATTGCATTGCACAATTTGATGGCAAACAGGAAGCTTTTTCACTCTAGCCTGCAGAATACTATGATTACATTTTTACTTTTTCTGTCCTTTTTTTCTTCTTCTTTAATTTAGATAACATGTTTATATAAATCCCAACCAGAAATGAATAATTATCAACAACACTTTGGAATATTAACAAAACACTTTAAATCCATGGATGTCACCTAGTGGTCAAAAATGATAAAGCTCTTAAAAATTGTCAGGAGTTTGCAACTATATTTATAATACTCTTTTATTTTATTTTTTTAAAATTTTGCATGCAACTTTCTTGAATTTAAAGGTGAATATTGAATGTTTTAAACAGGTTGCCTATACAAATGAATTACTTTAATGGCAGACTGTAGGAAAATTTGGCAGACTCATTAAAAGCCTTCGTTTTTGCTGTTGCCAGAAAGATGAAGAGGAAGACCGGAGGAAAAGAAGGCGAGAGAAAAACAAAGTGGCAGCAGCAAGATGTTGAAACAAAAAGAAAGAGAGAACGGAGTATCTCCAAAGGGTAAGTGGTTCATGTAAGAGTCACCGTGCAGCGCCGACATATTAAAGGGATAGTTCACCCAAAAATGAAAATTACTCACCCTGAAGACATCCTAGTGTTAGACATCCCCTTCTTTCAGACGGATACAATCGGAGTTATATTAAAAATGTCCTGGCTCTTCCAAGCTTTATAATGACCATCATAAAAGTGCATCTATCCATCATAAAAGTGCATCTATCATCATAAAAGTGTATCCATCATAAATAGTGGATCTGTCCATCATAAAAGTGCATAGTTCCATCATAAAAGTGCATCTGTCCATCATAAAAGTGCATCTATCCATCATAAAAGTGCATCTATCCATCATAAAAGTGCATCTATCCATCATAAAAGTGCATCTATCCATCCATAAAAGTGCATCTATCCATCATAAAAGTGCATCTATCCATCATAAAAGTGCATCTATCCATCATAAAAGTGCATCTATCCATCATAAAAGTGCATCTATCCATCATAAAAGTGCATCTGTCCATCATAAATAGTGCATCTATCCATCATAAAAGTGCATCTGTCCATCATAAAAGTGCATCTATCCATCATAAAAGTGCATCTGTCCATCATAAAAGTGCATCTATCCATCATAAAAGTGCATCTGTCCATCATAAAAGTGCATCTGTCCATCATAAAAATGCATCTATCCATCGTAAAAGTGCATCTATCCATCATAAAAGTGCATATATCCATCATAAAAGTGCATCTGTCCATCATAAAAGTGCATCTGTCCATCATAAAAGTGCATCTATCCATCATAAAAGTGCATCTGTCCATCATAAAAGTGCATCTATCCATCATTAAAAGTGCATCTATCCATCATAAAAGTGCATCAGTTCCATCATAAAAGTGCATCTATCCATCATAAAAGTGCATCTATCCATCATAAAAGTGCATCTGTCCATCATAAAAGTGCATCTGTCCATCATAAAAGTGCATCTGTCCATCATAAAAGTGCATCTATCCATCATAAAAGTGCATCTGTCCATCATAAAAGTGCATCTGTCCATCATAAAAATGCATCTATCCATCATAAAAGTGCATCTATCCATCATAAAAGTGCATCTGTCCATCATAAAAGTGTATCCATCATAAAAATGCATCTATCCATCATAAAGTGCATCTATCCATCATAAAAGTGCATCTGTCCATCATAAAAGTGTATCCATTATAATAGTGCATCTGTCCATCATAAAGGTGCATCTGTCCATCATAAAAGTGCATCTATCCATCATAAAAGTGCATCTGTTATCATAAAAGTGTATCCATTATAATAGTGCATCTGTCCATCACAAAAGTGCATCTATCCATCATAAAAGTGCATCTATCCATCATAAAAGTGTATCCAATAAAAAAATGCATCTATCCATCATAAAAGTGCATCTATCCATCATAAAAGTGCATCTGTCCATCATAAAAGTGCATCTATCCATCATAAAGTGCATCTATCCATCATAAAAGTGCATCTGTCCATCATAAAAGTGCATCTGTCCATCATAAAAGTGCATCTATCCATCATAAAAATGCATCTATCCATCATAAAAGTGCATCTATCCATCATAAAAGTGCATCTATCCATCATAAAAGTGCATCTGTCCATCATAAAAGTGCATCTATCCATCATAAAAGTGCATCTGTCCATCATAAAAGTGTATCCATCATAAAAATGCATCTATCCATCATAAAAGTGCATCTATCCATCATAAAAGTGCATCTATCCATCATAAAAGTGCATCTGTCCATCATAAAAGTGCATCTATCCATCATAAAAGTGCATCTATCCATCATAAAAGTGCATCTATCCATCATAAAAGTGCATCTATCCATCATAAAAGTGCATCTGTCCATCATAAAAGTGTATCCATTATAATAGTGCATCTGTCCATCATAAAGGTGCATCTGTCCATCATAAAAGTGCATCTATCCATCATAAAAGTGCATCTGTTATCATAAAAGTGTATCCATTATAATAGTGCATCTGTCCATCACAAAAGTGCATCTATCCATCATAAAAGTGCATCTATCCATCATAAAAGTGTATCCAATAAAAAAATGCATCTATCCATCATAAAGTGCATCTATCCATCATAAAAGTGCATCTGTCCATCATAAAAGTGCATCTATCCATCATAAAGTGCATCTATCCATCATAAAAGTGCATCTGTCCATCATAAAAGTGCATCTGTCCATCATAAAAGTGTATCTATCCATCATAAAAATGCATCTATCCATCATAAAAGTGCATCTGTCCATCATAAAAGTGCATCTATCCATCATAAAAGTGCATCTGTCCATCATAAAAGTGCATCTATCCATCATAAAAGTGCATCTGTCCATCATAAAAGTGCATCTATCCATCATAAAAGTGCATCTGTCCATCATAAAAGTGCATCTATCCATCATAAAAGTGAATCTATCCATCATAAAAGTGAATCTGTCCATCAATAAAAGTGCATCTGTCATCATAAAAGTGCATCTATCCATCATAAAAGTGCATCTGTCCATCATAAAAGTGCATCTATCCATCATAAAAGTGCATCTATCCATCATAAAAGTGCATCTGTCCATCATAAAAGTGCATCTGTCCATCATAAAAGTGGATCTATCCATCATAAAAGTGCATCTATCCATCAGAAAAGTGCATCTATCCATCATAAAAGTGAATCTGTCCATAATAAAAGTGCATCTGTCCATCATAAAAGTGCATCTGTCCATCATACAAGTGCATCTATCCATCATAAAAGTGCATCTATCCATCATAAAAGTGCATCTATCCATCATAAAAGTGCATCTGTCCATCATAAAAGTGCATCTATCCATCATAAAAGTGCATCTATCCATCATAAAAGTGGATCTATCCATCATAAAAGTGCATCTATCCATCATAAAAGTGAATCTGTCTATCATAAAAGTGACATCTGTCCATAATAAAAGTGCATCTGTCCATCATAAAACTGCATCTATCCATCATAAAAGTGCATTTGTCCAACATAAAAGTGTATCCATCATAAAAATGCATCTATCCATCATAAAGTGCATCTATCCATCATAAAAGTGCATCTGTCCATCATAAAAGTGCATCTGTCCATCATAAAAGTGGATCTATCCATCATAAAAGTGCATCTGTCCATCATAAAAGTGGATCTATCCATCATAAAAGTGCATCTGTCCATCATAAAAGTGCATCTGTCCATCATAAAAGTGCATCTGTCCATCATAAAAGTGCATCTATCCATCATAAAAGTGCATCTATCCATCATAAAAGTGCTTCTATCCATCATAAAAGTGCATCTATCCATCATAAAAGTGCATCTATCCATCATAAAAGTGTATTCTATCCATCATAAAAGTGTTATCTATCCATCATAAAAGTGCATCTATCCATCATAAAAGTGCATCTATCCATCATAAAAGTGCATCTATCCATCATAAAAGTGCATCTATCCATCATAAAAATGAATCTGTCCATGATAAAAGTGAATCTGTCCATAATAAAAGTGAATCTGTCCATCATAAAAGTGCGTATATCCATCATTAAATTTCATCTATCCATCATAAAAGTGCATCTGTCCATTTACTGCCATTATAAAGCTTTGAAGAGCCAGGACATTTTTAATATAACTCTGATTGTATTTGTCTGAAAGAAGAATGTCATATACACCAAGGATGGCTTGAGGATGAGTAAATCATGGGGTAATTTTCATTTTCGGGTGAACTATCCCTTCAATCGTGCCTCAACTCTTCCGTTTGAAGGAATCTGAACGCCTAGAGATGATGAACTCGGAGCTGAAGTCACAGATCGAGGAGCTGAAGCACGAACGACAGCAGTCTCATCCTGATGCTCAATCGCCATCGGCCCACATGCATCGTGAGGACAGACAGCATCAAGAGCCCTGAGAAAGAGGCCGAATGAGAAGGATCACACATTCCCATGTTACTGTTTACAGGTTAGCTCTTCTGCTAACTGAAGCACTTGGCTCAAAGCACTTGGACATTTTAAGGAAGAGAAAATGGCATTCGTTCTCCTGATCTTCGAGGTTGGAGAGGTGCGACTAAACAAAGCAACAAGAGAAACACACTGATGGCCTCAGTATTGGGCTGTGTGTTAGTTACGAAGCTTTTATGGGATTGTTTTTCTCCTGTAAAACGTTTTTTTTTTTTGTCATAAAGTGCCTTGTTTGTTTTAGTCAATTTAGGAAAGAGTTGTCTAAAGTTTGTTATGACTTCACGATAACACTCATCGCACACATGTCGTGGCCTCGCCATGTAAACTGGACGATTCTTCATGGACTATCTCACCATTTGCTGCCTTCAGTTGGGTTTTTTGTTTTTCTGACGCAGGCGTCATGTATGCACATATGTATGAACTGTTTACATCTTGCCAATTTATTATAGTTATCTACTATATATATTGATTTTTATACTTCCTGTACATGGACTTATCACTAGACGTGATAACATTTTATGCAACAAACAAGTTCATAACCTCTATTTCTGTGACTTATTCAATTTGTTGTACAGCTGTGAAAACTGCAAGCAATTATTAAACAAGTGTTTTCCAAATGTTATTTTGCCATTATCAAAAATGTCATTTTTTGTCATTTTTAGTCAGAGTACATGCATAAAATAAAACACAAAAACCTACAGTCCAACTCAGAATCATAATACACGATATTTGACTTGAACTTTGTGGTCTCTGATTTATGTGTCAATGACCATGAGTGGTGAAAGAGGGTTTTTGCTGCTTCCAACTCTTAGAAGTAGTCAGAGACAGTCGTCACTAGTTATTGCTTTCTCGCTGTTTCTCAGCAGCTTATTTCTGGTCTGTCCATGCCATTTGCTACAACAACACACAGGTGTCATTTGCACTTGTCCTACTTACTCACCGCTCGTCTCCCAACTCTCTCTCTCGTCGCAGACCACGCTGAACCAGCACCCCTCTCCACCAACCCGACTCAGGCCGAGGAGCCAGCTAAAACTAAAACTACTGGGCTCGCCAAATTGCTGTGGGATTACTCCCATATCTAGCATTGCCCTTAATTTAGTCTTTATTGTGTTCAGGTAATTGATACAGCCGGCTGCACACGACCACCCTAGCCTCAGTCTCAATATAGTGCTGAGTGAGAATCGTTCGACTAGACAAGGGTGAAAACGCATCTGCAATTTCTGCCAGCAGCCTGGCTACATCCGTGAGCCGCGAGGGCGAGAGGTAATCCCCTCCCCGGCCAGAGCGAGAGATTGTACTTTGGTGTTCACTTCTGGCCCGAGATCTTCCTCTCCGCTCACTGCCATCGCTAACATCACTGATTCAACCTTTAAGGGAACGTTGATCCTGGAGGGCCTCTCTCCAGCATAGTTTAGTTCCAACCTTAATCAAATACACCTGATCAAGCTAATCAATGTCTTCAGGATCAGGCTACATTCACACTGCAGGGCTTAATGCTCAATTCCGATTTTTTGAAAAATTCGATTTTTTTGCAAGGCCGTTCACATTTCCAATTAAATGCGACCTTTTGTGATCTCCTGTGTGAACGTGAATTGACCCAGAAGTGACCCGCATGCGCAGAAGAGTACTTGTTTGTGGATGTCTTACAATGGAGCTCGTTTAGCAATATTAAAGTTATTTTCACAACAGAGCCAGCACACTGATAATCTTCTCGTTTTAAGAAGAAAATTAAACAGAGAAGCGTGTGGGTGCGGAGTCGCAGCTAGGAGTGGTGGGATACTGATGTGAGTGGCTTCACTGATACAGAATTCATCAGTAACTTCCGAATGACCAGATCCACCTTCGATTATGTTTGTGAGCGCCTCCGATCAACTCTGTCACGGGAAGAGACACGTCTGCGGCGGCCCAGAGCAGTGCAGAAACGCGTTGGAGTTGGCGTGTATCGGCGAGCTACAGGTGCGTGCAATGACGTGCGTGTCGGATATATGTGACCTGGCCGTTCAGATTGCAGTTCGCATTTCAAAAGATCGGATACATATTCGATTTGGACCACATACCCAAGTGGCCTGGGTCGCATATGAAAAGATCGGATCTGTGTCGTTCAGACTGTCATGAAAAAATCAGAATACAGGTCGCATAGGGGCAAAAAAATGAATGTGGAATGTTCTGTGACGTCACAGAGCATAAGACGCATCTCAAAGTGCGAGAGCAGTGAGAGAGATACAGAGCGATAGGCCTACTAGCTAACTTTACTGGCTTTACACTTTTAGATAGTGATTTTGACTTAGCATTTGCATTCTAACACTAACTAACACGCACTTTTAACGGCATCATCACACATCTGTGTTGTTCATCGTCGAGTGCCGTGAAGTAGAGAAGAGCTGCGATGTCTATCTTCCCCTCAGAGAAGCTCTCTGATCCTGTCAGCATCGCGGAGTTGGCAGCTGAGACCATGGAGAACAGCCCAACAGGTGAGATGGAAGAGACAAACAAGTATCATTTATACATTTATTAATAAGACAGTTATTGCTTTGTGCAGGGCTTGATATTAACACAAAATGCAGGTGTGTATTTCATCAGTGACGTGTAACGTTTTAATAGTAGTCTTTTAAAAAGGCATCTGAAATAATAAACTTAGTGCAATGTAGTGTTAGCAATTTTTCGATAGCCTACGATACTGAAATAGACTATCTGAACGAACGAACGAACAACAAAATGTCTGGTTTGGTTCTCCACAGCAAGAGGGTCAGGTCTTCAGTTCAGTTAAATTCAAATGTATTTGCATTGCGCGTTTTTTCACAATACATATTGTTTCAAAGCAGCTTTACAGAACGTGCATTTCAGAAAAGTTCATAGAAAAAATACACCTCTATATTTTCTGTCAGAATGGAAATGATTTAAAAACATCCAAATTGAATTTACTGAAGGTGCTATTTTTTGGTGTGCATTGTATGAGAAATAAGTGACTGCAGTCTAATGTGTCTAGCTTAAAATCGTTTTATGAAACTTTCTTTTTCTTTTCTTCATTGCAAAGCACAGTACCAGACTTTTTCTTTTTTATCCACTTCACATCGGGGAAACATGCTGTTCCTCGTTATTTAAAGTGAAGAGCTATTTTATGTGAATTATCTTTGTAGTGTTCTTGTATTTTTCAATCTTGCACTGGTCTTTTGTGAGCTCATGGCTTAGTGTTTGACTTTTGGCCAAGTCCAGGAAAATGAATTTGCAAAAGTGCAATTTATTTTTTCTTGAATGAATTTATCAGATAAATCCACGTTTACATTTGTTTATGAAATATGTCTTTCATCTGTGGTCATTTGGTTTTATAATAATTTTTCTTTTCTTTTTTTAACAAAAACCTACAAAAGGGATTTTATGTTCTACTAATATCCATCTACTACTAATACGTTGTTAAAATCAAAGTTTGTATTTGTTAACATTAGCTAATGCACAAACAATGAACAGCTGGATTTGTATTAACTAACATTAACAAAGATTAATAAATACAGTAACGAATGTATTGCTTATTGTTAATGTTAATATAATGTTACCTAATGAACCTTATTGTAAAGTGTTAACATAATTTTCTATGAATTGTTCTTCATTTTAGAAAAAGCTAAGAAAGGAAGGAAGAGGAGAGCAGTCTGTTCCTTCTTCCGGAGATTAGGCAAGGGTGCAAAGGGGCTCTTCCTCTGCCAAAACCCGGACAGTGTCCAGGATCAGGATCTTACTCTACAGTTCGATCTGGCCCGCCCCGAGATGATGCCTTTCTGGGTTTCATCCAAGATCGAGTCAGTGCCTGAGCCTGAACCGGAGCCGGAACCGGAGCCTGAACCTGAACCGGAGCCGGTGCCAGACGATCCAAAGCCGTTGCCTGTTCGGACTGCAATATGGTGAGGCATTATTATCTTTCTCTGACATTTCTGCCCTGTTCTTTCCTACTTAATTAATTATTTAGACTATAATTCTGATACTCTGACATCACATAAAGAAACGTATTGTAGCTGATTTGCCACATATATCCAATATAATCAAAAGCAGATAGAATCCTTTAAAGATTAATATCTAATATCATACAAAGGAAACTGCCTCATATATATATATATATATATATATATATATATATATATATATATATATATATATATATATGTCTTATGTTCTTTATGTGAAGAGACTCCAGCAGTTGAAGGACAAAAGAAGTCACAGGAAGGAGGGGAAACCAAGCCATGACTCCATCCCGCCATCCATCCAGCTTTGTCTGCTGTAGTATCTTTGTAGAAAGCGGACTACAACATTCATAGAGTTCAAGTCAATACTTTACTCTTAACTCTTCAACAATCATCTCTCTCTTGCTGACCTCCTCGGGTGTATAGGTTGGTTAGTCTCTTTTTCTACAACAGTCACTTCTATCGACGGTCCTCCTTCCAGAGAAGCCCTCTCCTGTTCGGCAGGTGCATTAGCCACATCCGCACTAGACAATGTAGAAGTGTCACCATCCTGTTCATTTTCTGTGGGTAGTGCTGTTCTCAAGCATCTCGTCTGTACTGCGATTTCTTATTTGGTCCACATGTCTTTTCCAAGTTTGTCCATGCCCTCGCACAGTCTTGTATGAAAGAGGTCCTGTACAACATTCCACTACTGCAGCCATCCATTTGGGTCCACCACCATAATTCCTCACGTACACTGAATCTCAAAAGTTTGCAGCTTTTGTCATGACTTTCTTTTTGTTTCTGCTGTTTTTTTCCGAATTTTGGACTTCATATCAGGAATGAGTAAGTCGAATGTGGATCTCAACTTCCGTGACATTAGCATTTAAGCAGATGACAACCCTGATGTTGCATGAGGAGTGACTTCTATAATTAAACAAGAATCTGGCGACTATTGTGTCCACAGTGTCACCTTTTTCATCCCCTCCTTGAAAGTTTGAACAGCTCGTTCAGCTCGGCTGTTTGAAGAAGGAGGGTAAGGAGCTGACGTTACTTGCTGAATGCCAGTGTTTTTCATGAACGTTTCAAACTCATAACTGGTAAAGCATGTTCCGTTGTCTGACATTAACATTTTGGGTAATCCATGGGTACTGAAACACATTCTCAGTTTCTCAATCCGATCATCATCTATGCCACAAACAAGTTGATCCCTCAGCATTTGATCTAAAGTTGCTCCATATTTACAATCTTGTGCCAAACGACGTAACTCTGCTACATAGCTGTCACAGTCTCTGTCGGCTTCTTCATTTCTAAATCAAATCTAAATCGCTGTACAATCTCACTTGGCTGAGGATTGAAATGATTTTTTTTGCATTGTTACCAGTTGCTGAAAAGTCTTGTCACTTGGTTTTGTTGGACTCTGGATATTTCGCATCACACTGTAAGTTTGTGGTCCCACAACACTTATGAGAATAGCTCTTTGCTTACCCTCATCTTCAATTCCATTAGCCACGAAATATTGCTCCAGTATTTCAGAATACTCTTCCCATGTTTGAGCTTGTGCATCAAATGCTGCTAGTGAGCCAATAGTTCCTGTGGCCATGGTTAATCCTCAATATGTTGTCATCACAGGCTTTTTTTCTCTAGGTGTCACCATCCTCGTCGCCAAAAATGTAGTATCTTTGCAGAAAGTTCAAGTCAATACTTTACTTAGTTTGTTGCAAGACATACACACACCATGCCTCCAGCATATCACATGTCTAAGTCCCAGATCAAACACAACACTTACTCACCGGCCACTTTATTAGGTACCCCATGCTAGTAACGGGTTGGACCCCTTTTGCCTTCAGAACTGCCTCAATTCTTCGTGGCATAGATTCAACAAGGTGCTGGAAGCATTCCTCAGGGAGTTTGGTCCATATTGACATGATGGCATCACACAGTTGCCGCAGATTTGTCGGCTGCACATCCATGATGCGAATCTCCCGTTCCACCACATCCCAAAGATGCTCTATTGGATTGAGATCTGGTGACTGTGGAGGCCATTTGAGTACAGCGAACTCATTGTCATGTTCAAGAAAACCAGTCTGAGATGATTCCAGCTTTATGACATGGCACATTATCCTGCTGAAAGTAGCCATCAGAAGTTGGGTACATTGTGGTCATAAAGGGATGGACATGGTCAGCAACAATACTCAGGTAGGCTGTGGCGTTGCAACAATGCTCAATTGGTACCAAGGGGCCCAAAGATTGCCAAGAAAATATTCTCCACACCATGACCCCACCACCACCAGCCTGACGTGCCACCACCCATCATGCCACGTTCAAAGTCACTCAAATCACCTTTCTTCCCCATACTGATGCTCGGTTTGAACTGCAGGAGATTGTCTTGACCATGTCTACATGCCTAAATGCACTGAGTTGCCGCCATGTGATTGGCTGCTTAGAAATTAAGTGTTAACGAGCAGTTGGACAGGTGTACCTAATAAAGTGTATAATAAAATGGCACCTACACTCACCGGCCACTTTATTAGGTACACCTGTCCAACTGCTCGTTAACACTTAATTTCTAAGCAGCCAATCACATGGCGGCAACTCAGTGCATTTAGGCATGTAGACATGGTCAGAGCAATCTCCTGCAGTTCAAACCGAGCATCAGTATGGGAAGAAAGGTGATTTGAGTGACTTTGAACGTGGCATGATTGTTGGTGCCAGAAGGGCTGGTCTGAGTATTTCAGAAACTGCTAATCTACTGGGATTTTCACGCACAACCATCTCTAGGGTTTACAGAGAATGGTCCGAAAAAGAAAAAACATCCAGTGAGCGGCAGTTCTGTGGGCGGAAATGCCTTGTTGATGCCAGAGGTCAGAGGAGAATGGCCAGACTGGTTCGAGCTGATAGAAGAGCAACAGTGACTCAAATAACCACCCGTTACAACCAAGGTGGGCAGAAGAGCATCTCTGAAAGCACAGTACGTCGAACTTTGAGGCAGATGGGCTACAGCAGCAGAAGACCACACCGGGTGCCACTCCTTTCAGCTAAGAACAGGAAACTGAGGCTACAATTTGCACAAGCTCATCGAAATTGGACAATAGAAGATTGGAAAAACGTTGCCTGGTCTGATGAGTCTCGATTTCTGCTGCGACATTCGGATGGTAGGGTCAGAATTTGGTGTCTACAACATGAAAGCATGGATCCATCCTGCCTTGTATCGACGGTTCAGGCTGGTGGTGGTGGTGTCATGGTGTGGGGAATATTTTCTTGGCACTCTTTGGGCCCCTTGGTACCAATTGAGCATCGTTGCAATGCCACAGCCTACCTGAGTATTGTTGCGGACCATGTCCATCCCTTTATGACCACAATGTACCCAACTTCTGATGGCTACTTTCAGCAGGATAATGCGCCATGTCATAAAGCTGGAATCATCTCAGACTGGTTTCTTGAACATGACAATGAGTTCGCTGTACTTAAATGGCCTCCACAGTCACCAGATCTCAATCCAATAGAGCATCTTTGGGATGTGGTGGAATGGGAGATTCGCATCATGGATGTGCAGCCGACAAATCTGCGGCAACTGTGTGATGCCATCATGTCAATATGGACCAAACTCCCTGAGGAATGCTTCCAGCACCTTGTTGAATCTATGCCACGAAGAAGTGAGGCAGTTCTGAAGGCAAAAGGGGTCCAACCCGTTACTAGCATGGGGTACCTAATAAAGTGGCCGGTGAGTGTAGTGGTTACTTCAAGATACTATATCAGTCTAAATTGCGGCAGAGAATACCATGCAAGGATAGGAACTGAGCCACTCCAGATGTTGCCAACAACAACAAAATTGACTGAAGAAAGAAGGCGCAGCCATTGTCTTCGAGACAGAAGGGGCCTACTAAGTGCCTGAACAAGTGACATGAACAAGATCACTTCTAAAAAGAAGTGTGATTCAGATATAGAAAGTCTATAATATATTAGATCCCTGTAAGGTCTCTATTGCGCGCTTGCTGATTGCGCGTGTTGCTTGATTTGACGGTGATCAGTAATCTGTTCATTTTACAGTGAATAACAGTCCCATCACATTCACTCTTGAAGATGATAGATGAAAGATGACAATGCAGAAGGATCTTCTCTCCTCTGTTGAACTTCAGTGATACTGGAGTTTGCTCAAACGGCTGTAGTTTAAAGCAGTTTACACAGACATACTGGACCAGAGAAGTGTCACATCCAGTCATTTGATTACATTAAAACATTAAACAATAAATGTCAGTATTTTATATTTTATTTTTAGTCATTTTTTGGCATAGTCAAGTTTTCATTCGTTATTGATTACAGATTATTGGTTTTCCCAGTTTCCTCGACTGTGGATCTCAGCGCGTTATTATGTTGTCATCGGCTTGAGCTGATCTGGCCAAGCGCTGAAATCTTCTCAGCTCCAGAATCAAATATATTACACCGGATACAATTTGGTCCACAGCTGATATCAGATCCATCCAGCTAAACTCATCCGAGAACACGTTAACCAGGTGAAGTACACCCGAAACAACCATTCTTGCTGTCGAAAACAGTTGCGCGACGAGTCGTAGCTTTGTAGAAGACGAGCACTGAAGTACAGCAGACACCAAACCACACACACAAGTGAACCACTGCAGTATCTGTGGAAAAGTCACAGCTGTCCGAGTTCCAGTGTGTGTTGCGGGTGTCGAGTCCAGAAGTATAGGCATATTGAGCTCGTATTGTTATCGATCTGTCTTATGCGTCTGTTCTCAGTGAGTCTCAGAAAAGTGAAGCTGATCTCGTTCAGAGGAGTTAGGTGATTGTTACTCTCTCGCATGTGTTGCCAGACAGTGACAGGGATTTTTTCCAGCCGAAAGATCATCTATACCCGCGCAATTCAGATCAGAAGTTTTGCGCAGCGCTAGCCCTTACTGGCAATATTCAAAACCGGTTTCGCAAGTTTCGCAAGCGCGCAACTCTTCTCTTAACTCATAATATGAATAATAGGCTATGTAAAGGTTATTCAATTTGATTTTGATAGAATTTTATCATTAAATAAATGTGAGTGTAGTGGCTTATTATGGCTTATATATATATGGCTTAGTATAATGCTTTAACAAAGACCCTTTTTTAAATCCCTATGGGAAAAATTAATAAGAAACATTATTGAACCAAGCCACTGAAAATAGTGTCCTGGCCATTTCTACTTGAATTAACATTGATGTAACCTATCAGATAAGTTTATTAATATGAATTAGGCTACTTTTGAGTTTAGTACAAATAATAGGCTAATAACAAAATGTAAATTATCCCATGAAGAACATTTTTTTTCCCGAAATAATTTTAGCCTGTTTCACCTGTTAGAAATACATGCTCGGTGTGTTGTTTTAAGGTGGGCTGGAACGGACCCAGTTTGGGAAACACTGCTCTTTTTGCAACACAATGTTTTTGTGAAGTGAGTCCAGCACTGATGTTGCATTTTAATAATAATCATATATAGCCTAATCAATAGCTGTTGACTCACATAATCAAAGCTGCGTCATCACAGTACCTAACAATAATTGTACCAGAGAATGGTCTTTTGACATAATTTATTGTAAGCCGTCATAACTGAATGTGTGTCATGCATTGATGCCTTCTGAGCAGCAGAGGGCCCCGGGCCCCAAATATTTACAAAAAGAACAGCCTAATATTCAAAGATTCAGCATGCAATAGAACTAGTATGGAGGCTCAAAAAATCAAGCTTTTGTAAATTATTATAATTATAATATATAAATCATAATTATAACATTTAAAGTCAAAATTATAACATAAAATCCATATTAAGACACAATCTTATGCCATAATTAAGACTGTTATAATTTTGACCTTTTCTCATAATTATCTTGTCATGAATTAGACTTTTTATCTCATCAATTCACATTTTATTCTCATTATTAGCCTATCGATTGGGGTCATAATTTTGACTTTGTTTCATTTATTTTAACTGGCAATAATTACTAAATCATAATTATGAGATAAACAGTCATGACATATTAAGTAATAACTTTAACGCGTAATATGTAAAAAAACAGAATTATGCATTTTTAATGTCATAATTAAGATTTAGCAACTATACCATATTGTGCTTGTGCGGGTCTATCATAATGTGCTGGTTCGCGCAGAAGATAATGAATAACAGCAGATCACGTGCTAGAGTTATATTCGAGTGATGATGATGATGATGATGATGATGATGTGGAGTCTGAAGCTCACGCGCATGAATCAGAGACAGAAGTAGTTGTTTCTGGAGAGATGTATGATTCTGTCTTCACCCTTGTCCTGAATCAGATATTATTGGGTCTGAAACAAAGTCTGTCCTGATGATTTGGGGCTCGTATGATCTCAGGAAATCTGCAACGGCTCAATGTATGCGTCTGGAATATAATTTCTTAAAATTGTAGAGATACGCTATTCTGGATTCATGATACAAGTTTGACTGACGGTGGATTTTAACTCGTATATTATGTTCTAAAAACGAGACAGCCCCTCTGGAAAGGACGATCTTCAGACGAAAAGTAGCTAATATGGATCACGTCGAACTTCGCGAGGGCAGAGACACGAACACTGCCCTCAGCTCTGACACTCGTGTGTACCGGAGACGATGGCTCATTCTGCTGCTCTTCAGCTCAAATTCACTGTGCAACGCGTTCCAGTGGATCCAGTATGGAATCATCAATAACATCTTCATGAAATTCTACAACGTCTCTTCATTCGCCATCGACTGGCTGTCGATGATCTATATGTTGACTTATATCCCCTTGATATTTCCAGTGACATGGCTTTTGGAGAGGAAAGGTCTCCGGGTGATCGCGCTGTTCGCAGCCTCCGTCAACTGCGCGGGCACGTGGATCGAAGCGGCCAGCGTCCAGCCAAACCTGTTCTGGGTCACTATGCTCGGACAGTTCACCTGCTCCTTTGCTCAGGTGTTCATTTTAGGGATGCCGTCATCAGGTGGCGTCCGTGTGGTTCGGTTCCGATGAAGTGTCCACCGCCTGCGCCATCGGCGTGTTCTGGAAACCAGGTGCGTAAAAGCGCACGAACTTTCACATAATGCGAAACACACCTCGTGCATATTAGTCATATTAATCAACGAGGTTACACTAAACCCCAAACATGGTTATTTTAGTTTTATCACAAGTTCTCAAGAAAGCATAAGTTCTCAGACTTCCCCCGAATGAGTCGTGTGCATGTTTCACCACGTGTAGCCTATTAGAGCAACTTAGTGAGCCAATGTGAGGTTATAGTGCAGTTGTTATGCTGTTACAGACATGGAAGTTTGAATTAAACTCCAACTTATGACACATTAGACACATTGTTGTCGAAAGCGACCTGAAATTAGGCGCGAATTGGAGCGTTTAATCCTTGCATGTCCATTACGCAAGTATACTACAGCCTTGTTTTCAAACAGTATTCCAGTAACCCAGAAAGTTAGATTCTGCTGCAGTTTCAGTCTGGCTCGGATCACACTGAATAGACGCTCACCACTTACACTCTTAAAAAATAGGGTTCTTTATTTGGCATAACGTTATATTAAAGATCCTTTCCATTCCACATATCGTTTTTAGTGGGGAGATGCTGTTTATTTAAATCAACTGTTCTTCACACTAAGAAAATAATAAGTTATTTAAGAACTGTTCTCTGAAAGGATCTTTGGGGAACCCACCAATGCTCTTTTGCGTCACTGCGAACCATAGCCTAGATGGAAATCGCGTGCATCTGATGACGTAACTATAGCAACAGGCAGCAGCTGTTCAGACAAAACATGAGTAGGCCAGAGCGTTATTATTTATCACTTTATTACGTATATCTTTAGTAGCTATCGCAAAAGAGTGTGTTTGAAATAACTGCGTATTCAAGACTAATTCACTGGTCAAAAACCGCTTGGGCACCAATTATGTTAACATCAAAACAGTTTCATGACAGTATTCAACTATTGCTTTGGCAGGTTAGATGTCACCTTTAGTTAGGCTGCAGTATGAGAAATATGGCCTCTTTTGAGTGCCATTCACATAGGCGTTTTGAGTTTAAAACCTGAAATGCAAGGAAGACAGTTTAAAAGTTTGATTTCTTGTAGGGTGTCCTGTAATGCACTTCACACAAGATTTAAAATAAGTCTCTGATGTCCCAACCAGATCTAGAAGCCCTCGTTATGCTTTTAATAAATAAAATACACCGCATAATATAATCATATTATAGCGACCACTGATAAAGTCACAGTAAAATACAGTGATGTGAAACCCCTCATCATGATGGATATATTGCTGTCTTTAGAGGGCGAGAGCGGTAATCTCAGCAGATTAGATGGATAAGGACATGTGTATTCAAGCGTGTGAAGTTCCCACTCGTTTACAAGGAAGAAATGCAGCACAAGAATGATAAGACCCTCCACTTATTACACAGGGACAGTGATTTTATTGTTATAATGTTATCCTAATATTGGAGTTATTATTGGCAGACCGAAGAGCACATGCCACACAGATCCAAAAACACACACTGGGCAGACATGCAAAAAATAAAACATATGCAATTACATATATAATTTCTTCCTAAATAAATCATATTCAATACTATATTCTGCTGCAGGCAGATTACATGAGGCAAGATGAATGAAATGCACAGATCATAATATATATGACAATATGAAAATCAAAAAGAGAATTTAAAAGACAGCACTAGACTTAATAATGTTATTCACTGACACTGTTGGCCCTTATCAATGTGAAAAGCTACAGGTTTTTAATGCAGTGATATAAATCCTAGGTTTGATAATCTTAAAAATGATTCCAAGGCTCTATTTCTGCTTCATATAAAACCATAACAATTATTTCTGTTGATATAACCAAATTTGTCCGATTGATAACCACAATTTTCATGGATATCAAAATGACCCAGTGCACATTGTTTGGTAACACTTTACTTGAAGGGGTGTGCTAATCATGACAGGACACATGTTATGAATATGAAGGAAGTTTTATGCATGTTTATGACAACTGTTATTAAGTGTCATTTGCTCAATTATGACATTGTTTGAGATGTCTTTCTTATGACACCTTGACTAATACATCATAACCTGTCATAAACATGACATAGCAGATTAATTATCAAACTTGAGAAACTTTATATTTATGGGTTAACATTACATTAAACTGTCATGTGGTTGGTTTTGACATTGGCTGTCATGAGGACATTATAACTGTGTCATGAATATTTGTCATAACAAAGACATCTCAAACAATGTCATATTTGCATTAAAAATGTCATGATTGAGCGAATGACACTTAATGACAGTTGTCATAAACATGCATAAAACTTCCTTCATATTCATAACATGTGTCCTGTCATGATTATGGAGGTGTAATGCCAGTCTTATGCACACCCCTTCAAGTTAAGTTTTACCGAATCATTTATAACTGTTATATAAGTTTGTTTTAATTAGCTAAAGGTTACATGCCTATAGCTAGAACAGTAGAACAACGCCAATGACACGAGCAATGCCAACGTACATGGGATTCAATTCCCAGGGAATGCACAAACTGATAGAGTGAATACTGTTGAATGCAATGAAAGTTGCTTTAAATGCATAAATGGCTGTGTTATTGGCTGTGATGTCATTCAGAAAGCGTTCTGGTCATGATCACGATATGATTCACTTTAACTGTAAGATATTGGGATGTGAGTACAGAGCTCAACACAGGGTGTGTATGCTTCTATTAGATGTGCATAGAGGTGGGGGTTTCATGTAAATGTGACAAAGAAAACAACTTCCTAACTTGAGTGAAAGCACAGATACTGGACAAATGTTACTCCTTTTAGTAAAAGTTGTAAAGACCGATTGTCATTTATAAGTTAAAGTACAGAAGTACTTATTTTTAAAAGAACTTGAGTATCAAAAGTAAAAAGTAAATGTGAATGCACTGTTTTATTATGGTTGCATTATTACAGTACCTTATGCCTCTGAAGCAACCTAGTGAATACACACACCAGTTTGTGAAATTAAGAGCTTTTAGGGAGTTGTAAAACCTATAGAAATTAAACAACTGAATTGACAAAAAAGACAGACATAACCATCTTAATTTTTCCTAATTCATACCTAATTCATCTCTGGCAACCCAACTAAAGAAGTGTACATGTATGTGTATAGTAAAGTCCAACAGCAATACTACTTTTGACAAAAAAACAAAATGGAAATACTTATTTGCCATGAAAACTTTCAAAACGTTTGCGAATCATCCCCTTCTCTTTGGACCTCGAAGATGAAAAAAGTACACTACTTGTCTCTTTCAAATGTAGTGAAGTTTAAGTAACAATCCAGAAAGTAAAGGACAGAGTACTTAAGTGCAAACCTCAAGTGAATGTACTACAGTCCACCTCTGTGTAAATGAGATAACTGTAAACACTTGTCTCGCGCTGAGACTTGACGGATGGGAGTTTCAGCACTAGTGCACTGAAGGCATGAGATGTTAGACTGTGTCCTCACACTCATTTCTCAATTACCGGCTCTGAAATGAAAGATGACCCCTGTGACCCCATGGCTTTGTAGCACACTAGTAAATAACAAAAATCATATTTCTCATCATCACTCTGAACGCTTTCATCAAGGGTCCTGTTTCACCTGGTGTGTTCAGTACATGTAGGAAAGAGCGTCTTTATGACTTGAACGCACACGAACGCCACTACAAAGTCGTAAATAAATACCAGTGGAAAGTCCCCCTGTGGTGGATTCAAGCTTTTAATGTTGTTTATGTGTGTATGTGGTGTTTTTATCACGCTGATGTAAGCGTTTTTAACCTTTTCAGCACTTGTGGTTAAAAACGCTTAAATATGTAAATGTGGTGATGAAGTTTTAAGGGATAAAATGATTGGCTACAGGGGGATCTTTATATATTGGGGGCGTGTGAGTGAGAAGCATGGTGGAATACCACAATACTTAAAGGTGTTCGCACTGTCAGGCTAATTGTCTGCACAAAATATGATAGACTTTTAATATAACAATACAGTGAAGTTTACAGTACCTTCTTAAAAAAAACACCCGATGCACATCTTTGTTCTTCATTTTCTAAAAGTAGTGTTTAAAAACGGTTTTAGTAGTGTTTAATTTCCAGTAGACATCTGCTTTACAATGCTTATGATAAACATTACAATGCCCATGACAACTTTTGTTCACTCTACAATAAGTAAATCCACTTCACCAGCTAATTACTATTCTCGACAGCGATGCCTTAGAAATATACAGAGCGACTGCAAAAACGGAAGTTTAAAGACAATATTCTAAAGATGACGGCGCCCACGTTTCTCTGGTGCATAAGGTCTTGATCTAGAGCTCTTCACTTTGCAGTAAAAAAATTCAAATCACTTAATTTTCAAAGAATTGTCTCTATTATTATAGTTTTATTTATTTTTTATGTTTTTTTTTTCGTTTTTTTTTATAAATGCTCTATGGCAATTGTTTCAGAAATGTTCAATCAAAACATAGCAAGTTTTTTTTTTTTTTTTTTTTTTTAGTTGACTAATCATTGTGCAGGACAAGACTTTGGTCGACTAGAGATTTCTTTGGTTGACTACAGCCCTACTAGAAACCATTTACAGCCGGGGTCAGCGGATAAGAGAAATGGGGAACAAAGAAATCTGGAATGAAGACCACCACTCATGTAGCCTTACTATTCTGCCTGTTTCTCTCTGTCTGACACATGTACTGTATAACATAATTAATTAGAGATCTCTTGGCAAAACATCTGGTGTAGCTTCCGTGATTCAATAATAATGGGGAGAGCTTGATTTCCAAGTCTACACCAGCCAATAAGAATAGAGCTTTTCAGTTTCATGTGATTTTAGGTGAACTCTAATTCTTTATTTCTTCCCCATCAGCTTGGCATTGCTATTGGCTTCTTGCTCCCGCCTGTGCTCGTGCCAAACGTGGAGGACATCGGTGAACTGGCTCAACACATCCGAGTCATGTTCTTCTTCACAGCTGCTGTGGCCACCCTCATCTTTCTGCTGGTTGTGTTCGGTGAGCACTTCTTCGTTCAGCAGTAAATTAACATCCAACATGGTGCAGTAGTTTTATTATCCGGCATGTAAAATAAATGGATAAAACCTCCTCTGGTCTTAAACATGATCACATTGTCATCAGCTTCTGTTTATGAAGGCTCAAACCCTCAGAAATAAAAAATACATGAGTAACACTTTTCAATAAGTTCATTATTTCATGTATAAACTAACATAAACTAACAATGCGTGCATACGTTTGTTACAGTATTTATTCATCTTTGTTAATATTAGTTCATAAAAATACAACTGTTCATTGTTTGTTCATGTTAGTTCACAGTATTAACTAATGTTAACAAATACAAGCTTTGAATTTAATATTAGTAAATGTTGAAATTAATATTAACTAAGATTAATAAATGCTGTAGAAGTACTGTTCATTCTTTATTCATGTTAACCAAGGTAGTTAGCTAATGTTAACTAATGAAGCTTATTGAAAAGTGCTACCGTTATGTGCTCTTTTGAAGAGTGTGCTCGGTTACTCTTGGTTTTGGAGGTCATAGCCTATCTCCGGTGTACTACTGCTGGTGTTTTAGGAGAGTTTGCTGGTGTTGCTGAAAAGTGAGACCTTTGAAGGGATAAAGGGTGTAGCGGGGACCAAAAAAACCTGTTTTCACCTGTGGGTTTTGTGTGTTATTCCTTGTTCTTGTCTGTCATGTGATTCCCTGTTTGCCAATGTCTTGTCAATTGTTCCCAGGTATTTTTCATTAGCCACGCCCCCTTGTTATCTTGCTTGCCTTTGTATTTAAGCCCTGTGTATTAAATACCTGTTTGTTTAATTAAATTTGTGCTTGCATTTGGATCCTGCTTCCTCCTTCTTTGCTGCTTCTTAACAGAAGAACTCACCAAATATGAATAGATTCACCCTATTCACACGCAACTCTTTGAGGGAACTCGCTTGGCCAGATTCTCTGGGACTCGATGGAGCCAGAGAGGGGGACATGGTCACCATGAACCCCAACGTTTTTGCACAGTCCAGTCTCTCTTCAGCCAGGTACCTGTGCCGGTTAATGACTACGATCCAGATACCATTCACGTCACGTATGCGGATCCAGAGACTGTTCACGTCACATCTACCGATCCAGAGACTGTTCACGTCACTTCTGCCCAGTCAGAGATTGTTTACGTCACTTCAGCCGATCCAGAGACTGTTCAAGTCACTTCTGCTGATCTAGAGACTGTTCACGTCACTTATGCCCAGTCAGAGACTCTTCACGTTATGTCTGCCGATCCAGAGACTGTTCACGTCACTTCTGCCGATCCAGAGACTGTTCACGTTACTTCTGCCGATCCAGAGACTGTTCACGTCACTTCTGCTGATCTAGAGACTGTTCACGTCACTTATGCCCAGTCAGAGACTCTTCACGTTATGTCTGCCCGATCCAGAGACTGTTCACGTCACTTCTGCCGATCCAAGAGACTGATCAAGTCACTTCTGCCGATCCAGAGATTTTTCACGTCACTTCTGCCGATCCAGAGACTGTTCACGTCACTTCTGCCGATCCAGAGACTGTTCAAGTACTTCTGCCGATCCAGAGACTGTTCACGTCACGTCTACCGATCCAGAGACTGTTCACGTCACTTCTGCCGATCCAGAGACTTTTCACGTCACTTCTGCTCACTTCTGCCGATCCAGAGATTTTTCACGTGACTTCTGCCGATCCAGAGACTGTTCACGTCACTTCTGCCGATCCAGAGATTTTCACGTGACTTCTGCCGATCCAGAGATTGTTCACGTCACTTCTGCCGATCCAGAGACTGTTCACGTCACTTCTGCCGATCCAGAGACTGTTCAAGTCACTTCTGCCGATCCAGAGATTGTTCACGTCACTTCTGCCGATCCAGAGACTGTTCACGTCACTTCTGCCGATCCAGAGACTGTTCAAGTCACTTCTGCCGATCCAGAGATTGTTCAAGTCACTTCTGCTGATCTAGAGACTGTTCACGTCACTTCTGCTGATCTAGAGACTGTTCACGTCACTTATGCCCAGTCAGAGACTCTTCACGTTATGTCTGCCCAGTCAGAGACTGTTCAAGTCACTTCTGCCGATCCAGAGATTTTTCACGTGACTTCTGCCGATCCAGAGACTGTTCACGTCACGTCTGCCGATCCAGAGACTGTTCACGTCACTTCTGCCCAATCAGAGACTGTTCACGTCACGTCTACCCGATCCAGAGACTGTTCACGTCACTTCTGCCGATCCAGAGACTGTTCACGTCACTTCTGCCGATCCAGAGACTGTTCACGTCACTTCTGCCGATCCAGAGACTGTTCACGTCACGTCTGCCGATCCAGAGATTGTTCACGTCACTTCTGCCGATCCAGAGACTGTTCACGTCACTTATGCCCAGTCAGAGACTCTTCACGTTATGTCTGCCCAGTCAGAGACTGTTCAAGTCACTTCTGCCGATCCAGAGACTGTTCACGTCACTTCTGCCGATCCAGAGACTGTTCACATCACGTCTACCGATCCAGAGACTGTTCACGTCACTTCTGCCGATCCAGAGACTGTTCACGTCACGTCTGCCGGTCCAGAGACTGTTCACGTCACTTATGCCCAGTCAGAGACTCTTCACGTTATGTCTGCCCAGTCAGAGACTGTTCAAGTCACTTCTGCCGATCCAGAGATTTTTCACGCCACTTCTGCCCAATCAGAGACTGTTCACGTCACGTCTACTGATCCAGAGACTGTTCACGTCATGTCTGCCATCTGTTCCCGAGCCTACTCCAGCCTACGACCCCATGGCTACCTCCAAGGCAGTAGGTACTCGCCGTGGCACCCGAGGGGTCTTCACCGCCGTGGCCACCTGAGGGGTTTTCACCGGCTCAGCCGCCCGAGGGGTCTTACCCGCCGTGGCCGCCCACACAGCCTGCTCCACCCACGTTCCATGGCCCAGGTGCACCATAGCAAGAACCTGGTCCTGTTCCCCGCATGGACCTAGCCCTCCATCCCTCCCCCAAGACCGCCTCCACTTCACCACCGTCTGAACTTTTGTGTTTTTGTTTGATGGGCGTTGTGAGCCAGCCATAGGGAGGGGGCTATGTCACGGTGTGGGTTTTGTGTCTTGTTCCTTGTTCTTGTCTGTCATGTGATTCACTGTTTGCTATGTGTCTTGTTAATTGTTCCCAGGTATTTCTCATTAGCCACGCCCACCTGTTTGCCTGTGTATTTAAGCCCTGTGTCTAGTTCAGTCTTTGTGAGTTCTTGATGTTGTTATGTTGCCTGTACCTTTGTTCCTGTTCTGAGTTTCTGTGGAATACCTGTTTGTTTAATTACATTTGTGCTTGCATTTGAATCCTGCTTCCTCCTTCTTTGCTGCTTCGTAACAACTCTGTCATCTTGAGCAAAGTGTTCATCAGTTGTAACCTTAAAATACCTTAAAAGTGGCCCGTTTTGAACACTAGTGCAAGGGTTCTCGAAGTTTAGTAAAAGGTCCAAATCTGAATATTCATCAATGTCAAACGTCCGGAACAATTTTTGTTACAAATCAACATAATTTGTTTTTTTTTTAATTAAGTGCCATTTGCATTCAAAATACATTAAAAACAAGAGCAAAAGTGACAAAACAATTAATTTAATAGTCAGATTTTTTTCTACAAAACACAATAAGAGGTAGGCCAAAAGTAACATGGTGCAATGGCACAGGCCACTCAAAACGCCTCTGTAGCTCTCTCTTGCTGTGTCAGAGCTCTCACATTATTTAATATATTTATTATTTCTGCTGTTTTTTTTTTTTTTGGGGGGGGGGGGGGTGTTTTAACACTTTTACAAAGTAATTTCTGTCTCTATTGATGAGTGAATGACATGCTTTGGTTTGGAAACACAAGCAGTACACATTTACGTAAATCGTTCAATAAATCCATTTGAATGCAATTAACAGAAGTGGATTAACAGAATTAACAGACGTGTTTACATGCACTGTTTACATGATTTACTTATCATGTATAATGCACTATGTTATGCTCAATGTTTTTGCCCAATCATTATATCAATGATTGTAATAATTTGTCAGTTTTGTCTAAAATGAAACAGGGTCATGTTGATTGATTGTTAGTTTTGTTTAAAATGAATCAGGGTCATGTTGATTGAATGATAATGTTCTGGTTTAATGAATTGCTTTTTTGGTGTTTTGGTAGTGGTTTTGATGGTCTATTGTGCTTCAGTGTTTCAGGATAAACCGGAAAAGCCTCCGTCTCTGGCTCAGGTAGCAGCTCAGAGAAATGCCCACGGGACAGAGCCCGTACATGGCTTCAATAGCAAGACTCTTCTGCAACAAGCCCTTCATCATCCTCCTCATCAGTTACGGTACACACAGCTAATTCTTATTCTTATACTTAAAGGTGCTCTAAGTGATATCACGTCAGGCCAAACTATTTTTTGTCACATACAGTAAACATCTCCTCACTATCTGCTAGCTGCCTGTCTCCTGAACACTGTAAAAAAAGTGGTCTTTGTAGAGGTCTCTGTCTCACCACAGGCTCGACAAATGGCAACAAAAAACAAACTTGGCTTACCCGCACCATGAAACATAACAAACAGTGTTCCAGCCAATCACTGGCAAGAAGTATTTGAGGGTGGGTCTGGGGGATTAGTGCGCGTGCACATGAAGGGGGTGTGTGAAGGAGAGAGAAGCATCAAGAGGGAAGTTTGAAAAAATGGCCAACACACCACCAAAGAGACGACGTTCCGATGGTCAACTTACAAAGAAGAGGGAAAAGGATAAAGTACGCGCGAAGTACCGAATTTACATCGGTAAAGCATTCGAAAGAAGGCGAGAACCTCGCCGGCAGAAGGGCTTCCAGTCTGACTTTCAGGTTGCTCTGTTTTTGCTGGACAGGTGGGTAACGTTAAATTCTTTTTTTTTAATCTAAATTGACGCTTATGTTCGCCAAACCCACACAAGGATATAATTAGCTAGAACTATCCAGTCAGCGTTAACTTTGGTGAACACAACATATGTTTGTAGCAGCTATCAATCTGTATTGTAAAAGATCAATCAAATTAATAGTAGGGCGACAATTATGTGATTGATTGTTTCCATCCACTAATGTTATGAATTTGAATGTTCATTTATAGAGTATTGACAACTTTGACTAAATTTGTTTACGCCGACGCCGTTGTTTATGCTCAATGAGAAACGTGAAGCTAACATTATCTTGCTATTATTGCGCCCTTGTATGGAAGCTATAATTCTAACCTCCGGTGGTGAAACGATTTTCAAATAATGTTTCTCTTTTTCTGTATTCGTGTTCTGCAATTAATAAAAGCACTTAGCTAACTTGGTGACATTACACTTTGACTGAAGTATCAAGCACTAAATAGATACACTTTAACACAGTTTCTTCTGCATTACTAAAGGATTTAAATTACAGAATTCATTACTATCAACAGAATATTGTATAATTTATTAAGACTTAAAATTTTTAAAAGAACAAAACTTATTCAGTTTACTCACACAGAGCATGAAGGAGTTGGTTGAGCCATCATTACAGCTGCTGCATTAGCATGTGAGCTACTTTCCCTTTAAGAAATGCACGTTCACAACTGTTTCAGGAAGCACAGAAGGGAGGGAGGAGACAAGATGTGGAGGAGGGAGGACGTCAAGTAACGTCAACCAGGATCGCTTAGAGAACCTTTAAAGCACATTCTACCTTTGCATATTTTGTTCTGAACTACTGTACTATTGTAATTAGGAACATTATCTTATTATATTTTAGAGTCCCCCTGTAGTCAAAAATCACCAAACGTGCAAATTTAAACGTTTTTCCTTGAAAAAAAATATCTTGAATGTAACTCGACACCCTTGCCTCATTTAGTATACGCGGTTCTATGAATTTGAATCTATGAATTCGTCCACTCACTCATGCAGCTCAGAGATCCACTGGTTGACGTTCACACATTCATCACACAAAGCATCGTTAGCCAACTACGGTCGTAAGTTCCGTCATAATCAGCAAAGTTCAACGAGTCGGTGTTTCCCGAACAATTCGTTCCAACGTACATTTGCAAACAGCATCGCAAAGTTGTGTGGTTTGAGCGACAGCCTCTCGACCTGTGGTTAGAGGCATAGTTTCTATATTGCATGATATTTGGACGTAACAAATCCTTATCTTGAGCAAAATAAGCAAGCTGACATTCAGTACAACCAGTGCCTTTTATTTAGAATATGTAATTTACGTCTTTTAGTTTGTCAAAAGATTTAAAGTTCTGTTTTTGAAGAGAGCGCATGTGCGAACGTGTTCTACTATGTAAGAAACATTGAGTCTGGTAATAAAGCAAAATAACCGATTGGTCCAACGCCACCCCTGATTGGTTAAAAGGTCATTTTGTGACGTCAGAAACACCAGCGATTTCACAGCGTGTTTTGAGACTGTCTTTGGTTCACTGCAGTTTTAAGGAGGAAATACTCAGCAATGCTGTCCACTTATCAACTTACACATGGTGTCTCTTAAAGCATATTAAAAACACCACATATAAACAACATGGATTTACACAAATATAAAGCTGGATTTACACCCAGTTTTAATCCTGTGATACATGTTTATTGGAAAGCATCTTTGTCCCTGTGTTTGTGTTTCCAGGACTGAACGTTGGATGTTTCTACGCAGTTTCCACGCTGTTGAACAGGATGATAATCGAGCATTACCCGGTGAGTTTGTGCCGTCCTGATCATCCGGTTCCACATACAGACTGCTCTGCCTCTAAATGATGCAGACGAAAAGTATTATTTTATTTTTGGAGATTGTAATAGCATGGTACTTCTTTAAATACACTGGACTACATGTCATGGAATATGATTATGGCAGTTACAAAGCGAAACAAGTGTTATTTTAACTCGTCCAGTCAATTTTTGCGCTGCTAACATCAATAACAACTTTAACTTGCGGGATAATACAGGGATAGCGTTGCATTTCACGATTATTATGTGTCATTACTTTGTCTTCACGTCACGCATTCAAATGATGCTTTATTTGGAGAAACATATAATTTATTCACTGTGACTTTCTTTATCATTAATATTCTTAGAAAATGCTCCATTAAAGTCTGACTGGTACTTTTTTCTGCAAGTGATCAGACTCAGTGTATTGTGTTATCTGAACACATGTGCTATCCTGGATTTAAGAGCATGAAAACATGGTTTTAAGGGTTGATATTGTGAAGATATCTCAGAAATCATTACTGTCTGAAGCACAGGGTGAAGAGGTGAATGCTGGGGAGAATTGGTTTGACTCTTGTCATTGCTGGCGTGGTTGGCTCTCTGATCTGTGGAATCTGGCTAGACAAAGACCAAGACTTATAAGTAAGTGATGCATCTCTATTATTACATTTCCCCCCTGAGATCCACATATCATGGTAGCAAAGTTTTTTTTAATCAAAGCTCAAAAATGCAGCTGCTTGAGTTTGTGTTCTGATACATGTTTTGAGCGGTATTGCATATGCATTTGTGTTCCTTTAGTAATTAACATCAAATATCCAGACATTTAAAGGGTAAGTTCACCTAAAAAATGAAAATTAAGTCTTTAATTACTCACCCATGCTGTACCAACCCCGTAAGACCTTCGTTCATCTTCGGAACACAAATAAAGATATTTTTGATTAAATCTGAGAGCTGGATCACTCCTCCATAGACTGCCTAAGGGACTGGCTCTCTACGGCCCATGAAGACATTAAAGAGAATGTTTAAATGAAGAGTTCAGATGCAAAAGCCTCTCAAATGCCATTTGAAATTTTCTTCTAAAATGACCATTTTTATCAAGCTTGTATATTTAAGTTCAGTAATTTCACTTAAATGGCAATTAATAGGTAATCTTCATTTGCCATTTAAGTGAAATTACTGAACTTAAATATACAAGCTTGATAAAAATTAATGATTCTAGAAGAAAATTTCAAATGGCACTTCAAATATATCCATGTGCCTACAGCGGCTCAATTATAAGTTTATCAAGCGACGAGAATACTTTTCTGTGCAAAAAAACCCATGAATAAACGACTTTATTCGACTATTGCATTACTTCCTTATGGGTGAGATGGGGACGTTCTTCTCTGCCTACTTCTTGTTACCGGCTGCTCACCGCTTGAGGAGTATTAACCGCGCCCTGCGTCATAAGATGATGATCCATTTTTGTTCTTGCGCAGTTCTCGAGCATGTGCATGTTTTTTTTCGCACAAAAAGTAGTCTCGTTGCTTGATAAACTTATAATTGAGCCACTGTAGGCACATGGAATATTTAAACATTTTCTTTAATGACTTTATGGGCCGTCAAGAGCCAGTCCCTTAGGCAAGTCTATGGAGGAGTGATCCAGCTCTCAGATTTAATCAAAAATATCTTCATTTGTGTTCCGAAGATGAACGAAGGTCTTACGGGGTTGGTACAGCATGGGTGTGAGTAATTAATGACTTCATTTTCATTTTTGGGTGAACTAACCCTTTAAGATCCACAGATGATTTAAATTTTTCCTGTATACACTGTAATAATGATTTCTCGACCCTAAACCCCTTCTCGAACTCTCTGCTCCTCTTCTTTGTGTTTTCTTCATACACCCTCTGCTCATCTAACCACCACAGGCCCTTTTGAATTCTCTCCCAGTTAAAATACGTAATTCAGACTCATTTCAATTAAAGTCAATTGATGACTATTGTAAAGCAGGGCATGGCGTCACTTGTTTTCTTTATCTCAGTCCTGCTATTCATACAACTTCGAAAATAATTTGTACTGTTTAAATCTTTGACTGACTTTTCCTAAATTGTTCAAACTCTTAACTTTGACTCATGTCGAGCAGCTGAATGCCTGTAATGCGCTTTCTCTATAGTAGACCCTCTGTTTCTCCTAATCACATTATGAGTTAGAGGATTTACCAGGACAGATCAGCGGTTACAGGGTTTATTACTCATGCTGACCTTGATTCAGAAATGTGCTTGTGGGCTTATAACTCTCTCTGGTCTTTACATTTGGTGACTCTACAATTAAAACATTACCCTTTATCCTAAATATGCGCTAAAAACATTGCAGGGTACATAGTTATTTGTTAACACATTTTCAACCTTGTCACAGTAGGCTTGGACTTAATTTACTTGTAATTTCAATTGATAACTGAATTAATTCTGGTTGTGTCTCTGTGCCTTGTGTGTAAATCACACACTGCAAATAAACGTTGTTTTTTTTTTGTTTTTTGATAATGTTTATTGCCAACATGCTATAATCAAAATGTTGGTAAAAGTGTTTTGATGTCATAACAATGTATTGTGCAAAGAATGGCACGAATGTGTCTGTATTAATCAAAAATATGTCCTTATAATCATAACTTGTGTGAAAAGGAAAGAAAGTAGTTGCTGTTTTACTGCCACTAATGTTTATTTCAGCCAGAAACTGCAACACATTTTATGTACTACAGGTACGTTTTTAAAGTTTTGCAAAATAAAAAAAGTAATGGAATTAATTTGAACTTTAAATAAATTTGAAGTGTTTTAAGTAAAAAATAGCATTGACATATTTCTGTTGATTTTTGATTAACAGCTTAATGTAAAGTCAGCATTATTAAATGCATGAAAATGCCTGGTTCATAGCCAAGGCTTAAGCCTAATCCCAGACTAAAATGCATGTTTGAGCTGTTTTAACTGAAAGCATATCTTAAAATATGCCAGTGCCATTGTTTTGTCTTAAGATGCACACCAGTAATGTTTTTAAGGCACATTTATAAAAGCTACTTGAATGCCCAGGCCTAGTCTTGGCTTAGTCTAAGTCCTGTCTGTGAAACCTTAATGAATGCCAACAATAAATTGTAAATCCCAACATGTTCAGTCTAGAGCAAAAAAAATAGGTAATAATGGTACAATGTTCCTCAAAACTCACATGTGGCCCTTGCAATGAGTAAAGTTAACCGGTTACATGTTCATTATATAACAGGCCAGTCTTTGAGTCAATCATTGTGTGAACTATGTTTTTCTCCAATGCTCCTTTAAACATAAAGTACTGCAAAATACATTGGCACTTTGGAGGAGAATGTACCTTGAATTAAAAATAGCCCAAGACTACTAATCACCCTCACTGTGACACTGAACAAAACACAACTAACTAAACAACATTAACAAGATTAAATAGAGCTAAAACCTCTATTAATTCTAAATGACAGCTATTTACATACACCCATACATATTTAATTTATTCAAGAGCAATTTATTCAAACATTTCCCCAGCCACAACGCTCAGTAGAAGATTTATGGAGTTATTGTTCTCTCTCAACGCAATCGGTACAATACACCAGTCAGTGCACTACAGAAGTGCCGGATTCCTCTCGTTGACTGAGAATTTTTTTTTGCTGTTAAACTGCTGATTTAGAGAACATGCATCAAAACCCATGTAAATAATAAGCTTTAAACACAGATTATACAGCACTAAAACTGAACAAGTGGGAGAAATTTGAATATCCTTCTGAGACATTTAAAAAACATGTTTTGAATGTTCAGAGAATAATCAAGGTAACAATTTCAGGTTACCACTTTTTACAGTGTTGATTTGATTAGCGTCTGTGTTCTGCTCTCTGTTTTTAGAGTTGCATCCATCTCTTGATATTATTAATTGTTATAAAACAGGATGTTCCCAGCAAACACAGAACGTTCCCCTAAACGTTCCCCGAATGGTCCCATGAGGTTATTTTTTGGGAACCGAACAAGAACGTTATAGGAACGTTCCATGTAGGTTATTTTTAGGTTCCATTTTAATAACCTTAAGGGAAAGTTCTAGGAACATTCTGGGAACCAAAAACTAACATTCCCAGAACGTTCCCAGAACCTAAATTTGTTTGCTGGGATTACTCTTATATTTGCCTGTGAATGCATTCTTTCTGTGTCCGTTATTCTTCACTATAGTTATCTCTCTTATCTCTTGTGAAGCACTGGTTTGAAAACTGCCCATTCAATGAGCACATCATCGGCTCAGAGTCGTCTGTTTGAGTCAGAATCGCCCCCGGCAGATCTCAGCAGCAGCGGTGAAGCGGGCTGTTTTCTCACGCGTGGTTGTACAAAACTGCGCTACTTCATAATACATTGTTTATTCAGAGGGAGCTAAAGCTATAAAAGACTTGATTGCATGCACAGGAATCTTGTTTTTCTTTTCGAGGCAGGTTATGATTATGAAATGCATGTTTTTTTTCTAGAAATATGTGTGGATTTGTGCTGGTCTTTAGACATGAGACAAAACATGTCTCAAGACTTAACTTTGCAACACGGGTGTCAAACTCAGTTCCTGGAGAGCCACAGTCCTGCAGAGTCTCAGTTCCAACCCTTCTCCAACACACATACCTGAAGTATTCAAATAAGCCTGAAGGACTTGATTAGTTTGGATCAGGTGCGTTTAATCAGGATTGAAGCTAAACCCGGCAGAGCTGTGGCCCTCCAGGAACTAAGGGGCCCTTTACACGACACATTTTTCAACTTTAACATTTTGAATTTTTTTTTCCATTCATTTACATGACAATTGTGTTTTGGGTGCCTGAAAACACAACCCCTCAAAGTGCAAGTTTTTTGAAAAAAGTTTCCATGTAGAAACGTAATCCGTGTGAATGGGGACTGTTTTGACAGTGGTGTTGTCTGTACGTGGAAAACTCAAAGAAAAACTTCTAAGTTTTAAGCATATCGTTGTTGTGTAAAACGTTGTGTAAAAAAGGAGGTGCCTTAATCCACTCACTCACATTTGCTCTTCTAAGCAGAAAAGACGTGTCTGTGATTCTCTCTCCATTCCTCTCTGCCTAGAAGCTTTGTTGGATTGTTGGACGAGTTAAAATGACACTTAATTAAGAGTAGGGTTGCAAAATTTGGGGAATTTTCAAAGATGGAAACTTTCCATGGGAATTAATGGGAATTTAAGGGAATTAACAGGAATTTATGGGAATAAACGGGAATAAAATGGGAATTTTCAAAGTTGAGGGTTGGCTCTTCATAGGGAACTTAAATATAGTTGAGGAAAGTATATTTTTTAGCATAATCTTGACTAAAACAAACGATGCATTTCAAATACACTTGAATATCCATGCCATTCCTCAATCACAATCCGATGAGTGAAGTAGGATGACGACGAGTGACTTCGGCGCTCGTTTAACTGAGAGAGTTTTTTTCTTTCTTTCTTCTAAACTACCACTGGTTGTGAAGTGTGCTAAAATAACGTCACCTTATCATCTCTGAAAAGCTGAAAAGCGCTCCACACATTCAAATGACATAAACCACACTTTCAAAAAAAAAAATCTATCCGTTAATGACACGTCCGATTCGCGAACTAATGACTCCTTTGAACCAATTCATATGGTTCAAACAACTGATCTATCCAACACTGAACTCAAGAGACATAAAACGGAAACACTCTACAATAAGGTTCTATTTATTAAAGTCTTGTTAACTACATTAACATTCTATTAATATTAGTTTCTATGCAGATTTACTTTAATGACAAAACTACCCCAATCATTCTAGAATGATTCACTCCTTTCCAAATAGAGCTATTCAAGTCATCTGGAGAAATTGTTTTTATATTCGCAATATATGTCGTGGAAAAATAAAATATCGCAATGCCATTTTTTACCAATATCGTGCAGCCCTAATTCGTCTAGTAGCAATGCTGAAAAGTTAAATGCTAAATAACCTAGCGTAACTTTATTTACCACATAAGGCAGATGCTAGCTACCTCATGTGTCTGTTTTTCTCTGCCTCCTGCAATATGTTTTCAAGATCATTCCAGTTGTTTAGCTAGTCTTACTATTTATGTATCTGTTCATGCCATTGCATTAGTATTCTTATTTCTTACAAGCTCTTGCATTGCATTAGTATTCTTACAAGCTTATTTTACAGAAAAATGCCACGTGCACCATCCGATGTTCTAATATGGAATATTTCCAAAATTCCCCAGCTTAACTTCCCATGGAAATTTACCGGAAACTTTCCGCCCCTTTGCAACCCTAATTAAGAGCCAAAATCAGAATTTACAACAGACTGAATAAAACTCTCTACGAACTTGCTTGAACAGTGTGCTGTCACACTGACTGATGCGCACAAATCACTGCCACACACACACTCAGAGCAATATTGTAAGTCAGTGCATAACACATTTTAACTATAAAGTAAAATATTTATACAAATAAAATCAGACAATATTAAAGCCAGCCTTCATCTTGACTTAGATATTGTCCATTTCTTCATTTATAACTATGCTGTGAATATATTCTCTCCTACAACCATAATATATTTAATTCTTCTATAATTGTTTTTTTTCTTATTATTTCCCCCTAACGTATGACAAATCACAGCCAAGATTAAACGATCTAACCATTCCAATGAGCATGTTTCAGTAAATGACATTATCACTATTGGAGTTCAACATTTTGTAGGACTATTATGCTGTCATATGTAGTTTATGATGCTTTTTGCACAGGGTTATTGTGATGCTGCAACAAAGCTGGACAACATTCGTTAAAACTTTTGTCCTCACAGCCATCTTGTTCTCCTCGTCTTTGTCTCGCCAGGCAGACGACTCTCGCGGTTTATCTGCTGTCGTTTGTGGGGATGGTGATCTACCGCCTTCACCCTGAACTTGGGTCACCTGTGGGTCGTGTTCCTCACATCAGGAGTCCTGGGGTAAGAGCTGCAACATGCATTGGGCACAAATATGTTCAGGACAATTAAGTCGGCATGAAACCAAATTTTTTTCTTCCCTATTGGGATGAATATCAAAGTGAAACGCTTCTGGAACTAGAACAAATGTGGGTGGGGCTTGATTTTGTCCGTGGGGAATTGATTGGCTGATTGCGGTTTGCTATTGGCTGATCTCATGAGTGACAGGTTATAGCCCCGCCCTCGTCATCAGAGAAGAGATGATGCCGCAATTCGGATTCAAGATTATGAGGCTGTGTGATTAATGTTAAATCAAAATTCGAAGGTTTAACCAAAGTCACACGTGTGTGTCGGCCCGTTGTGATCCTGGTGTTCGTGCGCGCAGGTTCTTCACTGACGGGTTATCTGCCGCTGGGCTTCGAGTTTGCAGTGGAGCTCACGTACCCGGAGTCGGAGGGAACATCGTCAGGACTGCTCAACTGCTCAGCGCAGGTCATACACACTCTCTGATCCCAGACCTGCAGATCGTCTGTTGTTACGAAAAAGGGACTTAAAGGCAGTTTACTGCTCTTTTTCTTTGCATGATTGTGTTTATGGGGTGCAATATAACATGTATCTGTGGTTTTTCTTTTTTTAAAGTCTTATTTTTCATAAACTTCACCTTTATTGTCAGCCGTGCTCTCCTCTGTCCCCTGAACGAGCGGTTCACTTCCTGAGTCTATGAAAACACTCCCTCAGAAACACGTAGCGGGCTCAGATTGGTTAGTTTGGGCCGGTGTGTTGTGATTGGCTAAACTGTCGCTCACGTTGTCCGGAAGATTAACGCCCATGACCTTTACGGGTGAAACGGGCGGGCATGCTAAAGGTGGATACCAGACGGTGGATACACGTAAATAATGATGTTCGAGACTGCAGTATCAGTGAGGCAGAATCAGACAGAGAAAGCCACGATGAATCGAGTCAAGCAGAACCTCACCACACACGGCTCTTAATAAAGGTTTCTGAATGATAATTTGCTTCATTTTTTAACTTTATACACGTTTGTTTTACACAATAGCATCTGACTGGCTAACTAATGTTAAACACAAACAGCGTTTGCAGGTTTACGTTCTTGATCAAAATCGAAAATAAAGTCATAAAGCATATATATATGAAAAATACATTTACAACATTAGTACTTATACAAAAATTCAGGTCTATAATGTTTGTACGCATTTGCCGTAGACACAAAATAGCCTAACTAGTAGCCCATAAAGCCTACAAAGCCAGCGCTGGCATTTAAAAAAAAACAACAACAAAAAAACAAAAACACAACGCTACGTTGGGAATTATACATGCAAATACATTTAAAATGATGAAGTCTTAGCCTACTTACAGGTTGTGTCCAACAACTGCTGACTTTTAACTGCTGGTTTTAAAGTTGGATCTGCTTCATGATTTAGAAACAGTTTCTTGTTTACGTTAATCCGGTGTTGAACTCGTGGAGATTCTGGAAGCTGTCTCTCGTAAATGCGCAGCACAGAGAGCTAGATTACGATCGTCACTTTCAGGAATATAATCAAACACAAATTGTATCCATTGTTGTCGAAGTATAGTGTCCGTGGAAGCCCGAACACAGAAGACCTGACATCTGCGTGAACACAACTCACTCGACGCATGCCCTTTCCTGCATATTCCAGAGGGAGGGTTGATGTAAATGTGTGGGTTAGTGACGTACCATAACCCAGCTGTAGTCCCAATACGAAGTCGTTTTTGTAGGCAATTTTACTTCCTGATTTTTAAAAGACGATATCTCTGCTTACACTGAACTTTCAGTGCTGCAACTTTGCAGATACTGTTCATGCACCAACAGCAACATTACACACTATTTAAAATGAAAAAAGTGAAATCGCAGTCAACCCGCCCTTTAAAGGAGTAGTTCACTGCAGAATTCAATTGTCCTGATAATTTACTCTCCCCCTCGTCATCTAAGGTGTTTGTATGTTTCTTTCTTCAGTGGAATATAAATGCAGGTTTGTGAGGAACACACTCCAGGATTTCTCCATATAGTGTCTTCAATAGGGTCCCGATGTGAGTTTCAGTGCAGCTTCAAAGTCTCAGCTTTGGAATAAGTAGTCTTATCTAAACTAACCATCAGTCATTTTATTAAAAAAATAAACGCATATAGACGCTTTCATCAGGACGCGTTGCCATGGTGATGAGCTGGCCCAAAGTTAACTTCCGTTCTGTTAGTTTATACTGTTTATTGGATAATACGGCATTGACTGTATTAGATACTATATTAAAATAGCTAGGTTTATCCGAGTATCCGGTACAGTGTTTCCCATGCATTTATTAGTGGCAGCCCAACTCATTATCAGCGCTGACCGCCACATATTGATTTCCGTGTTTTTTACAATTTAAGGAAAAGTTGTATTTGACTGCAGAGTTGCGTGTCACGCATATTCGCAAGCTCTCTCTCTCTCTCTCTCTCTCTCTCTCACACAAACACATTAACAGCGGAGCAGAATGTATCATAACGCTGCACAGATCCATCCAACATCCTGTCATGTGGAGACCCGCCTTAAAAAAAGGTTAGCAAGCATGTAAGAAGCTAATAAGGAGAGATATGTTCACCTAATAAAGCCTCGTCGCCGCGCTCCGCTCGCCACAGTTTTTTAACACTGCGGTAAATCAGACACGTCGGTAGAAAAACATCTTGTCTCCTATTTTTGTTCAACGGGTCTGGTAGTGTCACATTTCAGTTTGGCCAGGTAACATTTATTTTCTTTGACTGTCAAGAAATACCAGCTACTATGGTTATTTACTTGTTATGGATTGTCTGCGCAAGTTTGCCGGAAGTTAAGTTTGGGCCAGTTTTATGCACATGCGCAGTACCGTGTGTTTATGTTGTCACTGCTGAAAGCGTCTATATACTTTTTAACCACTAACGCTCATCTTGCGCTCGCTGTGATGCGACACACATACACGTTCACCTGCCAGTCGTGGGTCTTTCATGCCGAGACTCCTTCTGCAATTTGATGCATTTAAAAGTTAATGGCTAAAACTTTTACAAAAGTTCACAATGCTGCTGGAGATGAAATATAATGTGGACATCATTGAATACATACATTTTCGTCAGGTTAGATACTGATACTTAATCACTCAAACCTTTATCTAAACCTCTCTGCACAACTTAATAAAAACCTTCATTTCTTTTCCACTGAAGAAAGAAAGACATGAACATCTTGGATGATGTGGAGGAGAGTAAATTATTGGGGCATTTTTATTTTGAAAGTGAACTAATCCTTTAAATTATTACAATGTTGCATTTTTTTCATGGTTCAGTTTGCTTTCACAAGTTAACATTTCCAAAATGTGTTTATGCCAGTCACATCTAAATCCACTTCACACATGCTCATGATCGTCCTGATGTGTGCAGATATTTGGAATCGCATTCACCATCATTCAGGGCAAACTCCTGGATCACTTCAGCACACTGGCCGGCAACATCTTCCTCAGTGTGTTCCTCTTCATCGGCTCCATCATGACAGGTAGAAACTCATCACATGACACTCAACATGTGACCACTACATGACACATGCCTTTGGTGTGAGAGATCCCGGGTTCGAATCCCACTGTAGACACCAATGTGTCCCTGAGCAAGACACTTAACCTTTAGTTGCTCCAGAGGCGTGCGACCTCTGACATATAGAGCAATTGTAAGTCACTTTGGATAAAAGCGTCAGCTAAATGAATAAAAATGTAAATGTAAACTTTTTTAATTAAAGTATAATTTTTCAGTGTAGTTTCATGAGCTTCAAGAGTAGCATGAACTGTAGGACATTAATATAGTTATTATTCAGCACCATGTTACATATTAAACCTAGCATCATATTAACCATGATGTCACTATGGTCATTGTGTAAGTGTATTAAAATATTCCAGTGGTGAAAATCAAACTTTAATGTTGTTAATGTGTACATGTGGTGTTTTTAATACGCTTTAACACACACCATGTGTAAGTTCATAAGTGGACAGCATTGCTGAGTATTTCCTCCTTAAAACTGCAGTGAACTAGCCTGACTTCGTCATACTCATATTTCTATTGAGAATTTGAGTCTGAAACCACTTCATTAAGCTTTGATTATGAGGCGTGTCGTAACTCGAACCAGGAAAAGAACAAAACTCTGCACTCAATTGGATAGTCGGAAGTTAAATAACAAGTGTTGCTTCTTTTACTTACTCCTTCATGAGAGCGTCCAAAGGAGAAACCACAACGACCACAGGCTTTTCATTACGTCCAATCTTCTTAGCGACCGTCAGAGCCAGCTGATAAGTTACACTTGAAGGACGGCAAGATATCTTTCTGATTGACAAATGCCTTGATTGCAGTTTTCTGTTTGCTTATTAAAATTAATGTCGCTGTCGATTCATTTTATAACAGATGCGACAGCGGAATCTGTACATCTCAATTCTCCAGCTGCAGTCATCTCTGAGGGAAACCAGTTCAGCGTGCCGCTCATTGATAACGTGATGATTGCGTCCCCGAAGATCCAACACAGTCTCATGAAGATGCGTATCTATACGACGAGTGTCATTTCTCGTGGCATTTATACAGCAAAAATGTTTTTTGCGTGTATATGGTACGCACTAAAAAACCCTGGGTTAGGTTTAGGGGGGAGGGGGTGGGGAGTTATATTATAACGCCAAAAGTGCGCATCATATGTACGCGAAAGTCGTGTGCCATATACACGCAAAAACTGTTTTTGGTGTATAAATGCCACGAGAAATGACATTCGTGCCCTAGATACGAACTTTCATGAGATCGGGCTCGAAGATCACCTGTCCATCATCGTATAAAGCCCGCCCTGGCAATTTGATTGGCCCGAACGTTTTTGCCACATCATAATTACTCCTCAATGGATTCGAGACCAGACCGAACTTCCCGTCCAAAAAATGTTGTGGGCGGAGTTCGGGCTGGCATCGCAGGCTAGCAGTGAACCAAAGACAGTCTCAAAACACGCGTGAAATCTGGTGTTTCTGACCAAAACACCTTGTATCAATCAGATCAGTTGATCGTCAACCAGTGGATTCGAGTGAGTGGAGGCGGGCATTTCAATCATAGAACCGCGCATACTAAATGAGGCAAGGGTGTTGAGTTACATTCAAGATATTTGAGGACATGAAGACATTTCTTTAAAAACATTTAAATGTGTGTAATTTTGGTGATCAAATATGAGTTTTAAGGGATAAAATGATTGACTACAGAGGGACTTCAAGTTCAGCCTGGGTTGGTATTAATAGGATATTCCTGTAGCTCAGACTCTAGCAACACCAAGGTCATGGGTTTAAATGCCAGGGAATACATGAAATGATCAAGTGTGTGTCTTGGAAAAAAAGCGTCTTCCAAATGCATACATGTGAATGCAAATTAACTGTAAAAATGGACAACTTTTCAATAATCAGACTGTGTTTCTCTGCCTCACAGCGTTTATAAAATCTGACCTGCGGCGACAGAAGGCCAATCACACGTCTCTGACAGAGCTGAACGCTGTGAGTATGTCATAACTGGACTTTAGCGGAAGAAATGCAGTATTTTAATTTTAGGGTATAAACAATAATAATATGGGTTTTAATGACATTTTATGTTAACTTTAAGCTCATAGAATCTTCATTCGAACAGGAATGCTGTCATGCTGTTAGCACATTATGATTGATAGGGTGTCTGAAATACGCATTAAATGCCATATGACACGCGAAGAACTCATGTTTAGTATATCATCCTAGAATAACACACTATTAAACAAAAAATCATTTTAAGCTCTTTATTCGGTTAAATAAACTCTAAAGGCTGTTGTGGTCCAGAAATCTACAATAGAGTAGGAGTGCCACGTAATAATCAAATTATTAGTGCTTGGCAACGATTAATCACATACAAAATAAAAAGTTTTTACATAATGTAAGTGTGTGTACTGTGTATAATAATATTTTATATATATATATACACATACATACACGCATGCATGCATGTATATATTTAAGAAAAATGTGTTGTATACAATATTTATATATAATATAAATTATGTATAAATATATACAGTACATGCAAATATTTCTTAAATATATACATCCATATGTGTGTATTTATATATACAAAATATGCAGTACACACATATTTTATGTAAGCACAAACTTTTATTTTGGATATCGATTAATCGTTGCACAGCACTAAAGAATATTAAACCTTTTTTTATTTAACTTTCCAATTGGGTGCTTTTACCAATGTTACTTAAGATATTAAATACTTTTTGTGCACAAAACAAACAAAAATAACGACTTTATTCAACTCTTCATTTCCTTCTCTGTGGGCCTCGAGTGAGTTCACATAATGTAACAGCGCTTCTGTGTCACACGTATCACACACGTGACCAGCGTCGAACCAATAGTGAGCCTACGTGTGACGTACGACACAGAAGCGCTGTGGTAATTTTGTTAGTTTTTTTTGAGCACAAAAAGTATTCTCGTCGCTTGATAAACTTAGTGTTCACTCGGACTATTTTAACGATGTCTTTAATAACTTTTCTGGGCCGGCAAGTTTCAATCTGTTTAGAAGCCTATGGAGGAGTGATCCAGCTCTCAGATTTAATCACAAATAACTTAATTTGTGTTCTGAAGATGAATGAAAGTCTTACAGGGTTGAACAACATGAGGGAGAGTCATTACTGACAGAGTTTTCATTATGGGTGAACTATCCCTTTAAGACTGACACTGTTACAAACCCCAGTGAGCTGCCTATGTAGGGCGTCAAAGGCAGGCTTATACCACAACGTCTGTCTCAGAAAGCATTCAGGATAGTGAATAATGAGTTTGATCTTGGTTAGCAGCTGTCTATTAAGGTTAAACTAGATTCTGGAATAGAGTCAAATACACAAAACTTGGTGAAAAAAAGACATGTAAACCGATGACCAGAACTAAAAACCCAACATGGCCATCTGGTGGTTATAGTGGTGTGGTGTAGATTAAGTCAGGGCTCCTGATGCAATATATACACACTTGCTGTTCACGACCTCTCTTTCTGTTCTGACTGGTTATGGATAACAGGAGAAAACTATGCTAAATGAATACAATACTATATTAACCTCAAAATTAAGACAGCGATGCTAAAAAAAATAATCTCGCTAAAGTTTTGTGATTTAAATAATACGAGGTGGGAGGAAAAAGCACATTTTAGTTCTTTTTCAGGTCATAATATACATTACACATCACCTCATTTCTCAAAGAGGCTGAAAACTGTCAATTCGAAGATTCATATAAATAGTAAAAACATAGAAAACATCCACAAACAACCGTTTTATTACATCTTCAGAGAAAACCGATATGTTGCAAACATACAGAGTAATGTTTGTTTGAAAAATAAAAATAATCAAATATCTATATAAAGATGGATAATTCCTACACACACAGGTCTCCAAAGATAAATAAAAAAACATATCAGATTTCTGAAACAATAAACTAGATAAAACACGCAAATTAAATTTTCTTCTACTTTTGCCAGACATTTTTTAGCAAGATGAGTGTTTGTGGATAATATCAGCAACTTCACACATGCATACAGTCCTGTTACACTATATAGAAAACCTGCTTTTATCCCGCAAAATGTGAACTATATTACCGCACAGCTCTGATCTGATAAATGTGACTATAAAGGGATACTCCACTTTTTTGGAAATAGGCTCATTTTACAACTCCCCAGAGTTAAACTGTTGAGTTTTACCGTTATTGAACCGTTTAGCCGATCTCTACCTCTACCATGAGTGCTGCAGGCGTAATGATATGACGCAGCGCCTGAAAATAGTCCCCAGGGGCCTCATGTACAAAGACTTCAAACTAAAACATTGCGTACTATCAAAGCTATAAACGTGCGTACGCACAAAAAAAAAAAAAAACAGATGTATGAATGTCTGCGTACGAAGGATCCCATGCATATTCTCTTTGTACATCCCAATTAACTTAAAATTGAGCACACATGCACGAGGACAAAGCCCACCCAGTCTCCTCCCTCAATTAAATTCATTAAAATATTGTAATTTGTCCAATTTAGCAAAAGAAACCTGCAAGGACATGGCTAAAGAAACAAGAAACGACATTTCACTGAAAATATCTTGTGAATATATGTGAAAGTGTAATTTATTCCTGTGATCAAAGCTGAATTTATCATCATTAATCGTCTTCAGTGTCACATGATCCTTCAGAAATCACTCTAATATGATGATTTGATGATAAAGAACAGTTATGATTATTATTATCAGTGTTGAAAACAGCTGTGCTTCTGCTTCATATTTTCATGGAAGACGTGATATAGCATTTTCAGGATTCTAAGTCAAACTCTGAAATCTTATAATCTTTTCTAACATTATAAATGCATTTACTGGCACTTTTAAACAAATTCAATGTGTCCTTGCTGAATAAAGATATAATTTTTTTACCTTCACTGACCGAATTAATGAAGTTTATGTTTTATTCCTAGTTAAGCCAACGCTGTCATTGCTAGACGGGTTTGCACATGCTTTATGTTCTTACTTAATTGCATAATAGAATATTTTAATAAGACTCGTGTGTACATCATTTGTAATTGATACATTATTTGACATATTATTAATCAATATCTGATAGCTGGTGGTGCGACAGAACAATTCGTAGTGTAATGTTTGCCACTTCACTTTATTGCCTCTAGGAATCGCCAACGGACAAAAATCAAGGCAAATGTACGTACGCGCAGAACATGAAGTTTACTTGGAGGAACGCACATTCGTACGTTTATTTCACTGTTAGTATATCTGGCCGTGAACGTGAAAACTCAAGTATGCTGTGTTTTTGTACGTACGCAGTTTTGATTCATAAGGCCCCAGCTCGGTAACTTCCAACGTGACCGGGACTCAGTTGGTGTAGTCATTACGCCTGCTGCACTCATGGTACGGCGGTAAGTGTCTTGATTATTACGCAGGAATGAGAGTTCCTATGCCATATCAGCCTAGAAATCACAACATTTTACGTCGGTCTTAGTGCACGATGTAACTACAGAAGAGTTCGAGCTTTAAAAGGGAAAAATATCGAAACTCTTTGGTCATTTTTTTTTTTGGAGAAATGCTAATGGTTTTGTGCACTTCAATGATGTACACTAAGGCTCAATCCCAATTCACCCTCTTGGCCCTACCCCTCCGTTTTGCGCGTTCACGTCTCAGGGGTAGGGTGTCCCGATTCTTGTTGAGATCGAGGGGTAGGGCGAAGGGCTAGGGCTACATAGCCCTCGAAACTGAGATTTTTCAGAGGCACACTCCAAACGGAGGGCTACGAGAAAGTTCACGGAATGCATCGGAAATCACCGGCGAGATGGATCGCGAACGGTTAAACATTTAAATTTAGCGCCAGATGATTCCACCACACACTTTATTTGCTCTTATAATAACACTATAGCCGTTTACATTAAGAAATGGTATAATAAATTACCTTTCTGATCAGAAAAGATGAGAAAGGGATGTTATAATCATCATTTTATTCAAAGTTAAGAGCAGCTGCGCTGATTGTCAGTCGTTGTCATGGAGAAATCCTGTAAAAACTCTGTAACGGCAGAGCCATCGCCAACGACTGATGACGTATCGGGTTCATGAAGGGTTGTTCCATTTCGTAGGGGTATATTTCAACCCTTGGCCCTTATAACTCCGTTTTAAGGGCCAAGGGGTACACTCGAAAACAAGGGGTAGGGCCAAGGGGTGAATTGGGATTCAGCCTAAGCCATGCTAAAAGTGGTACCGCCAGAACCAGAGATTGGCTGAATGGATTCAATAACGGTAAAACTCAACAGATTAACTTGGGGGACTTGTAAAATGAGCCTATTTCCAAAAAAAGTGGAGTATGCCTTTAAGACGTGCAGTTATTACAGAATGAAACAGTGTGCAATCTTAAATCAGTTTGACTTGACATGACGTTTCCTTGTTATTTCTCTGCATTTTTATATTGTAGATTTCATTAAAATCATTTTTAGGTAGTGCTGGTTTAAGTTACGTTTCTTTTTTCCTGCTCAGGACTCATCCATGCATTCCCAAGATGGAAAACCGTTACCAGTAAAATAGGTTAAGATGTATGACGCCTCAGCTTTAACTGCTCATGTCCTGGTGTTGTTCCTGACCAGTAGTCAGTGCTCCCACAACACTCAGTGGGAATCATTCAGCAAACACAACTTTGAAAAAAACACATTTTGGATGCTTATTATGCTGAACGATTAACATGAAAAATGGTTGCCTTTCATAAATGAGGCTTAATATGTGTTGGGAAATGTATCCTGTATGCATGATGGTTAGATGTTAATCTAGTGTGTCTTCAGATCTCAGTGTTCAGGTTGTTGATGCTGGACATCACAATATGATTATGGAAGGTCAAAGTCCTTCAATGAAACCCATCAATTGAAGCCTACTTCAATGTGCCAGAACATCAGTCATGTGATTCAGTCGAGGACGTGTGAAGCTCATGTAGTACTAATGCAATACTAACTGACCCGACAACCGTACAGTACACTTATCTCAGACTAGAGGACTATCAGAACATAAGCAAAGGTTAATGTATGTTGTAGCAGCAGGAATGCATGACTGATGGACTCTTTTTGATTTTATGCACGGTGGTATTTTTGCGGTGAAGGTTTAAGGATGCTCTGATTAACTTCTGCCGATCGTAGAGTCTAATGTAATACCGAGAATTTAGATTGAATTGTATACTCCATGTTTATAGTAAAGAAATGTTAGTCACAAAAACAGACACCCCTTGTTGTGTTTATGCTTCTTTTTAAAATTATATTAAATAAACATAACTATATATAAAATTACATTTAACGTATGAAAGTTTCGTTTCAAAAACGGGAAGACAGTCAATTTTGAAGACTCTGCCATAATCCCGTTTTCCCCCGCTTTAATCTCCCCAATCTGGAAACTGACAAGCATCCTTGCGTCAACTTATGCGTGCATATAGCTCATGGAAACATATATTAATGACATTTAATGCCAGGGTAATATAACACAATGTATAGCTGTATAAATGTACATTCAGTACACATGATACTTGGTAATTGTCTTCTTCCAATTGCCAGTTTATCTCACAATTCAAACTTTCTTTTCCCTCTCCGATTCTGAGTTTTTAGATAGTGCAATTACCTTTTATTATTTTATATATTATGCGTATTCAAATGTTTCACACATTATAAATTTAAAGCACAGTCACAGATGGAGTCAGTCTACTGTGTGTGTGTGTGTGTGTGTGACATACGTGCTATGCACCACAGAAATGCTTTCGTTCTCTGGAATTTTTGTCTTGTTTCCAGTGCAAATATATGCAATTCTTATAGGTTCAGTGTGTGATTATTTTATATATATATATTTTTTTTTGTGACATCTCAGCAGTTCGTGCCTGCGAGTTTGCACTAATGGCTCCGCCCACTGCTCAGCCCCTCTCTTCGAGAAGCTACGGTGGCTCAAACGGGACAAACATATCTTGGTCTGAGACGGCAGAGAATAGCCAGAGTAAGCCGTTTCTGTACCAAAGTCCATTATAAGACCACATCATGGATAAAGTTTACAAAACCATACAGTCAGGTGAGGATCAAGGGTCTTAATATATACATATATACACAATAATAATAATTAGTTGATTGTCTCACAAAACATAACCAGCACATTTCTCCCCACATAGCAAACCCATAATACCGCGAGGGAGAAGAACCACATGAAATCAATGCAGTAAATATGTTTTTTAACAGGGTAGTATAAGCAGAGCCCGTCTAACGGAGAGCCTTGGCACTTCCTATTAGCCCCATTGTGTATCATCTTGATTGCAGTTCCATTAGAATTCCACTGGAGGTGATGGCGGGTGAGAGCAGAATGAATGGAAACCTATGGGCTAAACAGCTAAATGTGTCTCTTTTGCCTGCTTGTCGTTAAATTAACATAGATTTTATTTGTTGATTCCGCAGTTCAATATAGATTATAGGCCAAAAGTCGAATGAACGAGTACTTATGTCCTCTCTGATTTCTCAGCAGGTTAGGCCGCTGTTGGCCGGAACACGCTAGCATTCTGCTATTGTGTGACGTCATACACATTTTTGAACGGGTTTTTCAGAACAGATAAGTGAACTTAAAAATGGCAATTTTCAGCTGAGTGTATCATCTTAGCCCTCCCTTCTGAAAGCAACTTTCAAATTACTTGACAAAGAATTACATCCTGAGAAAAAGTGGATTACTGGGAGTGAAACCCCATTGACTCCCATTTCCATTCTGCACTCGCCCCGTGAGCGCCTCGCATGAGACAAGAGACGTGTTACTGCAGCCAGTCCAGAGAAACCGGGAAGTAACCAAGCCAGTGCCAATTCTCTTCAATTAGACATTCTCTGGTATAGTTTCATGTAGCTAATATGAGCTGTTACTGCGTAAAGCCTTGTTTAAATTCGACGCGTCCGAATTAGCCCAGAAGGTGTGCGCGCGGCAAAAATGACGTGATTGTAACAGCGCGTGCACCTCCGCATCCCATAGACACCATTAACTACACACAATAGGCTTTTTTATCTGATTTTAAAAACTTTCGCTAGATCGACTTAAAATGCTTCCAAGATCGACGGGTTGGTGATTCCTCTGAACGTTTTGTTGCTTTTACAGTTAATGAAATGAGTACTAATCAGCTGTCTCAAGCTAATGTAACAGCACATTATCCCAACATAACAAACCCATAAGTCAGGGAGAACTAAGTTACATGAAAAAATCCAACTACATACTCTACACCACTGAACAAGGGAAAAGGCACTACTCACGGTGTGTATGGCTAGCTTCCAGCTTTCTGCTGCTTCTCTCTTTAAGGTAGTGACCGAAACACGTTCTGTAGCGCTGTGTGTTCGCGTTCGGCTACGAGTAGAAAACATGACGTCACACTATGTCGACCTTTCATAGAAGGGGATTCCCGCGGTTATGGAGATATAAATGTCTCATTCTAAGGTAATAAAAACATTACGGATTATTTTATTATAGATTGCCTGCCGCTGATAGGGCGCTAACATTCAAAACAACAACAACGGCTTTGCTCTGATGACGACGTGGAGGAACGCGGAATGATGGGAACTGTTGTTTTCAATCTCCACCGTGGATAAATCAGTCAGAAGGGAATTGAAAATTAGTTGTCATGGATGAGGTAAAGTTCGAATTTCTATAAATGTTGCGTTTAATGACATGCTTGTTTTTCATTAAACTGAAATAGCCGCAAGAAAAGTCAGGTTTAAAAGTAAATTAGTTATCACAGATGTCACTGTATGAGTCACTGGACGAAGCTATGGTGGAGAGGGTTTGAAGTCAAATAGTTGCTAATGGATCCTGACTTCGCCCTATGCTGCAATATGCATTTAGTTTTGCATTCATTTACAGAAATCAGCTGCTTGAATGACAGTTGCTGATGTTATTAGATTTTTCAGGTGAGATTCTCAATTCATTCAGTGAACGAATGCTCTGAGGTAAAGTTTTCAGAATGCAGACTCAGCAACGATTGTATTTAATTGTACAGTACAATCATAACATAGAACATACATTATCTTCCTTTCATGTCATTAAACATAACAATATTGCTGGCCATACACTGATGAGAAAGTGCACGTCCGGTGTGCGATACTGGAGTTTCAGATCGTGGCGCGGCTCCTCTCGTCCGGTGTGCCGATACTGGACTTTGTCCTGAGACGTGGCGCGTGCTCTCTCTCGTCGGTGTGCGATACTGGAGTTTTCAGACGTGGCGCGGCTCTCTCTCGTCCGGTGTGCGATACTGGAGTTTTCAGACGTGGCGCGGCTCTTCTCGTCCGGTGTGCGATACTGGAGTTTTCAGACGTGGCGCGGCTCTTCTCGTCCGGTGTGCGATACTGGAGTTTTCAACGTGGCGCGGTTCTCTCGTCCGGTGTGCGACCCCTTTACAACTAACAGTTCACATTCCAGATAATTGAAAAGAATAATGCACCACAATGTGCACCATTCCATTACAAATGCGCTGGAAACGATCTGACGTTTGTTGCTTGATAATACGCAAACGCACAACTACAACTTCCGCATTTGTCCAGGACTGACCCGTAGTACGAGCGCAAACCGAGGTAACACGCAGATATGACGCTGATTGACTGGCGACTCCCAGCTCACCCCTGCTCACATGCCCCGTTTCCTTGGTTAAAACCTCAATTTTCTCGCTATTTAAACATTGCTTGAAACATTGGGAATATTGTAAGTTATCATCTTAACTAAATATATAACACTGGCCTTGTGATTTTAGGATATTTTAATGCAAAAATCTTAGGTATTCCACCTTTAAGTAAGTTCTTTATACACCACTGAAAACATAGTTACGGATGTCATTTGGCATTTGTGTTAATAGATACTCAAATTTTGTACACATTGCACCTTTAAATAAAGATGTCTTTACTTAAGTACTAAAGTCTGGGAATATAAATCCAAATTAAAGGGACATTCTCCCATCTAGCGGCGAAAATGTGTTTTGCATTCAGACGAATTGTGCTCTCCAGCGCCTCGCTTTTTCAAATGCGCTGCATTATGTACCCAAAAGCTATGACAGGATTAGCACTTCATCGAATGTTCCTTCAGGTCAACAGGTTTGTTATTTCAAACAAACAGCAACTTGACGAGACGAATAAATGAATGTTACAGTATGAATTACTGACTGTAAAAAACATGAACTATTGTAATAAGTAGTTAGCCTTCTTTATTTGTTATATTTTCTGAAATACGTGCATTAGATATCATCATCAACTTTTAACTATAAATGTTTATCTGTCTATTTAATAAAGTACACAACCAAACAATGAAAAAAGCTAGTAGACTTAATTCTTCATTTGTGGTGGCAAGTGGTGTCCCTCTACTTTAAAACAGTTGAAATGAACTTTAAATACCAATAATTTATACAATGTTTTCATTTTTGTATTCTGTAGGATAAAGACAATTTGTGCACTATTAATGGATAATTTTTAGTTTTAAAATACATATTTAATTGAGTTTGAGAGATTGCATTTATAGCAAAATATGTATGTTCCCACCATACCTCAGAGAGATATCATGGAATTTAATTACAACAATATAACATTTTTAACAAAAAAGTGGTTGTATTATGAATATAGTTTTTATTTAACATGTACAATTTTATTAAATTGTTTTTAAAAATACATATTTTGTAATATTCACAAAAAAAGTAGTGTTCCCCAATTTCATGTCTGTGGTGTTACATCAATGGATGTCGCCCTTAAAGAAAAGGGGAAGTCTTTTTGGACTACTTCCTGTGTGTAAAGGTTATTGCAGGTGCTGGTTGATCTGAGGGGTGCATGTTGAGTACATTTTTTCTTATTAATTTTCTTAAAGTTAGCTAAATTCCTGACAATTTCATGTGTCGCACTTTATTAGTGTCTGTGGTGTTATGTGGATAACTTGCAGATTTTACATATTTTAATACATTTTTTTATAAATGCATACTTACTAATATTTCTAGAATGTCCTCTGATCTTGAAATCATCATGATGGCAGCCTCCATTTTAGAAAAGTCTGGATTTAGGCTAATTTGTCTGTGGTGTTACTGTCTTTCCTGGTAACACCACAGACTCTAGTAACTCCACAGACAATATACCAATATTGTTGTATTTTTAATACAACACACAGGACATCTGTAATCATATCATGATCCTACTCATGATTAATTTCATTATTTTGCTCAATAAACTTTTAATTGTTAAACCTTTTATGCAATATGTCTGTGGTGTTACATTATGTCTGTGGTGTTACACCATAGACATAAGTGGTTGTTTCACCAGTGTTTGATTCAAATTATTTAAAAATCTAAATGTTATTAAGCTTCAATTTTAATTTCATGTATACAAAGATAATATTTTCTTCGTTTACGAGGATAAGTCAGATAATTGGCAGAGGTACACCACTGAGGACATATTTATGAATAAAAATATTGATTTTAAATAATAAACTACATAAAAAGCTACACATAGTCCCTTTAAGTAAGTTTTTGCTTTAGAAACAAGCAAAATTATCGGCCAATGGAGTACGAAAAAATAATTATTTTTCTTAACCCATTGGCAGATAATTTTGCTTTTTTTAAAGCAAGAAATCACTTAATTTTGATTTATATCCCCAGAAAACAAGACAAATATCTTATTGCATTTTACTCATCTAGTAAATGCATCTTGATTTAAGAATTTCGATATTCGGACTGGAAACCAGACAGAAATCGTTTTTACAGTGTGTGCCGACTCCTGTTAACAAGATGCTTTGAACACAATGACGTCACAAAACATGATGGTTACTCAAGGTCATTTACATTTATTTGTTTCACATGGCTTCAAATATCCAACAAACAAGCCAAATTCAATGGAAACACTGAAGCTAAAAAAGTGGACCTTAAAAAAAAAAGACGAATTTTTACACTGTGGTTTTCTGTGATTTTGATCAGATGATGGTCGCAGAACTGATGTCAGTGTGTAGACGTGTATCTATGTTGTTGATATGAATGTATGCAGATGTATATGTAGTTCATGTGTATTTCTACACAACGTTTTGGATATAATACAGATAAAATTGTTGCAAATTGAATCTCACAGTCAGTAATAAAGAGTGATAACTAGTTTAGAAATGCAGAAGTGAGCATGTCTTGTGTGTTGAGTCATGTAAACCTTTCTGGGGAAAACAGTAATAAACATTCATGCACATCTGAGGCTGAAACCCTTTACCTTTCAGTAGCTGAGATATAGACACAGAAGAAGCTCAAATACAGGTGAAACTCTGATTATGGCTTATGAAAATCTCAGAAAATTTGAATATTACATTAAATCAACATAAAAAAAGGATTTAAAATACAGAAATGTCGGCCCTCTGAAAGTACAATCATCATACACATGTATATAAATACTAAATATATTAGTTCCACCTTTTAATTTGAATTACTGAAACACTTTTGCACGATATTCAAAGTTTCACCTGTATCTTCACTACATTTCCCCTTTTGTGTTTTTCCCTATTTTCATAACGGCACTATTTTACAAATATAATAGCTTAAAAAATGACTTGTTCTGTAATTGCTTTCAGATAATTAAACTTTAAACAACCATATGAAATGATTACACTGATTCCAATGCTGTAAAAGGTCATTTGGGCCTTATATGAGACAGCAGGACCGGCACAGACTGAACCACTGACCCGTCAGGTGTCAGCAGTGATGATGAGGGAACATCACTCAGTTCCTCTTCTTCTGACGAGATCCCGTCACTTCCTGCGGCTCAACGATACACTGGAAGCCGATCAACATGCCCACAATAGAGACACCTAGAAACACAAGACGACCCTGCTGATTCTAGATCAGTCCAACAGTAAAGTAAAACAGGACGGCTGAGGAGAGTAGTCAAGCTGATTTTATATTATTTTTTGCAGTGAATATTTCTCACATATTGAGTTTCTATATATATGAAGAGTTCAGATGCAAAAGTCTCTAAATGCCATTTGAAATTTTCTTCTAAAATGACCATTTTTATCAAGCTTGTATATTTAAGTTCAGTAATTTCACTTAAATGGCAAATGAAGATTACCTATTAATTGTAATGTAAGTGAAATTACTGAACTTAAATATACAAGCTTGATAAAAATGATCATTTTAGAAGAAAATTTCAAATGGCATTTAGAGGCTTTTGCATCTGAACTCTTCATATATATATATATATGCTTCTGCCATTATTGCTACTGCTAATACACACACCCGGTTACTCACATCGGTTAATCATAAAGGCAGTTTAATCATAAAATGAGTATTGTTTTGCATTAATAAGTGCACATTTGGTGGTAAAGCGCTGGGCTTGAGCTGAGATACAGATAAAACTAACTTTTAACAACCTAATTTTTCCTTTCTCGTGTAATTCCTCGCAATTTTTAACAATTCGGATTTTCATGAGACTCTCACTTCAAACTTCAGTACAGAAAGTGTCAAACTTTGACAAAAATTGATTTCTTGATGATTTGATTTTTTATAATTGGAATTTCATAATATCTAAATATAAATTTAGAAGCAAAACCAGTGAAAAAAACAATGATGGAGTGGAAATGGCTAATTATTAGTAAGTGCTCCTCAGCCATCATCTACTGGTTATGGTGGTGATTTCATATTTATTATTTTTATTAAATAAAAGTTAGTTTTCTTACATCTTTAAACAGTTTTACAAATGGGGACAAATTTTGTTTTTGGTCATCACATCACAACTTTAAACCTGGATGATATTTAGAGCTTGAACCTTTCAAAAGGTTGCACAAATCCTGAAATGTTATGAATCCTTTTTCACTGGATTTTCCATTTCTGGAGTTCTTGGTGGATCGGAATGTCTTAGATTGAGTGCAAACAAAAGAAATAAACATGAGAGTACCAAAGCATTTGTAATTGCACACAAAAGAAAACATTAAGGATAATTGCATCTCACAATTCTACTTATCTCTGCAATTGCAACTTTATATCACACAATTCTGAGATAAAAAGTCAGAATTGAGAGATGCAAACTCGTAACTGTGAAAAAAAAGTCAAAATTGTGAAATAAAAAGTCGCAATTACCTTTTTATTTTTTTTATTCTGTGTCGGAAACAATTTTGAAGCTTCCATACACTGTAAATGTGTCTTGATCATCAGATCCTCATATTATAGAGTGATTTGTGAAGGATCATGTGACACTGAAGAGTGGAGTAATGATGCTGGAAATCACAGGAATAAATGACACTTTCCTATATATTCACATAGAAGTCTCCTGATTCAAGACTTGATGTTAAAACTCACTCACTTGCCACAATCAGCGGTGCCATGACTCCGATGGTCAACGGAGCGGTTTTATAGATCAACGCTTCCGACAAGAAGTGGCCAAGAGCCAGAACGAAGGTCCACAGCGTCACGTGATACAGCCTGAGGGAGACAGGAGCGTCAGCTTGATTCCAGCAGAGTACACACACACACACAGACGATCCTTACGTTCGGTTCTGAATGTCTATGGCACAAGCGCAGCGGATGATGGAGGACAGGAGGGTCCATATGCCAAAGGTTCTCGCCCTGAAGACCGTTTACTAAAGAATGAGACAAACCCTCTTGTTTATAGCACACGTTATTTACACACACACACAACAACAACACATACTATTGATGTAAAGGACAGTAGATAGGGATAGTTCACCAAAAAATTAGCCCATGATTTACTCGCCCCTGAAGACATCCTAGGTGTATATGACACTCTTCTTTCAGACAAATACAATCTGAGTTATATTAAAAATATCCTGGCTCTTCCCAGCTTTATAATGGCAGTGAATGGAGGATGAGATTTTGTACCCCCATAAAAGTTGGGCATGGCCGAAGCCAGCTAATGCTGATCTGTTTAGTTCTAAAGTTAGTTAATGAATAAAGGTGCTGTATGTGGTGTATGCCGACCATAATCCGGTGTGCCGGTGTAGAGTTTTTGGGACAGGAAGCTGTGATCTCTGAAGCTCTGCACTGTGTTCCCCACCGCAATCACAGACACCATGAGCAGCCAACTCCTCAACACATTCAGCAAACGGCTCATCCTTCACTGCACACCTGCAGGAGACGACACACAGGACACTAGAGGGCCTCGTGATAGCAGAGCGTGGTGATACCGTGGTACTTTCATTCTAGTAGTGAATTACTGTTAGATTTTGTATTTCATGATGCTCTATGGCAGGGGTTTTCAATCTTATAGATGCCACAAATATGAGCATCCTTGTGTGAGGGAACCCATTATAAAGTCTTTTCTAAACACCACATTTATACACTATAAAATTTATACACTATGTTGTCTATTAAGTAACTTTATTATGTTTCTATGCAATACATTAATGTAATATTTATTTTTGTTGACTTCATTTTTATAAATTTATTTTATCTAATTTAACCAATTTAGTAGATAACTGTTTTGATTATTAAATCCCACTTTTATTCATTTATTTTAATCTAATTGTAATCACATTTTAAATTTGATTTAAAAATTAATTTAATTAATTTATTATTTTTAAAATATTATCAATACATCATTCATGGAATTATTTTGTTCGTAAACATTCTATTTCGTCTAATATATATTTTTAAAACGTTAAAAGTTTCAGAACGTTCAGAGAACATTCTAATGAACGTTCCCATAACGTTTGAAGAATGATGGAATAGAATGTATTCTTGGTTTAACCAAGAATAAATCATTTAAAAACGGGCAGTTTGTAACGTTTAAGGGCATTCAGGAATAATGTTAAAATGGGAACTTTAGCAAACCGTTCTTAGAACATATTTTGTTCGCTAGGTTTGTGTAGGCAACCATAAACAAGACTGGATCATCAATAGACAGTATAGAACGACACGATTCATTAGTAAAAATGTTCTTACCTTCAGCAGTCAGTATTTGAACTGTATAACTATGACATTAACTGCACTGTGTGTGTGTATGTGTGTGATTCCTCCTGCTGCTTATCATCGTACCGCGACAAGTTCACAACATTCAGCTGAGCTGTCATGGACATGAACATCGACCAATCAGAAACCGCGTATAACTAACGCGTCGCGTCGTACCACCACCCCATTGGGCAGTGCTTCAAAAGACCGCCCACTTCTAGGATATCCAACCAATCACGGGCGCTATACATCTGACGATTTCTAAAGGAGGTGTGTTGAGTTTGAATTGTGTACAGTAAGACGTTATGAAAACAAAAATTGACTTTTGAGCTATTTGGTCATGTATTTCATTCATTAGCAACTTTATTCTCTGTCTTTATTCGTATAGCTATATATTTAATAGATCGTGAACGTTTTAAAAAATATTGTAAGGTACTACAATCATTTTTGTATGTTACATGTGTGAGATAATTCTGTTAAATACATAATTAAAATTACTGATTCATTTGACATTATTACTCGGTTCAATGCAGAATTTCAAAATCTATAAAAATTACAAAAATGCCACCAGTCGGTTGTCTATAGTTTTACGTGCATGCGCTCAAGAGTGGTTGTCAGCTGGTTGTTATAGTAACAGGCGTCGGGCTTTGGCGTGGGCTATGGAGCTAACCTTATACTGTCTATGGAGCTAACAGTTAATAATTACACCCAGTAACACTCACTTAACGCAAACAGGTATGTTACTAATTGCATTTAATATCAAACTATTTGCACTGCATTCCGAAGTCATAATATTTTGTGTTAGACATCCAAACGCTTTATTCTCTGTCTTACATTACAGTCAAATTAGCTTGGTTAGCTAACAGCTAAGTAGTGAACTCTCTTCTGTCACACACAACTAACGTTAATCCCATCTTTCTCACAGTAACGTTATATTCATTTCAAACAGCGATATATGAAAAATCTGGAAGGTGCTTCCAGTTTATCACAGTAGACAAGTGCTAAATAGCGGTTAATTGTCTCAGATAATAACTGTATTTGAGCTTTGAAAGTTTTACTTTGGTTTAACATTTATCTTATATATAACCAGTACCGTCGTAGTTTGCTGTCAATTTAACTCATTTAATTTTTACTTATGGTTGCTAAATCTCGCATTATTGTTGTTTTACAATGTTTTCTTACTTTTCATGATTCCTCATCTTACACAGTTCAATACTGTATTGTTTGCTATCAATAAAAGCAGAGCAAAACTGAACAAATAACAGAAATGGCACCTCAGCCCTTCTCATAAAAGCTTATTGTTTCGCAGATGAGTTAAGAAGATTGGAGATGAGTGCTGTCACACACACATTGAGCTGACACACACACACACACACACACAGAGCGAGATGCCAGCCGCTAGAGAACAGAAGGAGGAATCAGAGTCATCGTCTGAAGATGAGCTAGAGTAAGTGTCAATGTTTTATTCATCTTGAGCTGATTATATTCAGATATTCAGTGAGAAAAAACAGTCACTAAACACAAAACTACAGCAAACATCCGGCGTTTCATATAGATTTCATGAATTCACAGCTTATCTTGTCTAAATATAGACCACTCAGTTCTGAAATAGTAACAGCCGGTCCTCAAATAGTCTAGATGTTCACACACACACACACGCACGCACACACACACACACACACACACACACACACACACACACACACACACACACACACACACACACACACACACACACACACACACACACACACACACACACACACACACACACACACACACACACACACACACACACACGTCTGTTATCGACAGAAGAGCTTAATTCAGTCTCCTTGTCATGCTTTTAAGAGTGACAAAAAGGATGAAGGTCAGCTTTAGATTTAGGACCCGTAATATACATCGCATTAGCATGTGCAGGGCCTGAATTTCGTTGAATTTCGCCTGAACCGTTTTTTTATGACGTTTATCTCACCTAAATGTTTGCTCAGTCATTGCGTTTTTACAATGGGGTAATTTTGTAGTCGGGAAACATAACATAACACAAGGAAGCTTGATTTGAGTCTTTGAATTAAATTGAAATAAGTAGCAGAAATAAATACAGTAGAATAATAAAGATACAAATAGTGATAAATAAAGAGAAATGTATTTGGGTAGGTCTAACACTAGTGTTCAGAAATACTCCCGAAACTGAAAATAATAATCAAATAAAAAATAACACCAGATAGTCATGACTAAATTAAATAATTAGGTTATTAATCCTGATTCCTTACAATTAAAGCTATCCTTTGTTGTTTTGAAAAATGAATGACTGGGCTCCAGACTAACTTTTTTACTAGGGATGAATAAAAAATGTGTTAGTCATCATCACATACAAAAATAAAACAATAAAACATTTATGTATGATATTGTAGTTTTGAAGTGCTGGGAAAAGATGTGTAGTAGGCTACTTGTAAGCGTTTGTACGGTGACTCATTGCTGCCACCTACATATTATTTTTTCCCCTCAATTTTGTCGTAATAACGACATCTTATGTCGTAATAACGAGATCTTATGTCGTTCAAACGACATATTTTCTTGTAATAACGAGATCTTATGTCGATTAAAACGACATACTTTCTCGATTAAAGCGACATACTTTCTCGTTATAACGAAATAATATCTTGTTTTAACGACATAAATATCAAGTTTTAACGACATAAATATCTTGTTATAACGACATAAATATCTCGTTATTTCGACATAATAAGGGGACATTGTAATATGCATTAATTAATTACTATCTGATTTTTGTAGTATACTTTATTATGATTTTAGTATTAATAATGCACGCACAATTATCCGTGAACTTGATAAATGTATGTTTTCATTAGGCTAGGCTACATATCCACAAACAAATTGCTTTCAGTTATGTGTGCAAAATTCAGAATTTAACGAATGTGCAGCAATTTGTACAAATAGAGACTGTTTGTGTAATACATTTGTTTTATTTTGTAGGCTATTAGTGATAATTTGCGCGTCCATTTATTGAGATCTCATTTGACGGCAATTTGCTTAACGTGTAATTAAACGCGTTGAGTTTATATTCTGAGCTCAGCAGATTTGTACATATACTTTATTAGTATGATTATTTACTGTGGTTTGAGCACTGTCCGTTATGTGAAGGTTGTATTCATTTCAAGACTGGGAATTAAAGAACGCATTGTAGAATGTATTTTATACACAAACACTCTCTATTTGTACAAAATCGCTGCACATTCGTTAAATTCTGAATTTTGCACACAACTGAAAGCAATTTGTTTGTGGATATAGTAGCCTAATAAAAACATACATTTATTTAGTTCACGGATAAGTGCGTGCATTATTAATACTAAAATCATAATAAAGTATACTACAAAAATCAGATAGCTACGTCCATAATATGAACGCAAAGCGTTTAAGCATTTTCCTCACATAGAAACTCATTATAAGAACGCTAATGCATATTATAATGTCCCCTTATTATGTCGAAATAACGATATATTTATGTTGTTAAAACGAGATATTATGTCGTTATAACGAAAAAGTATGTCGTTTTAACGACATAAGATCTCATTATTATCGAGAAAATATGTCGTTAAACGACATAAGATCTTGTTATTACGACATAAGATCGTTATTACGACATAATTGAGGGAAAGATAATATGTATGTGGCAGCAATGCGTTACCGTACGTTTGACTATTTCTGTCACATTATCACATTTATGGTATGAGTTAAGTTACTACATTAGCCTAAATCCATGGTGAATGTTGCTGATTTGTGGACTGAAAGCTTCTATAAGTGTTTCTCCTGGTTTCCACGTCAGCGCTGTTTGATATTAATGGTTTATAACAGAACTCTGCACCGAATCGGAAAGTTTCTCACTGGATCTCGTGAGCGATGATGTTATTAATTCTGAGGCGAATTCAATGGATTTCTTCACTGGATCTCATAAGAGTGTCGCGTGAGCGAGATCGCCGACTGGAAAGTTCTGTCCAAACTAATAAATGGTCTGTGAAGCATATATGAGTAGCGTATTTTCGTTCCACTTTCATTTTTTCTGCATTTGCTGCTGGGTAACGAGTCCGATAGATCGTTTATTGCTCAGACTCACATAGCAGGTTGTGATATTTGTCTCCGTCTCCTTCCCACAGACGTTTACGCGCGCTATTCTTGTCACGGGATTCATTGACGCGGCCTTTAGCGCTTAACCATGCATTTAACGTGTGGGAAATTTATTGGTCGCACATGGATGTAAAATTCAGTCGCACACTCTCAAATTTTGGTCGCTGTCTGGAGCCCTGGACACATATTAGGCTGCTGTCACTTTAAGAGCTAGTGTACGGATCCATTACTGTTTTCAGGAAGTCATCCAATGGCTGAACCAACCTGAAATATATAAGAGACAACATTAATGGGACAGTTCATGTTAGATTTTTTTATTGCTGATTTGTAATATTGTATTTAAGTGTGAGTTTGGCAAGCAGTTTATGATTTTGGTTTTTATTTTACCCATTTGAGTATGAGATGTGAGTTCATCCCGCCATTATGGCCAGTGTGTGAACTGACTTCCTTTGAAAGGGACTTTGGTAATTCCTCAATATCATAAACATGTGAAGTTCATCTGAAACGGCAGTGTTCTCTTTGTGTTTCCATAGGAAGCTCCCGTGTGTCGCCTGGAGCGGTGTCAGTAAAAGGATTCCTGTGATCCTCTTCTGTGCAGAAGCCGTCGGTGTCCAAAGATGTGGCCATTAAATCTGTTGGAGGTACGGACGCTGAGAATTACGCATTTATTAAACTGCAATTCTGCAACATGAAATGATCTATCTATAAATCACAGGAACATCTGTCTGTTTGTGTGTGTCTGTTATTCGCACGGTTATCTCTCGAACCGTTTGTCCGATGGATTTCAAACTTGACGGGTGTCTTGCTACGGGCGCAAACAAGTGCAGTGCCAAGTTTGACGTTGTTTGGATTAGAAATGCAAAAGATATTGTTAAATATATCAGTAAAAATAGCACACATTGAAGATGCTTAGAAGGTTGTGGTTTTGAAACACACGTTCTAAATGAAAGCGGACTCTCTTCTCTGGGTTAACAGCTGCCAAGAAAGACATAATTAGCTATTGGTTCCCCCCTAATTCATTGTCAAAACAGCAATGGTTGTCCTATTTTATAGATATCGTTCGTTTGGTAACGATCCACTGCCTTAATTAATAGAGCAAAGATTAAAACTATTGGGCACTGGAGCCGAATTCATGACAGCCTGATTTCTATTATCAAGACTTAAGTGATATAATGGTGTAGGAGAGCTCACCAGGACGTAAATCAAGGCAAATGTGACAAGGCAGATGTTTTCCTGTTATTATATAGATGATTTAATCATCTTTATCTCAATAGGCACTTTCAATCTGTAAATTACCTATCTCTGGCTTTGTAAATAGTTTTCATTTAATTGTAATTTTTTAATTTTATTATTATTATTCCTTTTGAATATCTGTCTCTATTGTGTATATATTGTTTTTTGTTATCAATTATGTCTTCCACACTGAAATAATTCAGAGAAAATGCTATGCTGGTAACCTTGTTTAAGAAACTATAAATATTGGTAAAAAAAACAAACATACAAAACAAACAAACTCTGACAGAAACACTTGGTCAGCTAAACATGAAGTCAGCCACAGATAAAAATGTCACTGAACTTTTGCTGTGTAATTGTAACAATGAGCACTCAAACACACCAAACCAACAATTACTAAAACCAGATTTTGCACTGCACTGGTAATAAATAATGCCTGTATAGAACTGAACAATTGTTGTGTGTGTGGATTAATTAATAAAGTAATATGTCATTTACTGGGGGTTCTGACATAATGTAAATATTTGCAGTGTATTAACAAAATATTTCATTATTTTTTTAAACAGAATCGGTTTGAATGAATGATTCAATGATTCACTTATAAAGGCTTATTTCATGACTTGAGGAATCAAGAGTTTTTTGAACGAATCTCAGGAATGAGTGATTCAATGACATTGGGTCATTATTAGTAACAACAGAACTGATATTTTTCTGTCATTAAAAAAAAAAAGTTATTTGAAGTACATACTGAATAAATACTTGTGTATACCTGCAACATTTAATCTGTGAATTAATCATTAATTTGAGCAGGATTATATTAGTACCTGTCTAGCAATGCATGTTTTATGCGGCTTTTCCAAATCTAAACCCATCAGAGCTTCCGCTGTGGGAAATAGTGAGCACCGATGCTGCCTGGATTTCACAGTGCATTGTGGGATTTTTTTAGGGAGCGCACGTTTCATTCAGGATTTGGCGATTGATAATGGCCGACTCTCTGATCAGTGCCCTGACTATGAGATTGAGGCGCACACAAATTAGCAGTACATTTTAGCAGTCGCTTGTTCGCCGCCTACTTTGTGTAATGGTGTATTTGATACAATCTTTGTCTTTTATTTATTACTTTTGTTTAAAAGGTGATTTACTCTATTTTGATCACTCTTCAGTGTTTATATCCAAACTATAAACTTTTTTCCCAGTACTTCTGTGATAATCTGAATGATTGTGTAACAGAAATAATCACACTGACTGTGTGTGTTGGAAAGACAGCTTCACAAACAGGTTCATATGTATACATGACAACGGCTCTCTCTGGGATCAGAACGCAGATCTGAGCGTTTGCTGCGATTGTACTTGTCAAAGGTTTAAAAGGCTTTTAACGATTAATCAGTGCAGCTCTACTAGTGATTACTGTAGTATCTACACTAGTTCATCACACACTCAAAATATACAAATATTTACTTTTTTCCCAGTGACAAATCATTTTTTATTGTTATATGAGTAGCATGTCTAATGTTATTTAAATATCTATGCCTATTGAGTGCTTTCATAAAATGGTCATTTGCAACATGCCATTGTTCTTGTAATCCTTAAACTTAATCCTCTGAGTTTGTTTTCATTTTTTTTTATTAATTTTTTTTACAGAAAAATATAACTTGGGCTTCAAGATTGTGCGTACGGAGAGTCGTCTTGTGCGTGGCCTGCTGGTCAATCATGGATTCCATGAGGTAAGTCTCTAAACATTATCCATGATGTTAGGGAATGAAATGTTAATATACACTATATGCTGTCAAATTTAAATGCAGTGGATGAGTGGCATCCAGTTATCATCTTGGAGATAGATTTTTGTTTCGCAAACAGTTTGCAGAAACCTTTGGCAGTATGATGAAAGAATCATTATTAGTCCAGAAAAAGAGTTTTACAATCACATCTGATTGGACCACTGGTTTATTTGGCTACTGGCAGTGGAAGGTGAAGTCAGACGCATTGCACTGTGGGATTCAAATCTGTGCACTCTGCTTGTACACTGCACATTGGTTGATGTTATCTCAGTTCAGTTTAGCAACACAAGTATTAAGGATTCAACCTGCAATTCAGTTTCTTCAGGCCAAGCTCCAATACAGTGGTTAGTGTTTATGAGGGCTCAATGCAATAAAGTTCAAACATAAATAGCATTGAAAATACTTTTGAAGTATCTTTTTCATGACCCTGGCCTAAAATAAATTTGTTTTCTGTTTAGGTGCATCCAAATAGCAATGATTTTAACCTGATGTGGACTGGCTCGCACCTGAAGCCTTGTACCTATCTGCGCTCTCTACAGGATTTCCAGAAAGTCAACCACTTTCCCAGGTGTGTATTAGGGCCGTCACGTTATGTTCGAAAATAGATTGCCCAATTGAATGGACCAACCAACACACGTTTCAAAAACAAAAATAGGGAATCTTTTAATGGCCTTTTTGTTTTTTAACCAAAAATGTGTGTTCAGCGGACAGATCAATACAGCACACAGATCATGTTGGATTCTGGAAAATAACAATGTCTTTTCTGTTCACCAAATGCTTATTAATATTCGCTATTACTTTCAATGCGAGTGAACAGCGCGCCGTTATTTGTTGCGTATTGACGTGTGTGTGTGTGTGTTCAAGCCACAAATGAGCAGATTCTGCAATACGCTGTAATTAATATATCATGAGGATCACGAGTTGCGTATTTGCGCAAAATCAGCACAGATTTGTCTTACACGAACTTCCCAGCACAGTGAGTAAACATAGAAACACGCCAGATTGGCTCGTGATTGGACAGCGTTTCCCGCCAAAGTTCATTTTTGCCGCATTTGGCGAGTAGAGTGTTAATCTCAATCCCTGAATGTTGCGCTCCTGTTTGTCATTGTGCTGAAACTTCATGCCAATAAATCATCAGAAATATCTGCTTACAGCGTCTCTTTACGCTCGTCCTAACGCCTGTTAGGTGTCCGTGGATTTGCCTGTATTTGGTGTTGAAAACGGAAACATCTTTAGATGTCAATGAACTCTTGTGTCTCAAAAAACAAACAGGGTTTTTTCACAAAATTTACAGCCCTAGTGTGAATGTCATTACAGTTCGGTTCTTTGCTGAAGCTCAAACGTGTGGCGTAACACAGGAAAATGAACCTCATTGGTTCTTGCACAACAAGCAAGCATGCTTCAGCTTCGAGTGACCAAATTTGTATATAGAGAGCCTAAGTCCCTCCCCTTCCGGTTGACCACCATGGGACCTTATTTCGGAAAAATATTGTTTGGTAGTCAATGGCGAAGAGATAACAAATATTTTGATTTCGTTTAAATTGATCCCTGAATTACACATATGATGTTTGTCAATTTAAAAGATACATTTTAAAGTCAAGAAAGTCGCAGTTTGATGTAAAACTGTTGAGATAAGACTGTGAAAATACGTAATTACAAAGACTACAAACCCCAAAGGCGCACATTTTCTCTCAATGAATGAAGCGAACTTTACTGAGGCTATGTCATTGTTTCTATAGTCTTCCGTTATAATCGTAACGTTACCGTCATGAGTGTGTTGTTCCAGACTGCACACACACACAGCAGCTGATCTCGCTCGTTGTTTCGCCTCCCGGGAGATGTAGTTCATTGAGCGATTTTCACAGAAAACTAAAAGTTACTCTTCTGTTTTATGACGAACTGCGACTTCTTGGCTTTCATAATTATCTTTTAAATTGACAAACATCATATGTGTAATCCAGGACACAGTTCAGACGGAATAAAAAGATAAGTTATCTCTTCGCATTGACTACCATGCATTGTTTTTCCGAAATAAGGTCCCATGTACCGGAAAGCGGGGAGGCGGGAGTTAGGCTCTCTATATGTACATATGTTTGTCTTATATGTTTGTTTGCTGATCGAAGCTTCAAAATGACCTTCATTGTTTGAATGTTATGATAAAATTGACACAATTTCAAAGTTGTAACTTTATGTCATATCAAAAGGAACATAGCACAAAGCTTATTGGATGTGAGGCGTTGTACAGCAAGTCATGTTTAGGGATGTTTTGTTCACTCATCAACTGAAAACAGCTCAGTAAAAGACTGATCGTGGGATTTAAGATCTTATATTGGTGATTAGGGCTGCCAACTCTCACGCATTGAGCTAATTCTCACGCTCTCACGCCACACCCCCGATTTCTCACGCTAAAGTGTTAAGCCAGTCGGCAAAATACCTGAAAGATAAGTTTATCTATAAATCCACCAGTTGAGCCACTCGTGATCGACTAGTTTTACTGCAAATTAGTTAAAATATCCTCTAATCTAGTCTCAGAGCGATCGTGCATACGAGACAGATGCTGAGCTCCTGACAGCGCGGACGCAAAACCAGGACTGGAGTCAAAGCCAATTCCTCTCTGCACTCTAAGCGTTCTGTTATCACTCCGATTACATCCACTACGGGTTTTCCAGTCTCACTCACAGGAAAAACTGCTCCGTGTTTGCGTGAGCAAAGTGCACACATTTCTCTAAAACACCCAGCACAAACAGAATGCCTATTCTTAAAGTCTTGTGCTGTTTTATGAAGGCAAACAGCAATATCATGGTTTCGTTTTTTAGTTCATTGGCAAAATATAACACTAGAGACCTTCATGTTAGTTTATACATTTTACATCTCATATGTTCGGCAAAAGCCGGATTCGAACTCTGGTCCGAGGACGCATCAAGCTCTTTCATGAACAACACGCTGTCCGATCTACGCCACTGTAGCTGTTCTGTGACAGGCGTGTTTTTGCTATAAAGACAGGCACTAAAGGTTGGAGAAATCTCACGCATTTTTATGGAATATAAGTAAGCAGTGCATTATGGGCTAGCCCTTTCTTTAAAGGAAATGCAAAAGTTTAAAAATTTTCTTAAAGGAACACTCCGGACTTTTGGGACTTTAGCCAATTCACCTCATCCCCAGAAGATAGATAAGTACCAGACATACCTTTTCAGTCTCCGTGCGTGCTATAAGTACTTTTGGCGCATCCACCGCCTAGCCTAGCTTTAGCACAAAAGACTGGATGTAAATGGTTGCAGCTAGCATACTAATCCGAAATAAGTGACAAAATAACGCAAACTCATTTAAATGTTGTGATTTGTATAGTCACATAGTGTACAAATAACAAGGTCATATGAGACACAGACATATTTTAACCGTATAAATACTGGGAACTATATTTTCTGAAGGCGAAGCACTGCTACTTGGGCAGAGTGATTACCGCAGCACGAGCACGCACGTGACGAGGGAGCAGAGAGTTCGCTCAGAGTTGGATTAGATAGAGTCAGCAATTTACTAGATATAAAAGCATTAGTTGATCATGGGTGTTCGCTTTATTGTATGAGCTGTGACAATAAACAGGGAGACCAGGTAATACCATGATGTTTCAATTGAATTCCAACCAAAAACGCATCCTGATTTATAAATATCACAGAACATGAATAAAGAATTATTATTACAGGAATCGATATATTTTAAATGCAATTTATTAGCTGAACCAAATGTATTCAACAGCATATAATACAGTATAATTGCATTACAATAGGCAGAGATAAGGGGAAAGTACTAGCACAAGGCAAATGTTGTTTTTTTTTTTTTTTTGCACAATGAACCCACAGACAGTAGCCGACGGGTGGTCACTGTTTCTCCAAAAAAAATTCTGATTCAGCAAGGTGAAGGCTACAGTCCTGAGTTTACCACTAAGCTCCGCTCCATTACTGGGTGATAGGTGATTTTGTCACTTATTTGGATTAGTATGCTAGCTGCAACCATTTACACCCAGTCTTTGTGCTAAGCTAGGCTAGCAGTGGGTGCGTCAAACAGACTTATAGCACGCACGAGATGAAAAAGGTATGTATGGACTTATCTAACTCTGGGGGATAAGGGGAATAGGCTAAAGTCCCAAAAAGTCGGAGTGTTCCTTTAAGACAGTGTAATTGTGCCACCTATCTGGAAAAGCCTGGTGTTAGAACCCACGGGTGATTTGTGAGACGTTTCTTTCATGGGAAAGTTGCTGGTGTTTCAACAAACACTAGTTTGTGGTGTGCTGTCAGTGTGTTTCCCCAATGATAATCAGTTACCAAAGTCACACACACTCTCACTCAGCAACAACACCGTCGACACCACCGGCCTTCAAGCGGGCGGACGGCATGTGTTCATTGAGCAGTTTGAGCCGAGCACATTTTGTTTGGAAGAAACCGCGCAATGGATCAAACCGAACATGCGCTGGCGCTGTGGTGTTATTTTAAGGGTTTATGTATCTCAGGCGCTAACCTCATCCCTCAGCACTTACGGTCAGTGCTCCCGTTGCTTTCCAGGTCGTTTCGAGCTCAGCAGCGGAAAGCCAGGCTCTACAGAAAACATCCAGAGGATGCAGCAAACCCACGGCTTTCAGAACTTCCACATCGTGCCCCAGACCTTTGTGCTTCCTACCGAGTACCAGGAATTCAGCAGTGAGTGGGCACATCTCTGTCCAGCACTCGATGTGTGTTTGACTGTTAACATGGGCTTTAATAACACTCTCTCTCTCTCTGTCTGTCCTCATCTACACCTCAGGCTCCTTCAGCAAAGACAAGGGGGCGTGGATCATCAAACCTGTGGCGTCCTCCAGGGGCAGAGGTATCTACCTGGTCAGCAATGTAAGTGATTAAGGGAATATGCCACAGAAGCCCCTTTTCCACCAAAGCATTTTGAGAGCCGGTTTCGGAGCCGGTGCCTGTGCGCGAACCAGTTCTTTGTGTTTCGACAGCCAAAGAAGCGGTTCTCAGCCAGGAGAACTGGTTCCAAAGCGGCACCAACTCTTTGCTGGACTAGAACCGTTCTTTTACCACGTCATGCTTACGTCGGGGGCTGGGGCGGGTTTAGATGTGCTCTAAACATCTTTTCTGACCATAATATGAGAATCGCAAAGCCAGGAGAAACATTTGCAGAAACACGATGGAGTCCGCCTTTGTAATTGTTATGAAACGCAAGCGTTTCTATTTTTGTATTTTTTTTTATTGAAGACATAAGAAAACTTATCACTTATCATTATCATTATCACTTATCAAAATATTACATATCAACGAAAGATTTAAAGACTTACATATTTCAATTGTTTTTAAACCCTTCTTGGTACACGAGTTAGAGATAATCCCAAAGTAATGTTGTACTTGCAAGCGTTTCTAGCTAAGACGTATGGCGACGTACACAGTGACGTGACGTCGTCGTTCCCCTGAGCGCTCTAGTCAGTGGAAATACAAACAGGTTCTGAAGCGGTTCGCAAGTTGAACCAACTCCGAACCAACACACCCTGACGAAGGCATATAGCCGCAACGCGTGAGGTGTCTCTGTCACCAGTTTTTATTAACTAAAGCCATGAACCAATAAAGGCTTTTTAACTTTTTCTACCAAAATTCGAGTGCCTTGGATTATTTCTTTTACTTCAGACTCCGAACCAACTTTGAACCAGCACCAGTTCCGAACCAGTTCTTTTTTTGGTGGAAAAGGGGTAGGAGGGGCTTGGGGGAAAAAATAACCCCCAAATTCAAGAGAACAGGGCAAAAAATGCCCCTGCGCAATTCATCTAAATCTATTATGGCTGTCATGATTAAAGTGAAATGTGAAAATGAATGAAACGTGTTGATTGCGGCATTACATTTCGATCTGCTCGCATTGAATCAGAATCATACTTTTTGTGCATTGCACATTATAACCAAGTTGTTTTATTGTGTGTCTCTAAAGTTTCCTCCTTTTGCAGCCACTTTGCATCCACTTTTGTTGCAAATTGCATGTTGTCTACCGTAGTGAAAAATAAAAATACTAAAATAAAATTTATGTGATGCGATCTGGAAAAACCCACCACATGGTGAAATTTGATGTATTACAGGCTTTGAGACCATAATAAAGCTGGGTTCAAGCCCTTTCCAAATCTGTTTTTATTTCTTTTATCGTTTGTCTGTAACAAAACGTATGGTTATCTGAAGTCGGCTGATCGCTGTGATTTTCAGAAATGGACTTTTGAGGAAAAACAGGTTTAATTAACGGTCACGTCCTGCTAGCGGGATGACTGGCGCTCCTTTATTTATTGGCTTTTTTCATATCACATATTTTAGTAATCGAACTCAAATTCATCCTGTGAAAACCGTTTTGAAATTGGCTTGCAAGATCTTTAAAACGAGCAGCTTCAGACTCTCTTGTGCTCCGCATCACACCACGCGATAACGCTGGATAAAAATAAATAAATGAAAACTTGTGGGCCGTTATAGTTCACCCAGGACTGGACTTTATTCTGTTACGTGGTTTATTTTGATAGGTGAACCGTGTTGGTAGTGTTAAGAGAAGGAGAGCTAAACGGGAGATATTGTGTTTCCCCTTCCGCTCCGCCTGCGTGTTCTTAAAGAGAAACACAGTCTTTTCAGCTGGACATTATAAATCGCTATTTTTCTGCACTAAACTAGTGAATGTTCCCAAGATATACTCAGAGATGATAAACAAGATGTTAGATGTTATAGAATAATAATTTAATAAAAACCCAATTTTGACAAAAACGGACATTTATATTTATATTATACATCTATATTTAGACTTTACTGAAAACGTACCAGCGCGACATCCGACGGGTTTCCCAGATCACATCAAAAATCTATGCATACTATAAATACATTTACACATTTCTATCTAAACGATCAAAACACACAAACATATGTCGAAATGACCGGCTTGGAGAGTATTTACTTAAACACAGTTAATCTTAAAATATCTTAAAATGCTTCTGTGATCTGCCAGTTTTGTCCTGCACTGCTTAATAACACACGCTTGGTGTTTCAGCCGAGTCAGATCCCACTGGAAGAGAATATCCTGGTGTCACGCTACATCAGCAACCCTCTGCTGATTGACGGTGAGTCTACAGCACAAACACTCACGGATTCAACTCATTATGTATAACGAATGTTTACATTCTGTTTGTTTCTTTTGCATCTGCAGATTTTAAGTTTGACGTGCGTCTGTATGTGCTGGTGACCTCATACGACCCTCTCCTGATCTATCTCTACGAGGAAGGGCTGGCCAGGTAATTCATTTACATCGTCCAGGCCATCGAACAGTCACTGTCACACCTGGAAGACATTTGATAAGAAATGCTTTTGCTTAGAGTCGCTGATAAAATAGTGGAACAGTTGATTCTGGAACTTAAAAACTTCTCCTGACGGAAATAGATTTTTAAAGGTAAGGTATGATGCCCTTTTCACACGACGAGTGTGTGTGTGTGAAGTTTTAGCTCAAAACACCCCACAGATATTTTTATATCGCATGTTAAAATTGTCATTTTTTGAGGGTGAGCAAAAACGCACAGTTTTTGTGTCTGTCCCTTTAAATGCAAATGACCTGCTGCTCCCGGTACAGGGGGCGGAGCTACAAGAGCTTGTGTGTTTGTGTGTTAGAAACAACATAGACAACATTTCTGATTGCTTAGTTGATGTATTTATGTAGCTTGTGTGTAGTTATCTTCTAGTCATTGATCAGCATATTCTGTCATGATAATCTATTAATCACGTTCTTGAAGGCGTGGTTTATTTAAATATTAGAGTTGGTGATGTCACTAACCCAAGAGGAAGCTCGTGTAGTTTTACAAGCCGTTTGTTGTAGTCCTTAAAGCGATTTCTGTAAAATCTAAAATCTCCCTTTGCTTTGAACTTTGAGCGTTGTAACTTTGTAGATGTTGTTAATGCTCAAACAGCAACGTTACACACTAACTACAGTTAGAAAAGTGAAATCATAATCCACCACCCCTTTAACAATAGTTGAATAAACCTGTAAAGACAGCCCCACTGTGAGCTACAAGGTTGTTAATCAGTGTTATTGGCTTCTGTTGAAGCCAGCAGCCCACATTATTTAAGCTTATTTTTCAAAATAATCAGTGAAATTCATAATAAACCATCAGACTGTAGAGAAAATTAGAGTTGCGACAAGCTAAACATGGCAAGAGCTCTTTAGCTACACTTAATTGATGGATGTTTGATGAACCAAACAAACAGGCAGAGTTGAAAGGCAGCTTTTGTCCGAATGATCGATTGAGCCGTTTCTAACTGTTGACGAGTCTGACTAGTATTATTAATAAAGAACATTTTATTAATGCATGCATAAACTTTTCTGTCAAGAGATTGATGAATTAATTAAATGGAGGATGCAGATTTGACTAAATCATGGAGTTTATAAGATGCAGTGTAGAAGAATAGATCATAACCGTGTTTGTGCATCAGTGTCCGTATTATACACTACAGGTGCAACACTTTAATGTAGGAAACCTGTCAGTCTTGCCATTCAACAGAATGAAACACCATTAACTGAAGTGAAGGAAAATGTGTGTTCACAATTCTCCCAGTCATCATTGTATTGCATTGCATTATATGATTTAACACTACAGAGAATTGATCATAAAACTAAGCATTTAAATATCATGTTACTAAGACATATTATTGGCAGATATTGATACTTGTATGCATTTTATGAAAATATCGGCTGTTATAAATATCTCATTGATTTACATGAAAGCATCAGAATTCCATCTTACTTTTTGTCCAGACTGTAATAAATATCAGCATCTGCACTAAATTGCATATTTTTGCTCAGTTTGGGCCTCTAAATAAAATGGATCAATATGATACTCAAAAAACAAAAAACTGACTAGTATTTCATATTTTATACCTAACACTGTTTTAATGGTGTTGAAATCGTGTTTGTAATAGAAAATAGCAGTAGAGATACTTGAAATTACAACAACAAAATAATAATAAAAAATTAAAGCTGCAAGCAGCGATGGGCGGGCCCTCGCACCTGTAGCGCGTCGTGGTGTGAGGCAGCCGCGTTGCATATTCTGGAGCTCAGCCGGTGCGGCTGTGAATTTGCTACGCTGCTTTGTTAAAGGTCACTTCCTGTTGCCAGCAGGTGGCGCTATGACTGTTGGTGAATGTTGGCATGTAGATTTGTTCAGGGCGGGACTCTTGTCAAATGTGTAAAATTTGGTGCAGATCTGGGCATTTACAGCCAAGTTACTACAACTTCCTGTTTCATGGCGAATCATCGACGCCACGGACACGCCCATTGACGAAACACGCAGATAGCACAACTTTACATCGCCAATGCCTTTAGAAGGCACAGCAGAAATGTGAAGTCGATCCGACTAAATCCCTAGGAGGAGTTTGTTAAAGTACGTAATGAGTAAATCATCCAAAAACGGCGGTAAAATTAGAAATGGCCGACTTCCTGTTGAGTTTAGGGCATCGCTCCAAGAGACTTTTCTGTGCGTCTTGACATGTTAGATATACCACAGAAATTTCGTACATGTCGGTCAAACATGCGGCGGAGGCTGCTTCGTTAAAGGTCATTTCCTGTTGCCACTAGGTGGCGCTATGACTTTGGGTGAATGTCGGCATGTGGATTTGTTCAGGGCGGGACTCTTGTCAAATGTGTAAAATTTGGTGCAGATCTGGGCATTTACAGCCAAGTTACTACAACTTCCTGTTTCATGGCGAATCATCGACGCCACGGACACGCCCATTGACGAAAACACGCAGATAGCACAACTTTACATCGTCAATGCCTTTAGAAGGCACAGCAGAAATTTGAAGTCGATCCGACTAAATCCCTAGGAGGAGTTCGTTAAAGTACGGAGTGTGTAAATCGTCCCAAAATGGCCGCCAAATTCAAAATGGCGGACTTCCTGTCGAGTTTAGGGTATGGTGTTCTTGAGGTTTTTTTGTGCGTTTTGACATGATACACGTCCCCACCAAATTTCATGCATGTAGGTTGAACGTAGACGAGGGGCTAATTTTTTCCAATTTTCTAGGTGGCGCTAGCGAGCCATTTTGCCACGCCCATCCGCGAAACCCACAAAATACGAAATTTTTCACCAGTCCTGACATGCGTGCCAAATTTGGTGAGTTTTTGAGCATGTTGCGGCCACGGAAATGGCGCTTACTTTGCAGAAAAAAGAAAAAAGAAAAAAAAAAAAAAGAAAAAAAATAATCCCAACAGTTTCAATAGGGCCTCGCACAGCTAGTGCTCGGGCCCTAAGTAAGCCTAAACAGTTTCAGGAGGGGCCTCGACCGTCAGTGCTTGGGCCCTAACTCACTGTCACATGGGCCTGTTGGAATTATTCAAATATGGAAAGATAACCTCCAGAAGGAAGTTTTTGACTTTATTAATGGTTTCATAAAGCGGCTTTTTTTAAATGTTTTAAATTCATTGTCCCTGTGTATGAAGTTGATGTTTTAACACAGAAATATTGGCTCTGTGTCAGTAAAAGCACTTAAACAGTAGATGGCAGCAGAGATGTGTGCAGTGAAGTTGGACCGGCTCATCTAGGCCTCAAACAAAGCTTTCCATTGTCTCACTGCTGGAAGGACATTGACAAAAGTTTTTTTTTTTTCTTTTTTTATGTATTTAAAGCACCAAGGAAATCTGACATTGTTAATAATAAAAACCTAAAAGGCTTTTTAAAAAACCTTGTACCTGAAAAGGCTCTTTTTCTGATATTTTTACACAAGCCACAAATCGTAGTGGCAAAGTTTAGCGTGGAAAGTGTCCCAATCGGCCCGAGTCCCTGGACGGGGCGCCTGTGAAACGCATTCAGGCTAGATTTGCTCAGTCCTGCTTCTGGCAGCGAGAGAGAGAGCGTTTTCTCAGACACGCGAGTGAGAAGCTCAAACAAATCTCTGATTCTTTGGATGGCGTGCCGAGTGGACGAGCAGTGTGTTGTGTGTAAAACACTCAGCAACTGCTGGCGCTGCCCCAACACACACTTTTATCTGGGAGATCCCAGAAGCTTTGAAGGCGTTCAGGTGCTCGTGTGTGTGTGTGTGTGTGTGTGTGTGCCAGGACATTCTTCCTGCACATGTGGCGTCCACTCCTCAAACGCTGTTGCCCTCCCAGCTTTACGACAATCACGTACACTCATAACACTTGTTCTGTTATGGGTTGTTGTGATTATGCCGTTTTCTCACATACTGTAAAAAGGAAAAAGGAAATTCTGATGCTTTTAATGTAAATCAATGAGATCTTTATAACAGCAGCAGATACTTGATAAATCTGACAATAATGTCTTAGTAATCTGATATTTAAATGCTTGTTTGATGATCAAATCTCTGTAAGTTTTAGATACAATGCAATACAATGATGATTGAAGAGATGAACTAATAAACCTGATGATCATTTTTGATTACGCATGATTTTTCTATAAATGCTGTATGATAATCAAGTGAAGCGAAGCTGCTTCAGTCCAGCTGAAATATTACTAACAATATCAAAGTTCTTCCTTGATAAAATGGGGCAGATTTGACACAGAAAGACTCAGTGAAGTTTATAAAGAGATGTTACAGATTTGTTAGCTGACTTTATGACATTGATAGAAGTCCACATACGTCAACTAACAAAAAGCAATACATTTGCAGTATTTCTTCATCTTTGTTAATTGTTCATTGTAAGTTAATGTCAGCTTAGGTCCATTTAAATAATAATTAACAGTTTTAATAATGTTTTAGTAATTGCTGAAATTAACTTTAGTTTAAAAAGTGTTTTTCATTGTTAATGTTAACTAACCTTGTCAGTGGTGACATATTTTTGTAGGCCATCAACAACCCAATAGAGGTGTTTCATTGGCTTTTGGATTGTTGCAATAAATAAGCCTTGTGACCAACAAACATTTATATTCATACGTGTTTTGATCATCATGATTATCTTTAAAGCAAGATAAAAGAAGTCTAAATGGTAACACTTACAGATAAGGTTCAGTCAGTTGACATTAGTTAACTACATTAAGTAATATGCACTAATAATGAATAGCACATATACCAGCATTTGTTAATCTTTGTTAATGTTATTTTCAACATTTACCAACACTTGATTTAAATCTTGTTAACATTAGTTAATGCACCAATGAACTGAACATGAACAAACAATGAACAGCTGTATTTTCATGAACTAACATTAACAAAGATGAACAAATGCAGTAACAAATGCTATTGCTCATGGTTAGTTCATGTTAGTAAATACATTAACTAATGTTAACTAATGAACCGTATTGTAAAGTACCGTAAATAAAATACAAAGTCAAAATGCTAAATGAACTACACCACGGTCACATGACATCACACCTTTAAAGTCACAAATGAAATCAAAACTGACATTTTTTTATTTTAATTTTTTAATGAAGATTACAGTATTTAATATAGATTATTTTTAACAAGAACACATCATTATTGTGTTAAATTCCTGTTCCTGGTAATCTTGAATCAGAATAAGTTCCTCTCGCAGCATCTCCTTCTCTGATGACGAGGGCGGGGCTATAACCTGTCACTCACATGAGATCAGCCAATAGCAAACCACAACCATCCAATCAGTTCCCCACAGACACAATCAAGCCCCGCCCACATTTGTTCTTGTTCCTGAAGCGTTTCACTCGATATATGACACAATAGAGAAGAAAAGACAAGCACAACTTCTGTGTCATGACGACTTTAAGCTTCAATAACTCTTTCAGCCGTCATTTAAAAACATCTTCCCCTGAAAGTTTTATTTTAGAGCATGAGCGCAGTAGCGGAGTGGCAATTCGGGAGAGTCGAGAGTTTTCCCGGTGGGCCGGTAGTGTTTTGAGGCCACGAGGTTCGCACGAAGTTCGCCATGTGCACTTGGGGTCCCAAGCTAGGGGAAGAAAACATCTTTTTTTTTTTTTTTTTTACATTTTTCTATAATCGGAGCATATATTTAAGTGTCTGTCTTTAGAGCAAAAAGACGCTCGACCTGAAACGGTTTCAGTGGCGTAGGTTGTAGGGCGTAAGTGTTTGTAAGCAGCTTTTGATCCGCTGAACGCGAGTTCAAATCCGCCTTTAGCCGAACTCTAAAGTCTCAGTCTGCATTGCATTATCAATGGTGTTTTAGGATGCCAAACAATTATTATAATAATGTAATAATGATTTATAATTATTCCACGTTCTGTAAAATCCATTTAGCCTATAAATGTACTATGTAAATGAAAATGAGTATTTCAAAAGTATATTTTAACCTACATTACACTATAATATAGGAAAATGAAATACTTTTGTCCTAATTTCTTCACTTGCAAGAAATAAACCCTTAAGCTTTTATTTATAGGAGAAAACACCAGATGACCATGATCGCGTGAGCAAAGTAATCACGCAGCACAAACAGGATGCTATTCTAATGTCAGTTATTATAATGGCACAACGCCATATCATGGTTTCAATTTTAGTTCGTTGGCAAAATATAACGCTAGAGACCTTAATGTTAGGTTTTACATTTTACATCTTTGTTGAACGGAGTTCAAATCCGCCTTTGCCGAACTCTCTTCTTCTCCCTTTTGGGAAAATGGAGAAGACTCTCATAACTAAAAAGATCTTTGAGCCCTCTTTATTGTCCTGGTACAAATTAACGCTTTTTCTTTGTTCAACGAGCAGTTCATGGGTTGAAGCTCTTAATTTTGATTCTCAGAGCACGAGATTGATGCATTTAACCTTAAAATGTCCAAAATTTTATTGCGGGGGAGCATGCCCCCGAACCCCCCTAGAGGCACAGAGTCCACCCAACATAGTTTTAGACATTCCTATGGGAAAGAACGTCCATTTATGAACTTTACTCCAGCATAGTACAACAAAGTTCCTTTTAAATCAGTAAAACTGTAAATGCTGTCGGCTATTAAAATCGTGCTGGCGACAAGGGCCGGAGGTCTACGAAATTTCCCGGTAGATTTTTTGGTCCCACTCCGCCCCTGCATGAGCGTGATTATAAACACTACGATGCTGTGAAAGCGACTAGTGAGTAGATGAATTCGCCGTGATGATGTTTCATCCCATTTGTTAGAAAGTATAAAACTTTAAAACCTTTAAAATATCACAAGGTGTCATTACTGATGTATTTATAGAATAAAACGTGAATAAAAATATCTAATATAAAAATATTCGTCCTAAAACCCCACTGATTTTAGGACGATGGAACTGAAAGTGCTGAAATACAACTCGTTTCGGCCTGTGAAAAATATCCCTGTGTTACCGTTGCCCATATTTTGTGATTTGAGACATTCCTAAATTATTTTACCCACAGCACCAGTGAAAAAGCCCACCACCAAAATATATAATAATCTAGTGTCATCCAGGTATTGATCATGTACTTTTATAAGTATGAGTGGCTTATAGAGGATTTGTTTTAGAGCCAGACCGATATATCGGCAAGCCGATATTATCAGCCGATATTAGGCATTTTGCAAACTATCGGTATCGGCAGTTATAACGGCCGATAAATGAATATTTCAAAAATAAAATAAAAACGGACGAAACACGCTTGAACCATGTCATGAGTGTTGGAGTTGTATAGTTTGTCCACCAGAGGGCGCTCTACACCGTTCCTGTTGGCAACACTGAGAGTAAGAGTAAAGCGAAATTAGCTAGTAAAAGTTACGTTACATTGTTAGTGTAGTTGACTGACTGTCCTTTTAACTTTTGACAATGTGACAGAAGTATTTCTGTACATGAGCGTGTGACAGTTATAGCAATGAGACTAATCATCTCTCCTTGGCCTGTTATATTGAAAATGTATGTTTTACAATTTGCAGTATGATGTAATCCATTGCTAAATTATGGCTCATCATAGACTAGCTAACCACAAAGCTAGCTAATGCCACTATCATCAGTCTGTTCTATTGTGACAATAAAAGAAACAAGTTTCTTTTTAAAATGCATTATCATATTATTTTAGTTAAAACTCATAAATAACTACAAATGTTAGGGAAATCTGTTAATGTTTTGTTGCACATTTACTGAAATAAACAAAAATAAAAAATATCAAGGCCAATATATCGAAATATCGGATTATAAGATCAAACAAATATTTGTATTGGTATTAACCTTCAAAATCCTTTATCGGTCTGGCTCTAATTTTGTTTGATGATCATGACCATGTTCGTCCTGACGCTGGTAGACGATGATGGTGATTTGCTAGTTTTAGTATAATGACTGCTTGCTTTGGTACTTTACCTGTTTATTCTTTTCAACAGGTCCGTTAAATGTCTCGATCGCTATTAAGCTCATGTTTTCCTTCTCGGTTGTGTGTGTTGTAGGTTTGCCACGGTGAAGTATGACCACGCCACAGCAAACATCAAGAGACCAGTTCATGCATCTGACCAACTACAGCGTCAACAAAAAGAGCAGCGACTACGTCAGGTGAGCGAGCGGAGAACCAGTGGCGTCGCGTGGATATAAATATTTCCAGACTTCGGCTATTAATCGCAGCATTCGTGCGCCAGCAGATTCTGCTGGTATTTTAAAGACATGGGTTGAACTGGAAAACAGAGGCTGTGCTGTGTTATGCACATGTATTGTAAAGGGGGCTGACTCCTATTTTACACTCAAGTAGATTGTACACAATAAAAGTTGTGATAAAATGTTCTATAACTCTTTTGCATTACCCCACTCGGTAACACTTTATAATAACTGCACGCTATTAATCATTAGTTAAGCAAGAGTAAACAGTTAATTCATCATTTATAAAACATTAATAGACATTAATAAGCAGTTTATAAATACAGCTATAAATGCTTTTTTTCTTGATTTATAAGCATATCTATGATATGCGTTTAATAATTGTATTTTCATACTATGTTAATGATCAATTAATAATTTCTAAATGAAGTATAGCATTATTTACAAACCAGTTATTTAAGAGTTGCCAGTCATTCATAAGATCACTTAGAAAGTGTAAGTAAATGTAGTAAATACGGGTAGTTATAAAGCATTTAGTAGTGGTTAGTTAACTATTTTTGTGAGCTAATCTAAAGTGAGGACTATTCATGCTTTGTAAAGCATTTATAAAGGCGATTTAAAGACTCGTCGATCTTCTAAACAGTAAAATGTAACAAACACAACACAGTGAATACAGAACATAGAAATATTTAACAGCCTTTATAAATGCTTTACAAGGCATGAATAGTCCTCACTTTAGATGAGCTCACGAACATAGTTAACTGACCACTACTAAATGCTTTATAACTACCCAAATTAACCCTGAATTACAGCATTAATACATGTTAATAAAACATTTATTAACACACCAAGTAATTATCACTATATGTCTGAATGATAAGCTGTATGAATGTACATTTAAATAGTTTATTAATCATTTACTTACACGCTCTAAGTAATCTTACGAACCATTGACAACTCTCAAATAACTGGTTTATAAAAAATGCAATTCTTCATTTAGAAATGATAAATTGAGTCATTAATAAAGGATGAAAATACAATTATTTAACAAATTATAGATATGCTTTTAAATCAAGAAGAAAGCATTTATAGCTGTATTTATAAACTGCTTATTAATGTCTATTAATGCTTTATGAATGATGAACTGATGGTTTACTAATACTTAACTAATGATAATTAGCGTGTAGTTATTATAAAGTGTTACCATACACTCTAAAAAATGCTGGGTTGTTTCAACCCAAATGTTGGGTCAAATATGGACAAACCCAAATGTTCCCAAAATTCCAAATTGTCCATATTTGACCCAACATTTGGATTGAAACAGACCCAACATTTTTTTAGAGCGTAGCTCTTTTAACCAAATTGAACAAGCAGCAAAAATCTATATTGATTTTTCCTCAATTAAATAGATTCGTATGTTTCAGGGTTCTCTGGAAATATTCAATTTGATTCAACAGCCCAAAATAGATAATGGCACACAAATTAATTAATACACTACTGGTCAAAAGTTTAAAATGGTTAGGTCTTGCTCATGCAATTATTTGATCAAAAATACAATAAAAAGTGAAATATCATCATTACAATTTACAATTATTTTTACAATTTATCATTACAAAGCTGAATTTCCAGCATCATTACTCCAGTCTTCAGTGTCACATGGTCACTTTAACAATATGCTGTTAAAAAATTAAACATTCAAAAATCTTAATTAGACCCAACTTTTGGGCGGTAATGTGAAGAGAGTTAAGATAAACTAGCCAAACCATCACTATCAGCCAATTAAACTATCACTTCCTGAATCTGAATTTGAAAAATGAAATGTTAGTAGAATTCAATGCTTGCTTGAATTTTTAATTTAAGTTTAAAAAGCATTTTAAAGTTAAAGGATGAATAGAACTGAAATGTCACATATATGGATTTGACAATATATTGAATTTCAAAATAATTAAACCAAAAAAAATGGATATATTGAAATGTGCAACATGTTTTTTCTGCCCATGTGATTGATATATAAATATATATATATATATATATATATATATATATATATATATATATATATATATATATTTGCAGTACTAATGGAAGATTATTTTTGAAGAGAGAGTTTCTTATTTTAGTTTTTTAGTGCAATCTTAGACACATCTGAGCGTGTTTAAGCTTACTGAACACCACAATCAGTGTGAGGAAAGTCTTTCCATCTACATGTGTGTGAGGTTATGATCCAATATTCCTTCATTCCTGATGGCAGCGACATGCCATAGAGCATCATGCATGTACAGTAACGAGAACCGATCTAAGCTGACAGAAATAATAGTTAAATAATCACTTAAACGACTCAGGAATGCCATTTCAAACACTAGCTAATCCTCGTGCTTGCTAATCATGTCAACATTGTTGCGTTGTGCTCATTTCTCTGTAGTGTTTTTATAGTGCTGACAGTCAGGGTTTCTCTTCCTTTCAGCTGCGATGACCCTGAAGTGGAGGATTATGGGAACAAATGGAGCATGAGCGCAATGCTGAGGTATTTGAGGCAAGAAGGCAAAGACACCACATGTGAGTATATCTGAGATGGACGTTTAACACGGCCTAACATCTGACGCTCAGAAGAGCTAATCTCCAGTCATTCGTGTGGAGACTGACACGCTTGTTACTCCTCACAGACACATTCTGCATTGTGACTCACTTGGTGGATTTCATTTTTGAGATGATTCAAATTTGTAATTTTGTCACTGCACACTTTATTTTGGCAGAAGCGTTTTTGTCAACGCTTTTGCTATTGAATTATTATATCATAAGTACATATATCCACCAATTTTGACGAAAACATAAAAATCCATATAACTTGAACACTTGGTCTTCTGTTTGAATTCTACTTGAAGATGGAAATATTTCATTCAGTCAAAAAAGTTTGGCTTTCTGAGAAACTTTGCATTTGCTTTTTAAAATGTTGCTTCCTCTCACAAACTTTTGCAAGCGAATGCAAAACTGGTGATGGAAATAAATAAATATGAGATGGGAGGAAAACTATTTTCATTCTTTCAAAAAGAAAGTTTTCCCCGAGAGACACTGTGTTTGCTTTCAGAACGTTTTGCTCTCTCTCTCTATTCTGGAACAATGCAAAAGTGTTGCTTTCCCTTGAGAAACTGTACGTTTACTTGCAAAACTAGTGATGGAAAATAATATGAGATGTGAGGACAACGGTTTCGATGCTTTTGTGAGTGCTCATGCTTGGCATGATAAAGGGAATGTTTAAATAAACTGATGCTTGCTTCTCTGTGTGTCAGTGCTCATGGGCCAGATCGAGGATCTGATCATTAAAGCTGTTCTGAGTGCTGAGATCCACATCGCCACAGCCTGCAAGATGTTCGTCCCTCATCGCTGCAACTGCTTCGAGTAAGACGCCTCGTATAATGGGACAGTTTGTCTAATCATTTTTTTTTTAAGTTATGGTATATAATCATCATCATAGCTTTATTAAGGACGCACCACAAACAGTTACAAAACATAAACAGTAACAGAAAAAAAACACGCCAATGGTTCCACATACTAGAGGCTAACCTGACTGAACTTAGGGCCGGATTCGTCAATGTTGAAATTTTTAACAAAAAATCAGGCATAAAAACACTAAATTTTGTCTCTCAAAAACATTCAAACAAGTGTTGAAACCCCGTAGATCCGCATTATTATTTGACTGTGTGGTTTAAAGTCTGTGCGATGTGTTCGAGCAGAAGGATGCAGACTTTACTGTGTGACGGCCTGTTCCTGGAGGTGAAAACAGAACAAGATTCCAGTCCAAATGTTTCCATTCTGAACGATTATGGGGTGTATGGGGGAAACACATTACCCTCCAGACCAGAGTAATCACTGACACACTCAATTCATCACTTCTCTGATTAATGTTAACTAAGATTAATAAGTGTTTTAGAAGTATTTTTCTTTCCTGTTAACTCATTTAGATAACTAATGTTAATGTTTTTAATCCGCTTTAACACACACCATGTGTAAGTTGATAAGTGGACAGCATTGCTGAGTATTTCCTCCTTAAAACTGCAGTGAACCAAAGACAGTCTCAAAAACACGCTGGTGTTTCTGACGTCACAAATGACCTTGTAACCAATCAGATCAAACGTGTGATCGTCAACCAGTGGATCTCTGAGTGAGTGAGTGGAGGCGGGGCTCATTTGCAGTTTCGTAGAACTGTGCATACTAAATGAGGCAAGGGTCTCGAGTCACACTCAAGATATTTTAAGGAATTTTTTGCTCCCACTTTATATTAAGTGGCTTTAAGTACTATGTACTTACATAGAAGTTACTACTTTGATACATTGGACTTATTGTGTACATACATGTTTTTACATTGTACTTATATTTTGAAAATACCTGCATGTAATTACAACTGTAATTGAAGTACTGTAATTACATTTGTAGTTACACAGTTGACCCTTCCCTTACACCTTAACCCACACTGATACCTACCCATACCACCACACCTGTCCCTAACCTCACCCATATCACACCTCAATAGCAGCAAAAGTGTTTTACAATACAACCTGAACACAATAAGTACATTGTACTTATTTTCCTATGTAAGTACATAGTATCTTAAAGCGACTTAATATAAAGTTCGCCCGTTCTATTTCCCATGATTCATAGCGGGTTCAACTGACTAAACGGGTTTCTACTTCCGGTTGAACTATTTGTTTACGTAGAATGCTAGCACTTGAGTCCAGGCATTAGAAAAATATCAGTCTACACATGCGTTTTATATTTAATATGAGCGAAATACGCATAACACAACAAATCTTGAACTTTTAGGTGGCAAATAGTTTTTAGTAATGCGCAAAACAAAAGTAATATCCCACTAACCGGATGAAGAAGGGTCGGCCTCCACAGAACCTAAAATATTCTTTTTATTTTACTTTTCGTGTTCGCATTTATGATAAGAAAGAAACTATGTTGCGGACGTGACAGTTCTCCATTGCGGACATGACTACTCTGAAGAGCTACAGAGATCTGAGAGAGAAACCACAAAGCCTTTCTTTAAAGTGAATTGACATTTTTTTTATCTTAATTTCAATCAGTGTTTCATCAAACAATTGCCTGGTTTTAAGAAATAAGAAGTAAATATAGTAGAAAATAGATAATCAAGATGGGACTCTGGTCTCATAAATGAAGCGAAACTCGGCGTATAATGTAGCCTACTCTCCTCACAGGCCTGAGAAATATATAGACTAGGCATCTTTGAAAGCAGAGGTAGACAGGAGTCAAAGGGCTAACAGCCTAAGCGTATTGCTTGGGTTATTCTGCAGCAGTCGGGGTGATGGAGACTGTTCGGATGGATTAGGGAGATCCTGCAGTCATGCATCAGCTATATCCTTTGGAAGTTATGAAGAAAAGAAAAAAGTTCAAGTTAATAAAAAATAACGTGATCAGATCACATTTGATGAACGTTTTATTTTCCGATTTAGCGATGTGTGGGTGACGAATGCGGATGATGATGAATAAGGTGGATAGTTCTCATGTGCCAGATCACGATCATGTGCTCCTCGTGGTTCCGTTATTTAAAAGATCGAAGCGGCGTTGTCTTTTTCTCTTTATGTCGTATCGATTATTCGTTCCAGTATTTCCAGTACCTGTGCACTGCTGTAGAGTTAACTTGAATGAACACTATCAGTTTTATATCTTTCTATTCGCGCAGTGTTGTCATTCCTCTGTAACGTGTCTGTAGATGTAATATTTCCTGGTTTAATCTCTGATAACAGTGCAGGTGCATTGCTCCGCTATCAGACGATCACCTGCATGAAAAGGATATCTTTACCCAGTGTATGCCCTCATCTTTGGTGCATGATGGGATACTAGAGGAGGGCAGGGGTTCACTTCACTGTGTCACATGACTGAATATGAGCCGCCCATGCAGGTGCATCAGTGGAATGTGACGGACACAGTGTGAAATGATTAAAGTGGCTTGTTTAACATGACGAAATCAGCTCTTTACATCAGGCTCGTCCAGTGCCAATTAAGCGCGCCCGCACCAGCTGATCTCAACAAACCTCCGGCCAGGTGTCTTGGGGCTAAACTCTATTGTTGAAGAGCGACTTGCACAACCAGGACAGTCGTGTCTCCCGCTGATCCTTTTTAGCTGGAATGTGTGAACTTGTGCATAAGCATCAGTGGCGTATGTTATTAAAATAATATTCCACCCCTCTGTGCGAGCTATAACATACAACACAATGTCCTGCTACACCTAAACGTATTAATGTTATGAATATGGTATATTGGTATATATATATATACATTGTTGGGGAGTAGTTAACTACAAGTAGCGACACTACTAACTTAACTACATTTTTCAGTAGCTTGGCAGTAGCTCAGTTGCTTTTTAAACAGTGTAGCTTTTCCAGTAGCTAACTACTTTTTGCAGCAAGTAGCGGTGTAGCGCGAGCAAACGCTACATTGCTACATTGTCGAGCCTGCGCGAATCAGCACCATAGATCAGCACGATGCAAGGATATTCTTCTTCTTGTTAGATTACAAACTCATTTTTTGCCTGATGTTTAATCACGCATCTTGCGGCTAACGGTTCACTGACGTACAGAAGTGGGTCGACACACCCATATTATGATTATATAGCATGACGTGACGGCAGATTCGGCAACTAACGTTAATTACCCATGGCCTTATTTGTCCAAGTTCAATCAGTATTTTTGAGAAAATGTTCTACATGCAATTTACGTTGGATGTATATTTCGTTCTTGTAATGTTGTAGGCTATTTGTTGCACTTTTGACAAACAGTCAGAGATATTTTAGTGTTGTGTGTGTAATAAAACAATTCTCTTTGAAATCGTAATTGCATTGCCTTGTTTTAAACACTAAATATTTTACTTAAAACATTCCCCGGACACTTAATAATTCAGTTATTTATAATATACGTTGTTCAAAAAGCAAAAGTAGTTTCAGTGTAGCTAGCTACTTTTTGATTGTAACTTGTAGTGTAGCTAACTACTTTTCTAAACGGGTAGCTTGACTGTAGTTAAACTACTTTAACTTACGAGTAGAACTGTCAAACTACAGTTTCAGAGTAGCTTCCCCAACACTGTATATATAGTTTCATTCCATATATTCAAACTTCATATTATAAATGCAATAATTTCCTGAATGGCATGCCATAATATATATAGTTAAAGGGATACTCCACTTTTTTTGGAAATAGGCTCATTTTCACGACTCCCCCAGAGTTAAACAGTTGAGTTTTACCGTTTTCGACTCCATTCAGCCGATTTTCTGATGTTTAGAAGAATATCAGTAAACAGACAGTTTCTGGTCTCATTGACTTTCATAGTAGATAGATAAGAGACAAAAACATTTGTTTTCATTCGAAAAATGAGAAATTATTTCAAATCAAAAGTAATAAAACAAAGCTTTTTGCGATTATTGGATGGCAGGCGCAGTGCAAATAATGTTTACTGAAGTTTTGTTCACTATCAAACAGAAACAAGACATCGACAGTGTTAACCTAGCTCTAGTGTCCGCTCAGCTGACATGTTTATCGTTTTAGTTTAGTAATGATGTGTGCATGAAACTGACATAGAGAAAACACACCATCAGAGAAGCGCTTATCAAACGTCACCAATGATTTCAGCGCTCCAAACTCTTCAGCTGAAAATGAATTTGGAAATTTAGCTGCATCAGTAAATATCTTTTTATATTTGTTTTAAATATATCCTTCGTATATCCTTTCCTCTTGTGTGCACTGTAAAAAAAAACATGTAAAAATACGGTAATTTTCTGGCCGCAGGCGCCAGAAAATGTCTGTTAAAAAACGCAAAAATACTGCCAGTAAAAAAACGGTAAAAAAAACCAAGGTAATTTCTTATTCTATAATTATGGTTTATTACTGTTATTCTACACAAAAATATCTTTCATTCATATCCTTTCCTCTTGTGTGCGTGTGTGAATGTTATATGGTCGACTTTATACACGCTCACGAATGAGAAATCTCCATGACAAACAAAATAATAAAGTAATAAAATAAGGTAGCAGAGGCAGGAAGTGATGCGGGGGATAGTAAATGAGGCAGTGCTGGAAAAGGCCTTTAGCATTGGCTCCAGTAGAACAGCCCCTTTGTTTTCCAGTTTACATCTCATCTCCAGTCGATCTGGATCAGAGCCACACGGTCCATTCCCTCTTTTATATGGTCCGTATTGTTTGGATGTGAATTAGCGGGTTCGTCTTTGTTCAGCTGCTGTCTAAAATGAAGTCCTGTGAACATGATGCTTCATCGGTCGCTCTTCGCCTCTGACGTGGAGAGCAGAAACAGTCCTTTACCAGTGAATAAATGACCCTCTGTGTGTGTGTTGGGCCGTATTTGTGTAATGGCCACTCATGTCTTCAAGTGCACTTCAGTGCTTCTTTATACAAGTGCACACTCTATGATTTTTGTGGTCTGAGACAAATTTCATGAATTGTAAAAGATTTATTTACTTTGATCGATTATTGTGGCATGCTCAACGATGGCTGAATAATTAGCCTCTGGTCACTTACTTAAAACAATGAAGTAAACACGTTGCCTTAAGATTATGGTAACACTTTACTTGAAGGGGAGTGCATAAGACTGACATGACACCGTAATAATCATGATAGGACACGTCATGAATATGAAGGAGGGTTTATGCATGTTTGTGACAACTGTCATTAAGTGTCATTCGCTCAATTATGATATTTTTAATGCAAATATGACATTGTTTGGGATTTCTATGACATTGACATTACCAAAACAACATAAATTGTCATAAATATGTCATAAACATGACATAGCAGATTAATTATCAAACTTGAGAAACTTTTTCTTTATTGGTTAACATTACATTAAACTGTCATGTGGTTGGCTTTGACATTGGCTGTCATGAAGACATTATAACATTTTAATGACAAATTCAGTGTCAATGTAGCTGAGGTCAAGAAACATAATTATGACACAGTTATAATGTCTTCATGACAGCCAATGTTAAAACCAACCACATGACAGTTTAATGTAATGTTAACCCATAAAGATAAAGTTTCTCAAGTTTGATAATTAGTCATGTTTATGACATATTTATGACAATTTATATGTTGTTTTGGTAATGTCAAGTTGTCATGGCAAAGACACTGACAGGTTATGATGTATTGGTTTATGTCAAGGTGTCATCTCAAACAATGTCATATTTGCATTAAAAATGTCATAATTGAGCGAATGACACTTAATGACTAGTTGTCATAAACATGCATAAACCCTCCTTCATATTCATAACATGTGTCCTGTCATAATTATGAATCATGTCAGTCTTATGCACACCCCTTCAAGTAAAGTGTTGGCCTTAATTTTTTTTGATTAAGCATGAAGTTTATTCACTTAATCGTTTTAAGGCAGTTTTTTTAAGTTAAGTCAACTGATCACGTTTTACAGTGTGGCGTAAAGAACACGATTGCTTCTTTACATGATTCTGAACTGATTCTTACGACGTTATGATGTTTGCTGCCAATTCCACTCAAAGAAACTGCGTTGTGAGAAACCCAGGCTCTTGCTTGATATCGCAACTCCTACAATGTGCGGAAGAATTTCAGTGGTAACTTCATTGCTAATTTACCGTAAAGCCTGATGTCTTGACTGTAAACAAAAGAAAGCCATTCAATGCAGATACCATATATTTCCAAAAACGTCATATTTCATGTATTCAAGTATGAATTTAACAGTTGTGTGAAAGCGGCTTTTAAAATTTTGGTATTGTGACAAGCTGTGTGTACTGATAAAAAATGGGAGGGTAAGATGCGTTGAGGATTGTTTTGCATTTACATACTCATTTAGCTGACGCTTTTATCCAAAGTGACTTACAATTGCTATATATGTCAGAGGTCGCACGCCTCTGGAGCAGCTAGGGGTTAAGTGTCTTGCAGTGGATTCGAACCCGGGTCTTCCCACCAAAGGCATGTGTCTTATCCACTGCGCCATCACCACCCCAAATTGATTTGATACCAAAACATTGGCTACTTTGGCTCAAAGACTTACAGCGAAGAACTTTAGTTTGTGCCGCCATCCTTCTCATCGTCACTGTTTCTGGGATTAATTAACAGCTGATGAGGAGATGTTCATTTTTATTCTTGATTAGCTGGGCTGTTTTATTACATGTGTGACGGAGAGCCAGTTTTGCTTCTCCATCCCCTCAAAACTGTGTCCTTATTGTTCTTCAGATCATGCATGTTGTAAATGTGGAGTTTTACTTTTGAATTTCCTGTTGTTAGAAGAGTGGGCCTAACCTCTGGGAAATGCTCATTTGAACTAATTTAGGAAATATCAGTTGTGCAAATGACAATATTTATTTTTTCTTGCCTGTATGTTGTATTTATTGATTGTTAACTCCATACTCTACAGAAAATGGTTTGCTCCAATGAACTGTCTCCAATAGTTAAGTGTGTGCTAGTTTTTAGTCTGTTTTCGTAACCTTTGTTTTTATTATTATTCACTGTTTTTTGGACCTTTTGCACTTCCTTGCCTTTAAAGTTTTAAACTTCTTTTGGCACGACTTTTAAATGGATGCCTGATGTGATTCTCCTTCGACAGCTTGGGTCTCTATCACAACATGTCACCAGTTTTGTCACATCATTTTAGAGTTTACTTTAAAATAGATCTGTAAGCTGCGGTTTCAGGGCCAAGCACACCAGTTTTACATGCTTTTAAGGCAGTGTTTGTGTGGTCATGAGCCACAGTGCCATGTTTTTAATAAAGACATTTTAGAAGAACACAGGTCAGTCTACTTGTCGTAATTGACTCCAGTAGCAGACAAATTCAAAGACCTGTCTCTGCTTAACCCTGCTGGTCTCAGCTGGTTTAATCTGGTCTCCCATCATGGCCAAACTGGTGTTTAGCAGGGCGGCCAACCATTTTTTTATCTACTGGGTAGTTTGTTGTTTTCATGGAAACTTACACTTATATGTATTTTGAGTCTATTTTGCACTGATAAGAAAAAAGCGAGGTGGTATCACCGCCACGACCTCTGACCCTAGGGGTTGAACCTACACATTAAATCAAATATTTTGTTTATTTTATTATTACAATAGAAATTCCTAATGAAGCATTTCTTTGCATCTGCAATTGTCTCATCGTTTTCCTTCCTGTTTATTTTTCAGTTTTCAACATTTTGAAAATCAAAACTCCAATTACTTCATGTACATTTGCAAGGCTTGGTCTGAAGATGATCTGAACCAATTTTGGTGAAGTTTGGACAAACATTGGGCATCAAAAAACGACAACTTGGCTTCACCGCTGCACCACTGAAGCATTGCCCTTGCAGTCCAGAATATTTGACAAACTAGGTATTAAAAGGCTTTGTTCCAAAACCTAATGAGTTTTAAAGTGTGCTCACAACAGAAAGATGGACATCCCATGTTTTCTTTATGGATAAGGCAATCCTGATGCGTTGCAACAAGCTTGGTGAAAAATCCACAAGGTCCACAAGTCACATGCACTGCTTTTATACTTTTATGGCCTTCACATTTCTCTTTTTGTGAATAAAAGCAACAACAGTTTGCATATTTTTGGGTGAACTATTTGGAGTACTGATAAATATTGGTGAAAGTCTCCAGTTTCCATGGCTGTCGTGATATGCAGTTCTCTGTAATCGTGTGTAAGTTGTCTCTTACTTAAGCTTCGAAGGCAAGCTATATTTCATCAGTGAGTTAACGCAAGCCACTCCACCCTCTATTATACTGTTTATGAAAAGACACCAAAACCAGCAGGAATACAATTCATTTCTGCAGTGATGCAACATTGTCAAGTGCCACAGGAGACACCCAGCGAGATGACACGTTATGCTCTTGTTATTGTTGTTGAGGGGTTAGTTTGGTTTGGGCTTGTTTTCTCGATTCCAGAGCCCAACGGCTCATAATAACGCTCTGCTTTGATCTTCCCTCGTTGGTGCTTATTTATTCTCCTCACTGCGAATATTTTGCGGTGATGTTAATAGGCCCTCCCAGCACACATTAAAGAGCCACGAAAGCCGAGAGAAGCGAGACGCAGAGAGCGGAGTCGGCCTGTGAGGGCTGAGGTGCGGGCAGGATCGGTGTCTGCTCCTAATTGAGGGAAAATGCGTTGCACATGGGCTGTTGGCTGCTCGCTGTTTGAAGCGGAGTGTAAGTGTCTGTGGAGCGTGCTGTTTGTGTTTGTACGCGTGTTCGCAATGTGAAATGGGGCTTTTGGACATCTTGAGTAATTAGTGTGGGTCTTTCAGCACGTGTTTAGAGCTGATAAATGAAAGATGTACTCGTCTGTTGCTCTGCATAGACAGTTACTGGCTTCATTAGCCAGGGTTCAGAAATTAACATGGGCAAACAAACTGAACATAAATACCAGCAAATTCAAGATGCTGAAATAAATGCCCTTATAATACAACTAAAATGATTACGGCATGGCTTGTTGGACATAGCAACAGTAACTGTCTAACTATAAATATGCCAATATCGAGTGTCTAAGACAAATTTATGCTAGTATTTCACTTGGAATCGCTTAGTGTAAAACTTCGTTTATGTTCTGAGTCCCCATGCCTGCTCCTATATTTTATTTAGCCTACATAAGGTGCGAGTTTAGTCTTTTATATCACTGTATGTTGTCCATTGAGTTACTTTAAGTGTCCTGACCGCAGGGGAATCCTGGAGAATGAGTATTGAGGGAATCCCCAGTTCTGCAGCACAGCGTTAAGAAAAGTTAAGAAAACTAAACACCCGAGAGAAATGTATGTCTATTACCTCAGTACATCAGCATCCGGGAATAACATTTTTATCTTGTTCACGGTAGAGAAAACTGCTTACATGTGCTAAACTGCTTACAGATATATATATATATATATATATATATATATATATTAGGGCTGTCAGTTTAAAGCGTTATTATCGACGTTAACGCAAACCCATTTAACGGCGCTAATTTTTTTATTGCGCGATTAACGGTCTTTTTTAACGGTCTTGTCCTAGCAAACTTTGTACTTTTTTCACATGCTTTTGCAACAGGACGGCATGCGTCCTGAATCCTGATCCATTTCGGCGTCTCGCGCTCGTCATCCACTCAAAGCCGGCTCGCAAGCCCAAACGAGTGTGTGCGTCGTGCCTGTTGTTTTGTTATACGGTCTAGCTAGATCCGCTTGCGCTTTGGGCGAAGAAGCAACAAAACGTCCTCGCGCGGCACAAGCAATTGAAATGAATGGGTTTCAGATCGCAGCGCGAGGTCGTTTTGTGCCGCACACACTCGTTTCTGCTTGCGAGCCGGCCAAATAGTAACGTTACGTTTTGAGTGGATGACGAGCGCGAGACGCCGGATCTGTGTGTTTTGTCGTTGTGAACTGAGCTATCATCATCATCGCAGCACATCCAGTCTGAAACACCACTTGATGATGGCCAAGCAAACACACACACACACAGATGATGCGAATTCTCCACCCCCTCGCCAATATCAGGACCTCGTCAGTATTTCTTTCACCCTTTTATTGATAGACAGTGTTACATTGTGTGAGAGATTATTGGTATGTTAGTGTGAAACTGAACACTATTCCAATGTTATTTTCAATAATAATAATAAAAAACAAACATTTGCACTAAACAAGCCAATCCACTTTCCCATGTTGATAAGAGCATTAAAATGAGAAAAAATTATGTAACAAAAAGAAATCAAAAGACATTTAGAAAATGTGCGATTAATCGCGAGTTAACTATGACATTAATGCGATTAATCGCGAAAATTTTAATCGTTTGACAGCACTAATATATATAAAATCATCGCACAAACAGTTTGCAGCACTAGTTTCTGTCTGATGTCCATATTCACGTGTTTTGTTCTTCTCTTCTTCGCTGGGTATTGGCTCGCGTGCTGTTTTGAGTCATTTCCGGGTTCGTTTAATCGCGTAATTTTTGTGACAAAACGTGGTTTGCAGACAAGATAGAATCGTTGGGTGACAGAGTTGTTGTCAACTGGTGTAGTGCGTTACCTCCTGTTGCGGATCAATCACGTTGTGTCGTGTGATGTGAACAGCTGAAAAACTCGAACACACTCCTGATTTCACAGAAAGCAAGTCATGTAGTGTGAACGGCACAGTTCAGCCCGGCGTTTTAAAATCATGTAGTGTGAACTAGGCCTTACCGCTGTAAATCCGTTTTCATGAATGAACGAGTCTCTCACCCATTGCTCTTTAGTTTTCTTCATCAACAGCCGCTTGCGCCCCTGCTGGCGAGCTCGACTAACGGTTATGGAGATTATCAATCGGCGATCTACTGATATTCCTGCCGTTCCCAGATGTCAAATGTTGCATTTTTTTGTCAAAATTGAACCACTGAATTTTGGAAGCGAAATAAAATGGACCTGTCGAATATTATAGATTGTATTTTTAAACGATTAATATTTGGGAAGTGAAATCTAAAAAGGTGAATATTAAATATACAACCATGTTGAATTTCAGCCCTTAAAAATACAATGGATTGAAATGCAAGCAGGGTTAATGCAATGCATATGTTTTCAATCAGTGCAATTCAACAAGCTTTTTTGTTTCCATACCAAACTTCCATACTTTCACGACTACCTTTTATTTGTTGTAGTTCATTATTTGGTAACGCTTCCTTTTACAGTCCAGTTACCCATGTAAATACTATGTACTTATTTTAGTAACTACAATTACTGGGTAATAACTAGTACCAACCCTGAACCTACCCCTAAACCTACCCCTGTTCCATGTGCTTACCTTATATTAGCCAGTACTTTCTAGGTAAGTAGACTATAAGTACACTGTAAGTACTGTACTGTAAAAGGAAGCATTACCCATTATTTAACCAGAAAACTAGTTGACTAGTTAACGAATCAGTGTTTTGGCTTTGTTATAAAACACAATGAGCTGCCTACATCTTTTCGGCAACACTTTATCCAATAATACTGTTTAAAAAAAATGTTCCCCTCAAAAGGTTGCTAATGTGACGGCACCTTTAATCTGTGTTGCATGTTTTGGTTGTCCGAAGATGGGGAACCAACAGTAAATGTGTGTTTCTCAGGTCACGGCAGACTTGAAAGCCTTTCAAATAGAGGCTCTGTCTGTGATCAGGTCATTGTCACTGTGTTTTGTGGAGCAGCAGGTAAAACCTTATTCAAGAGCATCTGGTTGTAGTTATGGATTTATCCTCGTTTTGAATCCCGTCAGCTGATGAAGGCCCTCTGATGAGTCACGAGAGGTCCTCAGGGGATTGGGTAACCAAGTCCAGATGCTCTTACATGCACATCCTACCAGTTTACAAATACATACATTAAAGTATACCATGCAGAACAGGACTATGTGTGACAATCTGGTTTGGGATCTTTCTTGAAAAATCACATAGGGTCAACTGAAACTGGTAGATAGATTTAAATGCACTTTTCTTTAATTAATTGAGTGACTGCTTATGAATCAGTGGAGAAAATATGTGTTAGAGTAAGAGATACGTCACAGTCAAGCTGGTTTTTGGGTCTGAAACAACAGTTTTCATTAGAGCACAAGTTGACTTTTAAAACTTTTAAAAGAGCTTTTAAAGGGATAGTTCACCCAAAAACAGTCCAATAGTCTTCAGTTATTCTGGCAAAAACACAACTGGAAAAACCCCACACAACATCACACAGACACACTAATAGATACAGTTTTCACACTATAAATATTAATAGCATATATTCATGTAATCTTTATTATTTCAGTCTCTTGTTTAGATTATCATAGATTTAGCCATGTAAATAATTGGGTTTTTTTGGACAGATTTTCATATTTAAAGATCAAGTTTCTAAATCTGTGACAGGAGGAAAACAATAAATTCCACTCTTAAAAGACAATAGGCAAAAATAAAAAGTATTAATATATTTTTTAAAGGAGGCACATGAGAACTGAACCCAACGGAGCCATCATCAGTCTAATGATATAGACAGACACAGGTGAAGTGGGAATAGTGGGATCAGCTGTTGATCTCTTTGATGCCATGAAATTTAGGATAAAGTAAGCAGGCCGACACAGGCTTATTTATAGCCGATGTGTTGCCCCACTCTATGAGCTCTTTAAAACAGCTCTGTTTACACACAAGCACACACAAACACACACACACACTCATTCAAACACTCTGTCTTCTGTGTCAGTGAATGTCGAAAGGACACAGAAACCCCCTTCTGTTTGATAAAGACCTGCTTTATACCCGAGGGCATTTAGAGCCACATTTAGGCTCTGTTCCAAAACCTCAGTGAATCGCCTAGATGGGCAACGTTTAATATTTATCATTTAAGCCCAAAGTAACCCATAGTTGCCTGCGTTTTTCTCCATCTCGAATCACTTGGACCAAAAGCGTCGCTTTCGCAGCTCATGACAATTTACAGGATTCGATTGATTTGGATGTTATGGATGGTCACAACAACCCACTGCTTTAAAGTCCCTGTAAAGGCAATTCTACAAAAAGTTCTAAACACATTATAAATATTACATATGTATTGCTAAAACATATTACAAAGCCTGTGAACCATGAAGTACTGAAATGTGCAGTTAAGACCGTTAAACAGTTTTTCACCATTGCAATTTTACGGATTGTTTGGGCAGGGCTAAAACAGGGCTCGGTGACGCACTGCAGCCCATGAGCTCCTGGACACGACCCCTATTTGAGACGCACAGAGTCTGATCTCTCCCATTACACACAATAACACTCCCCAAGCACATTCGACATTCACCGCTCAATCGCGAGTGACTGTCAGCACTATTAGTTACTACAGCTGAGCCTACAGTTTTCTAGCTAGCTATGCATTCAACACAGAAATGCATGGGCTACTTCCTGAATGCGATCATGTACAAAACAGATCGGTATCTTTATTTAAATTCCCTAAAAACGATCACATCAAGAAGAGGTTTTTAGAGAGCCAAGTTACCTTGATGAAGAGCTGAGGATCACCGCCAACACCCGCCTCTGTAGTGATCATTTTACACAGGATCGTTTTATAAACTTCCTCAGAGACAACTGGGATTCACTGATGATCCGCTGTTACTGGTGAACGGGGCCCAAACGACTATCTCCCGCCTCAGCGTTCATTCTCCCGTCCCGAAAGCAGTTTCAGCTAATATCACCGTTGACAGCTTTCCCGCGAGTGGGCGTGGTTTCAGCACAGCCAGCCGACACACCCAGCGTTTGAGAACAGAGATAACTGCTCTTTTTTTCAAGATTTTGATCGCTTATTTTATGTACTTGCCGGCTTTTTTTATCATTCAAATTTGGCTGGGTGGCTAATAACACATTTTTCTGTGGTGTGACAAACTCAGAACACACACTTAAAACTTAAACATCAATTAACATTGATTAATGTTAATCAAACATCAAAAGACAGAAAATTGTGAAATTTTGCTGGTGCCATAACAACCATATTTATTCAAATAAAAGGTTTCTTGGGTCAAAAACACATTAAAAATGTTCACATTAAAAGCCAACAAATATTCAAATAGTGACAACCACATTTATTTATATATAAATCTGCATCATTTTTTAAAACTAAACTAGCTGCTAATTCAGTGTCACACAGCTTTTCTGGCATGCTAGATAATGTTTATGTCATAATTTATTAAAGATATGCCAAATGTGAAAGTGCAGTGAATGCAAACTTTCTGGACAGGAACACCATCAGGAGAGACATCATTTAGTGGATTTACTTCGGTTTTTAATGTGTATGTGGCCTGTGTTTCTTCTTCCATTACTGCTTTAATCTGTTCACTTACATTCACAGACGGCTCTCAGTAGCACTGGCCGCCTCTGTGTGGTGTGTGTCCTCCCATTCACCCGTGTGTGTGTCTCAATTCGCAGAACTGTATGGTTTCGACGTTCTCATTGATTCCAACCTCAAACCGTGGCTCTTGGAAGTGAACCTCTCTCCCTCATTGGCATGGTGAGCAACACACACACACACACACACACACACACTAATCCTTTGATTTTTCCATTTTCTTATGTGTATGCTGATGTGTACAATAACTGCTTCTTGTGTTAGACAGGTTTGAGATCACTCCGTTTTGCACTTTGTCCATCACATACTGCCATTCAAACAATGAATTTTAGGCAAATCTATAAATGCAATCAAATGTGCATTTTTGGCCCTGTGGTGCCATATTTGGACAGGGGGAAATTTTGACAGTGATCTAGATCATAATTTAGTTTAGGGTCCAATTCTCACTATTAACTAACTATATTAACTATGACTTTTGCCTCAATAAACTCCTAATTACTGCTTATTAATAGTTAGTAAGATAGTTGTTAAGTTTAGGTATTGTGTGATTAAGGGATTGTAGAATATGGTAATAAAGAATAAGGAATTAATATGTGCTTTATAAGAACTAATAAACATCCAATATCCTAGTAATATGCAATGGGATAATAGTGAGAATTGGACCCTAAAGTAAAGTGTTATTTTGAAGTACAGTGGGTTCAATGGGCCATACAGTAGTTTCACAAAAATGCTAATTATTGAGCTGATGAAAGATTTTCCTAAACAGACACAAACTCCAATAAAACAGTTGTGAAAGTTGTGAGTTCCAGGACTTTTATAAAGGGCATGCCATTTTAAACGTCTTATTTGAATCTGTGTAAAACTCAATAATGTGTAAAGAACATCTCAAGCATTCCTTAGGAACTCGCTGATCTATGCCACAGTATGTTTCATAAATGGTGGGATCAAATCGAAGTCTCCAAGAAAAGCCTATTTCAAAGCGTGACACCAGATTAGAGGAAGGATTTCCCGTTACAGGTGATTTGGTCGGCCATCAGAGATCTACTCAATTGGATGTTTTCAGGTCTAGACATGTCCAAAACTGGATCTGAAGCTTTGATGTTCTGCGTTAGGATATTGCAACCAAGCCATCATTTGACAGTATTCCTCATCATCAACTGCATGAACATACCGAGCAGTCATCGTCTGCTTCCTGGGAGTTGAAAGGGTTAGAAAGCCAACCTGTGTTTCCATGCAAGTGGTTGCGTAAAGACTGGTAAAAGCCATAGAGCGAAGAGCTTTCCCAGACAACTCTCTCTCACCACTGACATTACATTTTCTAATACTACTAATGGAAATCGTCAAGATGTTCAGCAATGACATTCAGATTGCCATAGTCCGGTATTGTTCGTGTATCACAAGCTGTTACGTTGCATTTGCGCTCTTGGATTTTTAGGGGTTCAGATCGCGTCAGCGTAGCGCATGTATTGGATTTGATCTGATTTATTTTTATTTTTTAAAAACCTACTTTTGCAAACTAGTTCTTCGCTTGATCTGAACCAAACCATTGCATGAAGATTCTCTTTAAGTCTGGCTCGGCAATACTTATCCAAAAAATCCAACATTTTGATTCACTTCTCTGACGGGATGCCAAAACTTTCAAAGTGGCCGTGGGACACTTTTAGTAAAATGGCAATAACTCTTGAACGAAATGAGATAATTTCAACAAACTTGGTACACCTATGTATGGGCTCGTTCTGTGGTCACGACTGGCGCGCTTAGTGCTATTCACCTTATTCCTGATTACCTTACTGCATTTTGAATTATGGGTTGCATTCCCGGTTTGGGGATCTTCCATTCAAAACGGCTGAAACAAATAATTTCAAATCATAAGCTTGCCCTACAAATAAAGCTTATCCGTCAATTTTCCTTTCATGATTAATTTTCAGACATCATGAGAATAACAGATATACTTGGTATTTTAACGTAACATGTTATAACAAGAATATCTACGGCAAGAGCTCTTTTCAGTCGCTGCTTCCTTTTCCTCATGATGATTTTCTTTGTCCTTTGCAAGAGGACACCATATACGGCACATTTGTGTTCTGGTCTACCAAATTTAATTTACGATATTCCATCAATAATTCACTGGAATGCGGAATAATCTCTCGTTATTCTCCTCAAATCCTCACGTCTCTTTCCAGGTTTGTTTTCACAGGTAAATGCAATTTATAATCAGTCAAAATCACTTTGATATAGTGTCACGTAATGCTGAATTTTTGATTAATGCTTGTAATACAATACAGATATAGATGTGCCTACTACAGATGATATATTTAGTATGTGTTTTGTGGTCTTATTTCAGCAACTTTCATTCAAAAAAAGTTTTATAACCATGCATAAACCTTATTCTCTTAAAAATACAAACATGTACATACATGTTGACCATATATTATGGTAGCCCCGTCTGTGCTTCATAGAGTGAATTTACACCTTTGCCATTAATATGTTTATAAATAACTGGAAAAAGCACGGACGTCGGTGCATGTCAAAACATCCCAAGGACCCCAAATAACCCTTGGTCCCCAGGGGGTTAACCTACTGTAAGACTCGCTCTTTTGGGGCTGTTTTTGATCTGTTGAATGTAACTGTTGATTCTTTTAAACTTTTAAATTTAATTTTAATGTTGGATGGTTGAAGGGTGAGTCGATTAATGTCGTCTCGTTGTGACACAAAATAATCAGTGTAAGAGTGTGCTGTGTTGTCTGAAAGGCTCATAAATCAGAACAGTTCATTGGCCCACAAGGTGTATATAACGGTGTACTAATACTCCCTCCTTTATATTTCTAGTGATGCTCCTCTGGATTTGAAGATAAAGGCCAGCATGATCTCCGATATGTTTTCTCTTGTGGGTGAGTTTCTTTTCCCAGGCTCACAGTTCACAGTCCTCTACCACTTCACCTCAGTCTCATGTTGTAAATGTTCTTGTATGGTCTCATTTTCAAACCACAGAACACCCATAACTGCAGGTTACTGCCTGTGGCCGTGGCTTTTGTCATGTGGGTCACATTTGTTTGGTGTAAAGTAATGACCGGTTAAGAGGATGGAGGGTTGTGCTTTCCTCCCTGACATGAGGTTTTATAGGACTCTATGATTTTTACGATGCGGAGAGCGCATATGAAATCGCTGAATCCAGTATAACACTGAATGTTACAGATTTTGACACATTTTGGATAAATAATCAAAAGTAGGGAAACACAGTTAATCAAATTGTGATATGGACTAGTGTCTTTTAATATTAATCTACACTTAAACACTCAAACCTAATCACAGTGACCTAGTGTCATTAGTCTCTATTGCTTTTATGCAATATAATGGAGCCAATCCTGAGAGGAGAGTCCAGAAGATTCCTCAGCGTTCCTGGAACACGTACTTTGCTTATTTGTAATTCACAGACGGGGATTATGCTAATTGAATGAGCTTGCACGTTCACCTTATATACAAATGATTGGAACTCATCAAGATATACACGTTTAACTATCAAAACTGATGTTTACAAAGTGTTTGTGAATCTGGAGTTGAGTTTTCGCAAAGGTTGTAATTTCAAATTACTTTGAATGATGTCGTATTTTTTTGTGAAAGTTTCATGGATAAGGCCTATTATCTTACAATTTTCTTCCATGTTTTCATTTTAACAGTTCAACAATTCAACTTCTTTTGTGCAGCACTTTGCCATCAAAATTAAAGGAACTGCTGTTAATTTAATTTGAATACATTTGTAAAAGAATATTTGACATTCTTACAGTATAAGTCATATATAAGTATATATGGGGTATATGATAATAAGTTTGATGTATATAAGAATATATAGGTACAATACATATATAAGTATATATAGAATATAGGAATATAAGTTTGATGTATATACATATATAGGTACAGGGTATATATAAGTATAGGATATGTAAGCAATAAGATTACGAGAGGCTGTGCTGTATGGTGAATAAGTAACGGCTCAAGGGCGTTGTTAGGCACGACGCGAAGCGGAGTAACCCCTTGAGCCGTTACTTATTTACACGATACAGCACAGCCTCTATATCTTATTGCTTTTATAAAACGGTTGCCACACAATATTTAAGTAAAATACAATGTTAGTGCAACTTTCTTGAAGTAAAATCACTAAAAGCCTACCTTCCGCTGGAAAAAATAGTCCCCGAGTGTGAACAGCAACAACGTTCCAGTGTGTAAAATGCATGAAAGCTCAAATAAAAACAACATAGAACCACAGTGTTGCGCAGCGATCAATAGAACCGTTGGGTGAAGCGGTCGTAGCCGTGTTTTATCGTGAATAAAGCACAGCTCTTGACCAATCAGAATCAAGGATTCAAACTAACCGTTTTATAAAGGAATATAAGTTTGATGTATATAAGTATATATAGGTACAGTGTGTATATATAAGTATATATAGGATATAGGAATATAAGTTTGATGTATATAAGTATATAAAAGTACAGTGTGTATATATAGGTACAGTGTGTATATATAAGTATATATAGTTACAGTGTATAAGTATAGGATATAGGAATATAAGTTTGATTTATATAAGCATATATAGGTACAGTGTATAAATAAGTATATATAGGATATAGGAATATAAGTTTGATGTATACAAGTATATATAGGTACAGTGTATATGTAAGTATATATAGGATATAGGAATATAAGTTTGATGTATACAAGTATATATAGGTACAGTGTATATGTAAGTATATATAGGTACAGTGTGTATATACTGTATAAGTATATATAGGTACAGTGTATATATAAGTATAGGATATAGGAATATAAGTTTGATTTATATAAGTATATATAGGTACAGTGTATATGTAAGTGTATATAGGTACAGTGTGTATATATAAGTATATATAGTTACAGTGTATATATAAGTATAGGATATAGGAATATAAGTTTGATGTATATAAGTATATAAATGTACAGTGTGTATATATAAGTATAGGATATAGGAATATAAGTTTGATTTATATAAGTGTATATATAGGTACAGTGTATATGTAAGTGTATATATAGGTACAGTGTGTATATACTGTATATACTGTAAGTATATATAGGATATAGGAATACTAGTTTGATGTATATAAGTATATATAGGTACAGTGTATATATATAAGTGTATATATAGGATATAGTAATATAAGTTTGATGTATATAAGTATAGGTACAGTGTATATAAGTATATAGAGGATATAGGAATATAAGTTTGATGTGTATCGGTACAGTGTGTATATATAAGTATAGGATATAGTAATATAAGTTTGATGTATATATAGGTACAGTGTAGTATATATAGGATATAAGAATATACATTTTTTATAACTTGTCTATAGGAATATACGTTTTATGCATGTGTGATTACCACTGTTTTTGATAAGACATTTTTGTATCATAAAACACACAACCTAAATTAAATAGAAAACACAAATTAAATAGGAAAAATAATTTAAATGTGATTTGGAAGGGCCTCTCTGTCTCTCTGGCTAAATCTATATTGCTCAAGGATCACAAATCATTAATGAGGCATTGCTGACTGCGGGTGGTTTTGTCACATTTTTCCGACCATGAAATTTGACGTGTGACGTGCCTGAAGAGAAATCAATAGCGCTCACCACAGCTTTAAAGAGTTCCCCGCAGGCAGGGTTCGTTAGCATTAGATGCAGGCGTACATGGAGGGATTGTTTTAGACGCTTGCATGAGTCATTGAACTGTCACAGTTTGGCTGAAGAAAACACCTCTGCAGAGCTCATGAAAATAATCATTGCTCAAGGCAAAGTTGTGTTGTGCTTGTGCAATCGCTTGACACCACTCCAACAACTCTCAAATCTGACGCCAGAGAAACAAACGCTCACTGTAACGATTGATCTCGGCTCAGTGATGGTTGTAGATCACATGCTGTATTTCATCTTGTTCGTGTTTATGGCAGCATCTGTGTGATCCGCATTTCTGATGATCACTTTACATCCATTTCAAACATGACTTGCCGTGGGAGAACTGATGGACTCGTCTTCAGTTTTTGTAAAAGTCCCATTTGTGAACATGAGCATTACTTTTATTTATTCATATTTGTCACAAATGTCAGCTCAGGTCATTAAATAATAATTACAGATATGACTTTTGATTTAAAAATGTATTAATTGAACATTAACTAAGCTTAATATTTTAGATGTTTTTTTCATTGTAAGTTCAAGTCAATTAATGTAGTTAATTAACACTTAACAAATGGAACTTAGAAAAATAACAGTTTTCTATATGAATATATTGAAAATAAACGAATGACCTGTCTAACCCGAGCATTTTAAAGAAACTGTTAAAGACGCATCTTTTTGTCAACACTAGACATATTAATACTTACACTAATACCAACAACAACAAAAAACACAGCACTTACAGTGTGTTCAACTGCTTCTGTTGTCTGCTAAATTATTACATGTAAAGTGTAATTGATTCCTGTGATCAAAGCTGAATTTTCAGCATCATTACTCCAGTCTTCAGTGTCACATGACCCTTCAGAAATCACTCTAATATGAGGATCTGATGATCAAGAAACATTTATGATTATCATCACATCATGAAAGTATGGAAACCATAATACAATGTTTTTTGATGAACAAAAAGTTTGAAGAACTGTATTTGAAATAGAAAAGATTGATTGATTTAATGTATTAAAGGTGGAATACCTAAGATTTTTGCATTAAAATATCCCAAAATCACAAGGCCAGTGTTATATATTTAGTTAAGATATATAACTTATTTAGTTACTATTTAGTTCAAACAATGTTTAAATAGTGAAAAATTGAGACTTTAACCAAGGAAACGGGGCGTGTGAGCAGGGGTGAGCTGGGAGTCGCCAGTCAATCGCGTCATATTGCAGCGTTACCTCGGTTTCCGCTTGTACTACGTGTAGTCCTGGACAAATGCGGAAGTTGTAGTTGTGCGTTCAGCGTCTATCAAGCAACAAACGTCAGCTTGTTTCGTGCATTTGTTATGGAACGGAGCACAATTCTTCTTTTCAATTATTCTCGGAATGTGAACTGTTGGCTGTAAAGGGGGTCGCACACCGGACGGAGAAGAGCCGCGCCACGTCTGAAAACTCCAGTATCGCACACCGGACGAGAAGAGCCGCGCCACGTCTCAGGACAAAGTCCCAGTATCGCACACCGGACGAGAAGAGCCGCGCCACGTCTGAAAACTCCAGTATCGCACACCGGACGAGAAGAGCCGCGCCACGTCTAGGACAAAGTCCAGTATCGCACACCGGACGAGAAGAGCCGCGCCACGTCCAGGACAAAGTCCAGTATCGCACACCGGACGAGAAGAGCCGCGCCACGTCTCAGGACAAAGTCCAGTATCGCACACCGGACGCGAAGAGCCGCGCCACGTCTCAGGACAAAGTCCAGTATCGCACACCGGACGAGAAGAGCCGCGCCACGTCTCAGGACAAAGTCCAGTATCGCACACCGGACGCGCACTTTCTCATCAGTATATGGCCAGCAATATTGTCATGTTTAATGACATGAAAGGAAGATAATGTCTGTTCTATGTTATGATTGTACTATACAATTAAATACAATCGTTGCTGAGTCTGCATTCTGAAAACTTTACCTCAGAGCATCCGTTCACTGAATGAATTGAGAATCTCACCTGAAAAATCTAATAACATCAGCAATTGTCATTCAAGCAGCTGATTTCTGTAAATTAATGCAAAACTAAATGCATATTCATTGCAGCATAGGGCGAAGTCAGGATCCATTAGCAACGATTTGACTTCAAACCCTCTCCACCATAGCTTCGTCCCAGTGACTCGTACAGTAACATCTGTGATAACTAATTTACTTTTAAAGCCTGACTTTTCTTGCGGCTATTTCAGTTTACTGAAAAACAAGCATGTCATTAAATGCAATATTTATAAAAATCGAACTTTACCTCATCCATGACAACTAATTTTCAATTCCCTTCTGACTGATTTATCCACGGTGGAGTTGAAAACAACAGTTCCCATCATTCCACGTTCCTCCGCGTCGTCATCAAGCAAAGCCGTTGTTGTTGTTTTGAATGTAGCGCCCTCTAGCAACATGTCAATCTTAGGTATTGCAGTCTTTAATGCACTCAAAAAATTCTGGGTTGTTTCAACCCAAATTTGGGTCAATGTGGACAAACCCAAATGTTGGGATTAAAAATGTACAGTTGAAAGTGAAAGTTGGGTTAATTTTAAATGACATTTTAACGCATAATTTGCGTTTGTCCATATTTGACCCTAATTGGGTTAAAACAACCCAGCATTTCGATTAGAGTGTAAAGTATTAGTTTCTTTAAAACACTTTTGAACGGTAGTGTACATCAGCAAGAACCACTGTAGAACTTCTAACGAGGCACCAAACTATATATTTGATATGATTTGATAGGATATCAACTTTTCTGACTGTCTGCTCCAGTATTTGCTCTGCTGGTTTTCTACACACAGAAAAAAAAGATGAATAATTATCGTGTGTAGATCATCATTATCAGAGTCCACTTTTGCCTGAACACAGCTGTTTGTTTCACTCAGGTCTGGTGTGTCAGGACCCTTTATCACGACAGCAGTCAAGAGTGAAGAATCCTACCCAGAAGCCTCAGGTAAACACACACTTTACCTGATTTATACAGTTTTCCTTGTTTAGGATATACACCCGAAGCAGCACACGAAAACATCTATTAACCTATTAATATGAATGATTTTTGAAGTTTGAACATGCAATACAGATACAGATTTTACAAATATCTTTGTAAATCAGCATGTTACCGTACAAAAGTGCACATCTACCACACACGCAGGACATCAGTTCTGACTGGATGGCTTCCCAGATCGTCTCTATCTAACATTTTCGTCTAGTTTTTATGCGTTAACAATAATGTCAATAGATTTGCGTCATAGTTTTTTCCATTCAAAACTAGGTTTTATTTAGTTATCGTCTCGTTTTCGCCTGTGAAAAATGACGTTGATGAATCATTTTCATCATTATTTTTGTCAACAAAATGAACACTGCTTGAGTACCTTATTGCTTACTTAATCAACCTGGTTTTGTTTTAATAATAAAAATTATTATAAGAAAAACTTCATGTTTCAGAATATACACTGTAAAAAAAATTTAAATTTACAGGTAATGGTCTGTATTTGTTTACAGAATTTTGCCGTTTTGTCATTATACAGTGAATGCCTGTTTTTTTACAGATATTTGCTGTAATTTAAAGGTCCACTATTGAATTTACAGGTAATTGCTTGTATTTTGGTTTTACATCTATTTTACGTTTTTTTAAAGGAAATTGTCTGTATTTTTACTGGGTTGTGTGTAATTTTACATAACATATTCCGTAATATTTTCCAGATTTTTTCTGTTAAATTAGAAAACACAGAAAAGAAGGTATAAGTGCAGAAATCAGCAGTCATTTAACATGTTTTCCTTGAAGATCATTAAGTATGTGGGTGTTAAAGTAACTTTTAAGGTTAAATAATAGTATTTCCGTACTAAATACCATTAAATTGACAGTTTTTGAAAGTGAAAAAGAACAACTCATTGTATAATTTACAGTGAAAAACCGTAAATTTACATTCCCACAATTCCCTGCATGACACTTCACATTTGATGTGTTTGTGTTGAAATAACTGTTTCTTCATAGTTTTCTTAGGTTTTTTCGAATCAGTTATGTATATTGGGGTTTTATGTTACATTTAATGTTGTTAAACTAATGTTTAATGCATTTTAAAAATGTCATGTGTTACCATGATGGTGTTTAATGTTTCTGCGAATGAGACTAGGGTGCATTTCCCAAAAGCATCGTTAGCCAGCTATGGTCGCTAGTTCTGTCGTTGGGAACCATAGTTGGCTAACGATGCTTTTGGGAAACGCTCCCCTGTGCAGTTTCTATATATTAGTATTAACTCTCTTGTGGAAAAGCTGCTTGTAATGAGCTTTGAATGATCATGTGACTCTCATCATCACTGTGGTTGTCAGTGTTACAATGGTACAAAACAGATATTAATACTTCAATAGGTCAGTAAATAAACATTATTATATCAGATAATGAAATTTATTTTTGTGTAGAATAACAGTAATAAACCATAATTATAGAATAAGAAATTACCATTTTTTTACTGTTTTTTACCGCTTTATACTGACAGTATTTTCCGTTTTTAACAGACATTTTCTGGAGCCCTGCGGCCAGAAAATTATCGTATTTTTACAGGTTTTTTTTTTACAGTGATGTACCTTCTTTTCTGTGTTTTCTAATTTAACAGAAAAAATCTGTAAAATATTACGGAATATGTTATGTAAAATTACACACAACCCAGTAAAAATACAGACAATTTCCTTTAAAAAACGTAAAATAGATGTAAAACCAAAATACAAGCAATTACCTGTAAATTCAATAGTGGACCTTTAAATTACAGCAAATATCTGTAAAATAACAGGCATTCACTGTATAATGACAAAACGGCAAAATTCTGTAAACAAATACAGACCATTACCTGTAAATTTACAATTTTTTTTTACAGTGTAGGTGTGTCTGCGCAAGACAAAAGTCAGTAGGAATAGAAGGCACTAATCTAACTTGGACTGATCTCTCTCCTATGATTATCATTTTCTAAAGATGTTTGAAACCTCGATGATGCCACTGTGACCCCCAGGGGTCAACAGACTTCATCGATTATGAGATTGATTAGTACTGTGGCTGGACTCAATTAAGCTATACATACTTCAAATCTGACCCACAATTCCCTTCACTTTGACTTCAGCTTTTTGATCAAAACGTTTATAAAAATTCTCAACAATCTTTATTTGTATACATTCTCTATGCATGTGTATCACTGTACAAGTGGATGGAGTTTATCGGATTACTACATTTGCCATTCATTTCTGCTTTTTTCAGCGGTGTCTTAGCTAGACCAAAATTAAGGTATGGCTCACTTATCAATAATCAGTATTCAAAGCCTGTTCACAAAAGTATGATAACTATAAATGAAGAGTTCAGATGCAAAAGCCTCTAAGTGCCATTTGAAATTTTCTTCTAAAATGATTTTTATCAAGCTTGTATATTTAAGTTCAGTAATTTCACTTAAATGACAATTAATAGGTAATCTTCATTGCCATTTAAGTGAAATTACTGAACTTAAATATACAAGCTTGATAAAAATGATCATTTTAGAAGAAAATTTCAAATGGCACTTAGAGGCTTTTGCATCTGAACTCTTCAAATATAACATTTTATCAATCATCCTAATTCTATGACAATAGAGACGTCCTGTTGGCTTCACTGTCGTAGTCATTTATATGGTATAAACTGTCATGCCCCAATTTTACAAAGGCAGACAATTTATTTGTTCATTTTTCAAACTGCTTGAATTAATTTGTCGGTCCAGGATCATAAGCTTGAGATGAGCAGCTAGTGTTCAGAGGCTTGTGAGCTTCACCCTAGTCACTAGATTGTGTTATTGGTTCAAAATGCTTATAATGGACTCTGTAATTTTTGGCGCACAGGCAGTTTGGGTGGGACTCCTCAGCAACCCATCAAACTGGCTGGCAAAATTTGAAGCAGCTGTTTCATATCAATATGATGAAAAGGATTTAGGGAATTCCATGGTGGATTTGGGAGACAGCTCTCCTCCGCTAACAAACAATACGTTAAGAAGCTGAGGTTCCCCCAGTATAAACCAGCGTGATCCAGCTTGATGTATCAAACTCCCCTTTTCAGCCGTGCCGTGGATCTGCTGGGTGTTTGAGGCTTATGTGCGGGTTACATGGCTGCTGATTAAACTCTTTGGTATCACTTTACTTGAAGGGGTGTGCATAAGACTGACACCTTCATAATCATGACATGAAGGAGGTTTATGACATCTGTCATTAAGTGTCATTCGCTCAATTATGACAGTATTAATGCAAATATGACATTGTTTGAGATGTCTTTGTTTGACAATTTGACATTACTTAGAAAACACAACCTGCCATAAATATGTCATAAACATGACATAGCAGATTAATCAAACTTAAGAATCTCTAGCTTTATGGGTTAACATTATTGAGGCCATTATAACATTTTAATGATGACAAATTCAATGTGTACCACTGTAGTTGAGGTCAACATATTCATGACACAGTTATAATGTCCTCATGACAGCCAATGTCAATAAAGAGAAAGTTTCTTAAGTTTGATCATTAATCTGCAATAAAATGTTTTTGACATAAAGACGGAAAATGCTGTCGTTTTGTAAGTGTATTAAAATCCTCCTGTGGTGAAAACCAAGCTTTAGTGTTGTTTATGTGTGTATGTGGTGTTTTTAATCCGCTTTAACACACACCATGTGTAAGTTGATAAGTGGACAGCATTGCTGAGTATTTCCTCCTTAAAACTGCAGTGAACCAAAGACAGTCTCAAAAACACGCTGTGAAATCGCTGGCATCACAAACGACCTTGTAACCAATCAGATCAACGTGTGATCGTCAACCAGTGGATCTCTGAGTGAGTGAGTGGAGGCGGGGCTCATTTGCAGTATTCATAGAACTGCACATACTAAATGAGGCAAGGGTGTCGAGTTACACTCAAGATGTTTTAAGACATGAAGACTTCTTTCAAGGATAAAAGCATTTATTTAAAAACAAATATTTAACTTCAGGGGGACTATAAGCACTTGGTTTGTTGAACTGTTCACGCTCGTAGCGATGCGATATTGCTCTATATAATGATTATCTACAGCTGAATTACAGCCATAACACCAAATCCATCAAAACTGAGGCAATTTTATCTTTACAATGATGTGTTTAATTTTAAGAGCTACATATTTCCAGTGAAATACAGACATGAGCTTTAGAGGGTTTACGAGGTGTGTTGTTAATCGTGTCTGTAGCACTAATGGTGCAGGACTGGTTATGTGTGTAAGTTTAATGATTACATCTCTTTCAAACAGCATGTGAAAGCAAAGTTAATCGTATTAATCTTTGTCACGGCGAAATTCAAGCCCTGTAACACCAACAATATTCATCCAGAGCAAATGAAACGAGTATAAAGGGATGCGTGTTTGTAGTGTGTGACGCGCTGTCAGAGACGAGAGAGCGAATCGATATGTGTCAAAGTTCAAACACTAGATTGCGCTTAGTTTATTGTTTCAGATGCCCATTTAAAAGACTGCAATTGAAAAGTGTATATTCTAAAATTCATTCTGCGTTAGTAGAAGTAATAGTGATGATGTATCATATTTTTGTAATGATTCCCTCTGATCCCCAGCGCCAGAGACCGCCGTCCTCCAACAGCGCCGACCCAGAATCTCAGAGAGAGAACACGGCGTGAAGCGAGCGGAGAGCACTCTGGGCCTGACAGCAGAAGAGGTCAGCATCTCTCTCAGCCCACAGTGCTTCCGTGACCCCAGCCAAATCGTGCCTGTGTGAGGAGCGATGTGCGGATATGTGCTCTCTTCTTGGCTGCTCCTTACATATTTGATATTGAACAGCATGTTCTGATGTCTCCCCTGGACAGATGAAGGTCCTGCGGAGGGTACAGGAGGAATACGACAGGAGAGGCGGATTTATTCGGATCTTTCCTACTCCGGACACCTGGGAACATTACAGGTTAGAGAATGACAGGACAGAAAGAGGGACGGTTCGCATGTCACAAACTGATGAGATGATTTAACTGAAGCGACTTACAAAAGCAATTCGTTTACATTTGTAAACATCAGTTCTATAGGTTTAGGGTCTGCTTTAGGAATAGTTGCATGTAATTATGTAAAGTGTTACCACGTTTATTTGTCAACTTTTACAAACACATTATTAAAATCAGGATCTAATATTATTTAACAATGAACAGTTGTGTTTGTATTAACCCTCAGGTGCTCTTCGGTCATTTCTGACCGAAAAATGTTTCTGTTTTGAAATTTTAAAAATCACAGCTTCATCGGAATGTTACGAAACCTGGTGACTTTTATGGCATTGGGTATGTGAACACACAAAAAAATTGAGGTCATGATCCGAGCAGGCTAAGTGGTCGTAAAAAAAAATAGTCACACTTGTGCTCTTCGGTCAAAAATGACCGACCATAGGAAATGAATGGGAAATTGACAAAAACACAAAAACTTTGAGAATCTTTGTGTGTACAATCTACAAATCGGCCACGATGCAGAAAAAAAGTGCTCAGCATTGAAGGGGTGACACTCTAAAACATCAAGAGTGCAAAACAGACATACCCACCCACACACACACACACACACTTTTATACACCAAAAATCGTGATTAATGAAATTGTTTTGAATATTTAAAAATCACAGGTTCATCAGAAAATTACGAAACTTGGTGACTTTTATGGCAATAGGTATGTGAACACACAAAAAATTTTGTTTAGGTCATGATTCGAGCAATTTAAGTGGTAAAACATTTTTTTTGTATTATTTTCTATGGCAAAAATGGACCATAAATATTGCATAAATATTAATAAGTAACATCAAATTGGCTCAAAATACAAAATTAAAAAGAAAAAATATTATTGAACAAAAATAAATTGCATTGGTTTTACTGGGATGGAGAAAGTTTCATTTTTAGGTGTCCGGTCACTTTTGACCGAGAAGATAACAAGTGTGACTCCGAAACGAAGAGCACTTGGAGGGCTAGTGGTTACACCATGATTCTACGCTTTTTCTCTATACTGTAACCAGATGGTGCTAATTTTCTTCAAAAAATATTTTTTCTGAAGGCCTAGACTCTATATTATACTAAAATACTGCATTAATAATTTTTTGAAAAAAAATAATATATATTTAGAAAAATCTATATATTTTTCCATGGCAAAAATAGACCATAAATATTGCATAAATATGAATAAATTCAATCAAATTGTCTCAAAATACTAAATTAAAAAGAATAAATATTATTGAACAAAAATAAATTGCATTGGTTTATACTGGGATGGAGAAAATTTCATTTTTAGGTGTCCGGTCACTTTTGACCGGGAAGATAACAAGTGTGACTCTGAAACGAAGAGCACCTGAGGGTTAACTAATGTTGACAAAGATTAATAAATACTAGTGCTGTCAAACAATTAATATATATAATCGTGATTAATCGCATAAATGTCATAGTTAACTCGTGATTAATCGCAATTAATGCATTTTTATCTATTTCAAATGTCTTGATTTCTTTTTGTCTTATTATTTTTTTTCTCATTTTAATGCTCTTATCAACATAGAGAAGTGGATTGGCTTGCTGTGTGCAAATGTTATTTATTCAAAACAACATTAGCATACACTGTGTTCTAACATTCTCACTTGGAGCAAATAATCTCTCACACAATGCGACACTGTCCATCAATAAAAGGGTGAAAGAAATACTGACGAGGTCCTGATACATGTGTCCGTGCGTGGCCATCATCAAGAGGTATTTGACTGGACGTGCTGCGATGATGATAGCTTAGTTCACAACGAAAAAACACAGATCTTGTCAGTGGAACCATTTGGCAACTTTTAAAAGTAAACTTTCCATTCAGAATCTTATTGGAATCCATTTCGGCGTCTCGCTCTCGTCATCCACTCAAAACGTAACGCTAACCAACTGTTCTGGCGGCTCGCAAGCCCAAACGAGTGTGTGCTGCGTGCCTGTTGTTTTGTTTCCGGTCTAGCTAGGTACGCTTGCGCTTTTGGTCGACGAAACAACAAAACGTCCTCGCGCGGCCAGTGAAATGAATGGGTTTCAGAGCGCCAGCGCCGTGCATGCCGCGTCATGTTGCAAAAGCATGTGAGAAAAAACGACAAAGTTTGCTAGGCCAAAAAGACTGTTAATTGTGTGATAAAAAATGTATGCCGTTAAAATGGGTTTGCGTTAACGTCATTAATAACGCATTTAACTGACAGCCCTAATAAATACTGCAACTTATAAAACAGTTAGTTCCAATACTTGAATCTGTTTGGTCAATAGCTGTGCCTTATTCATGATAACACATGGCTATGACTGCTTCACCCAACAGTTCTGTGTATTCGCTGCGCAACACTGCGGTTCCTATGTTGTGTTTATTTGAGCTTTCATGCATTTTACACACTGGAGTGTTGTTGCTGTACGGTAGGACTTTTTTCCAGCGGAAGGAAGGCTTATAGTGATTTTACTTCATTAAAGTTGCACTAATGCTTTTTTTTTTACTTTAATATTTGTATTGTGTCCGTTTTATAAAAGCAATACACTCTTAGAAAAAAAGGTTCTATATATGAAGCATAGGGTTCTTTACTGTAACTCCAAATTACCTTTTATGCTAAAAAAGTTTCCGTAATGAAAAGAAAGAATCCTTTTGGCACAAAGGTTCTTTATAGGCTATTATTCATTCCTATATTACATTATTTCGCCAACATTTTGCAGTTGTAATTAAATTATTGTTTATTGAACTGTTGTAGTAACTGAATATCCCATTTTAATCATGCTGATTTTTGGAGGATAAAAACTGAAATGTCACTCTTTGTGTGATATTGATTAATTAATCAATTTTAACCCCCATGTCTTGAATTTTGTGATCATTCATGCATTGCATTTTAGGGTTCCAAATACGTCAGCGCTTTAGAACCTTTGAAGGTTCTATATAGAACCTTTTCTTCTAAGAGTGTAGGGTACTTGAGGTTAGTACTGTATCGTGAATAACTCAAGCCTAACAACGCCCTTCAGCCGTGGCTTATTCACGACACAGCACAGCCTTGAGGACCTTATTGCTTACAAATGCAATGCTCATTGTTTAGCTATTGCTAATGGAAACTTATTTTTATAGTGTAACTGCAATTACATGGTAAAACCACACGGTTACATCATTATTCATTTACAGCCATAAAATGGTTGTCATGGTTCAAAGTTTTGTTACTTAAAATATAATTTCTCATTTTCCTTAAGTTTAACTTGATGCAGTAAAATAACAACCATTGAAATATAAATAAATAAAAACTAGTTTGAAAAATAAAATAAAATGAATTCAAAAATATGAGAAAAAGGTTATAATAGTATCTCAATGATACTAAAACAAAGACGGATCACACCTCACTACTGTAGTTCATCAAGTCTGTTTTCGTCTGTGTAACGGCACGAGGCTGAGGGGATGGCCAACATCATTCACTTATTAAGGAAATTGACTTGAATGAGTTGTAAATAAAGATTATTACAGTATGTTTTACATGAAAATACTATTTCAGTCTTTCTACTTAAAGATTTTGCATAGCAAGTAAATTTTCAAAGTTAATCCTACAGCAATTGTTTTTCAGTGTAGAAAGGATGAAGTGCCATTGGACACTAGAATGAAATGATATATAGGTGCACTATTACGCCTCTTGCGTGTGATAGGAAACATCTGCGTTAGATCAGTCCAGATGTGCTTATACCAGGCCAATCAGTGCCAGCGTCAGTCTGTCTTCTCTGAGCTGGGAGGTCATGCATGAATATGTCCGATATCATGCGTATATCATTCCCATCACTCATGCATGTGTCCTGCACTCCTGATTGGATCTGCCTGTTGAGTTCATCCCGATCTGCCTCTGACATCATGAAATGAGCTGGACGATTACTGGGGCTTTCTGGAAGTTACAGGAAATAATTGTATTTAGTCACATTTTAAGCTTTTCTCCACTTGTAGTGTATTAAATCCTTCAAAAAAGTGTGACTACAATTCAGAATAACAATTATGATGTGATCACTCACAAATATTGAGTTTTTTTACTATTTTACTATCATACAACTGAAGTAAGTTAATCAAGTGTTGTTGAAAATGGATGCAAACATGAACGCAGAGATTTCAAGAGCGGGTGAACAAGCGCGCCGTTATTTGTTGCGTAGTGACGCGTGTGTTCAAGTAAGCCAGAAATGAGCAGATTCTGCTATACGCTGTAATTAATATATCATGAGGATCACGAGTTGCGATATTTGCACTAAATCCGCTCGGATTTGTCTTACACGAACTTCTCAGCACAGTGAGTAAACATAGAAACACGTCAGATTGGCTCGTGATTGGACAGCGTTTCCCGCCAAAGTTCATTTTTACCGCATTTGGCGAGTTCGAGTGTTAATCTCAATCCCTGAATGTTGCGCTCCTGTTTGTCATTGTGCTGAAACTTCACGCCAATAAATCATCAGAAATATCTGCTTACAGCGTCTCTTTGCGCTCGTCCTAACGCCTGTTAGGTGTCCGTGGATTTGCCTGTGTTTGGTGTTGAAAATGGAAACGTCTTTAGATGGAAAATCGATTTTACAATCGATTCAATGAACATTTCACAATTTTTTCACAAAAAGTGACGGCCGTAATCTCTAAGCACGAACACTTCTTTCTCATCGCCTAAAGACGCTTTTAACAGGCGCTCATGAACCATACCAGGATCGTGTTGAAACAGCTTGACTCTGAGACATTTATGTCTTGAATAAACATTTACTTCACCCAAAATATATTGTTAAATGACATAGGAAAATAGCTAAGGCTTTTTAAATGCTTGTTTGAGCGAGGTCTGGAAAAATGTTGCAGTCATTTAATGTTCAGCACCTCATAATTTTGTAATTCACACCATTAGCCAGTTAGTGATGAAGCAACTTATTCTGGCAGCGCTGAAGGCAAAGCATAGTATTGTTCCTAAAGCATGACCGATGCGCTCTCGTGGAGAGCCAGTTGGCCAAAACAGTCCACCGAACAGCATAACGCATCTGACCAATCATTACACGCGTCGGCTCGTAAACATCCAGAGCTAACAGACTCCTTTCTGTTTTTACACAAGTGAAAAGTGCAAGAAACATCTTGTTTGCATAAGACTGTGAAACGTCAGGACTGATTGTTTACCGCAGAATCGATCAGGACTTGTTGTGTAATTAGTTTCTCTCTCTTTCTGTATCTCTCTTTCAGTGTTTATCTGGAATACAAGACATCTATGAACGCCATGTTGGCTAATAAACTTTTCCATGGAAGGTAAGCCTTTCTGCTGTGGTTGGAAAGATCATCATCTATTTAAGGAATTTTCAGCTTGAGGTTTTTTTCGTTGATATTTAATGCGAGTATGTCACACAAAGGCTTATATGCCGTGATAAAATGTCTATATTTCTTAGAGGAGCCCTAACCTAATTCACTATGGCCTGCTTTTCTCTAGAATTGTTCATGTCTCTATAACCCTCTGTTGCTGGTCAGGCTTGTTTGACCAAAGACATTTTACGTTTAAGGTTTTTCTTTTATTATTTAATGTTACTGCAGGTTTTGGCACTTGCAAAAAGGTTAAACGGCCCTGAAAAATCTCACACTTGTGTTGTTAACGGACAAAAATGGGCATGTTGGAAATAAATGGGAGACGAATTTCCTCTAGTGGAAGTATTCGGTACTGCGGCCGAACAACGTCTCACTGAAAGCTCATTTACTGAGATATCAACCCCACATTTGGAACAAAACTTGTTTAGATGTATGGCTTTGATTTTCTTTCAGTTTTAGAGTGAAATTCAATTTCGGAAAATATATACGTCACATAAAAAGTGTCCAAAAAGCATTAAAAGTTTGATGACCGTTTAAGTTGGAAATTGAATTTTCAGGTTTATGTTCAAAAAGTGATTAAATTGAATGAATAAAGACATTTTATTTCCGACATATCAAAAAATAAACCAAACAAACCATCAGAAAAAAAGGACTAATAAGTTGAATAAGCACAACTTTCAGTTAACAACATAGTGAGTAACATTTGTTAACATTAACATGTCTGAAAAGGAGTAGGAATAAGTATACACTTATTTAATCATACCCCATATACATAACTTAGTAAATTATTATTATATTATTTCATTTACCACATATTTATATTTATCACATTTATCTTATACTCTCTCTCTATATATGATACACATACGTCAATCAACACATATTGCAACTGTTTATAGGCCTCCTTCTTTTCTATATTTTTTGAATGGATTATAACTACTGCATAAATATAATTTAGTTGCATAAAATCCCCTAAAAAAACAAAATATTAAATAAAGAATATAACCGAACTAAAATATAGTACAATTATGTCATTGACCGACACACATACAGCACCAGAGGGTTTAACATGATTTGTTTAATCTTAACTGTCACCCCCCTTTTTTGAATAGACATGAAAATGCACATTTCAAACTTAAATGGTTGTAATTCAAGAATGCTTTGGAATATAGACATATGATTGGTCTTGTTTTAAAGAAGACATTTGGCAGATTTTTGTAGAAGTGAAATAAATTAAGAAAGTTAAAAAGAAAAAAGTTATAGAAGTTTGAGTTTATGGAAATGTACAAAGTAAAAATATTAATTATTTAAATTTTACATAAAATATATATTTTCAAAACCTGGGCCACTCTAAAACTGCAGAAAAATCAAAGCCAAAAATCTGAACAAGTTGTCTTTAAAATTTTAGGTTGATATCTCAAAAAATGAGCTTTCAGTAAGATTTTGTTTGAGCGCAGTACCAAACTATTTCACTAGGGCACAATCAGACTCCATTACTGCCCATATAAGGGCGCCTCCATTATTTTTTTCTTGATATTTCAAACTTTTCAATCCTCTTTTTCCAAAATAATTGTATGGATGCTATTTTTAGAACTTTTGGCCTGAAAACAAACTGAGGTATCTACCATTTTTTCATGATTTTTCATGTTCTCTGCTATTTTAAAATAAAGGTCTGAATTTCAATTACGAAGTATGAAAATATTCTTGTTGCATATTGATAAATTACGGTTCCTCTGTAATATATTTTGAAAATCAAATATGGAAACTGAAGATTGTAAGCTTTCAAATGATATATAGTTTGTCAATATTACTAAAGGTATTTACTAAGATATAATTGATTTAAAATATAGTGGCAAACGTCCCACCTGTGGGACGGTGACAGTTAAGTGATCAGTTGCTCTTTGTTTCTCAGTATCTGTGACCTCCCGCTCAAGGTTAGTATCTGCTATTTCAACCTCTGAATGCAAACACACACACACACACACACACACAAACTGCCAGAAAAACCAGGTTTGCCGTGTTTCGTTGCACAGGAGCAGGGCCAATGATAATGTCCATCTGGTGGCGGGGCCGTTTACACACATCATGTAGTTCAGTACGAAAGGAAGCTTCTGACTCTGGAGGCGCGGAAGCAGAAGCGAAGAGGAAGAAGACGAGCAGGTGCGTTTTCATGTGAAAAGCTTTTCATGGGATTCGTTCTCTCAATGGCGCTTGATGTACTTCATGTACTGATTGAGATCTCCCATAGTGTTGTCACGATACCAAAATTATTGTTTCGATACCGATCCAAGTCAAGTATTGCGATTTCGATACTTTTCCTGAAAAGGAAAGTATTTCTTACAAGACGTTTCACATGCACCTCCTTTGCATAGGTCTGTGCTCTTTAATACTGTAATAACCTAATATAAATAAATCACTGACAAACATGCACATGCTCTGATTATAATCCTATAGCCGATAGATCATTTTGCTGATGTTTTGTATCCTTTATTTTAGCAGCTTGCAAATTATTTATGCTATCTATGAAAGTTGGGGGAAAGTTGTACACCTAATACAAAAATAAATGAAACATCTCCAGTTATCTTGCAGATAATTCATTTAGTTCGCTATTAAATAAGAGATCTAGCGCTAAAATCTGTTGTTGTTGTTTTTTAAATCAAGCAGAGCGCTCTTTTTCGCTGCTATCAGTTGGATACGGTGTCTTTTGCGCACCGCCTTCACACGGACGCGCGCTTCAAATTATTCTGCCTAATAACTTGCAATGTATAACTATCAGACCGGCCCTCGCGGCCTCGAAACACTACCGACCCACCGGGAAAAGATCCGACTCCGGATTGCCACTCCGCTACTGACAGGCGGCCACTGTATCACGTGTGCTCGCGCATGCAGCCGTCTCGCGGTAGTGTTTGTCTCATGACCGCTGCAGATTCTTTTGCTCGTGCGTGAGGAGAAACACAGACGTTCATAGGGGAGAGACTGGAGCGTGCGTGGCACACACCAACATGAAATACGTCTCTTACAAATCTATAACGCGGTCATTCATAAAAGTATCGGGATTGTCTGCAAAATGTTTTGGCCTAAAAAACGTGTGACATCGTGTAGAGCACCTTTAAACTACTATAATAATAATAAAAAAACTATGTGTGCAATGTGCTTATAGAAAATTGGTGTCCTTAAAGGTTGGATTTTTCCTCATTTTTTTAATTAAGGCATTAATATCAATTTCCAAAAGATGATTTGTTATTCATCTTTTCAGGCAACTTTAGCATGGGTGTCCAAACTCATTCACATCACTGTAGATCACTGAAGAATCCATTCATGTTTGTATTGTTTTGTTTTCTCTGACTTATCTCACATCTCAAATCCCCATTCATTTTATGGTGGATATATATATATATATATATATATATATATATATATATATATATATAATATATATATAGTTAGCATTTTCTATATACATACAATTAAATTATATTTTTTCACTTTTTGTATAATTTGACAAATAACAGCTAGACTGAAAAAAATCAACTGTTCATAAGTGATATTTACCTTTATTTTACTTTATTCGTTTCATGTCTCATATTTCATCCCAAACTCTGACACTAATGTCTGCTTGGTACGGACGTTACCTTTTGATACAATTTTTAATTATACTATTGAAACATTTAGTTTAAATAGTTAAAATTTTGGATAGTTTTAATTTTGTAATCCAATTCTTTGTTTAAATTGTAAAATCTACATTAAGACATTTAAAAACAGTAAATGAAAGTGATGAAAGCATGTTAAAAAATGTAATGTGACATTGAAACAATCTGCTCTTTTAGTTTAAGTTAACCACAACAACTATGAAGCAAGTCTGACTGTCTGTGATCTGAGTTTGGTCCAGATACAGCCTCTAAAGAGCTTATTCAACTTATTAATTTTGGGTTGACATTAAGTTTGGGACATCATAACTTTTGAACAAAGATGATTATAAGAATTCGGTTCAGTCATTTCTGTGGTCTGGTTGGTCCAAAGATCATCTAAGACAATTTTCCAAAGAATTAAACAAAATTTCTCCAGGAGGAGTAGTGAAAAAAACTCAATGCTGTTGTATTGGGCGAAGTCTTAATGTAAGATTTTGATTGCGATCCTAATGAAGAGAGTAATCAAGTCAAGTATATTTATATAGCGCTTTTCACTATATACCATAGATTGCATCAAAGCAGCTTCACAGTATCAATCAAAACATAATAACAATGTTCGTTTCAAACGTGGAAAAACATCCACGTTTGGTAGAGCTGATCAAGGGTATTACTGATTGGTTAATTAATTTGAATATCCCCAACTGAGCAAGCCAAAGGCAACAGTGGCAAGGAACCGAAAAACTCCATTAGGTGTCCCAATGGTGTCCTAAAACTCCATCAGGTGACCCAATGGTGTCCTGAAAACTCCATCGAGTGACCCAATGGTGTCCTAAAACTCCATCAGAGTGACCCAATAGTGTCCTAAAACTCCATCGAGTGACCCAATGGTGTCCTAAAACTCCGTCAAGTGACCCAATAGTGTCCTAAAACTCCATCGAGTGACCCAATGGTGTCCTAAAACTCCGCCAAGTGACCCAATGGTGTCCTAAAACTCCATCAGGTGACCCAATAGTGTCCTAAAACTCCATCGAGTGACCCAATGGTGTCCTGAAAACTCCGTCAAGTGACCCAATGGTGTCCTAAAACTCCATCAGAGTGACCCAATGGTGTCCTAAAACTCCGTCAAGTGACCCCAATGATGTCCTGAAAACGCCATCAGGTGACCCAATGGTGTCCTGAAAACTCCATCAGGTGACCCAATGGTGTCCTGAAAACTCCATCAGGTGACCCAATAGTGTCCTGAAAACTCCATCGAGTGACCCAATAGTGTCCTGAAAACTCCATCGAGTGACCCAATGGTGTCCTGAAAACTCCGTCAAGTGACCCAATGGTGTCCTAAAACTCCATCAGGTGACCCAATGGTGTCCTGAAAACTCCATCAGGCGACCCAATGGTGTCCTGAAAACTCCATACAGGTGACCCAATGGTGTCCTGAAAACTCCATCAGGCGACCCAATGGTTTCCTTAAACTCCATTCGAGTGACCCAATAGTGTCCTAAAACTCCATCGAGTGACCCAATGGTGTCCTAAAACTCCGTCAAGTGACCCAATGGTGTCCTAAAACTCCATCAGGCGACCCAATGGTTTCCTTAAACTCCATCGAGTGACCCAATAGTGTCCTGAAAACTCCATCGAGTGACCCAATGGTGTCCTAAAACTCCGTCAAGTGACCCAATGGTGTCCTAAAACTCCATCAGGCGACCCAATGGTGTCCTAAAACTCCATCAGGTGACCCAATGGTGTCCTGAAACTCCATCGAGTGACCCAATAGTGTCCTAAAACTCCATCGAGTGACCCAATGGTGTCCTAAAACTCCGTCAAGTGACCCAATGGTGTCCTAAAACTCCATCAGGCGACCCAATGGTGTCCTAAAACTCCATCAGGTGACCCAATGGTGTCCTAAAACTCCATCGAGTGACCCAATAGTGTCCTGAAACTCCATCGAGTGACCCAATGGTGTCCTGAAAACTCCGTCAAGTGACCCAATGGTGTCTGAAAACTCCATCAGGTGACCCAATGGTGTCCTGAAAACTCCATCGAGTGACCCAATAGTGTCCTAAAACTTAAATGCAAACCTGTGATAAACGCTGATGGCATTCACATGCACACTAAGAATTGATTATATATTTATGTGCATTTGAATATATGTGCGCAGGTTTGTAAATCCCTTCAAAACCATGCTTAAACAAACTGCTTGTCTTGTAAGTTTGATACAGAATTTTGTTTTGTTTTATCACTTCGGGGTAGGTACGTGAAACAAATTCACAACTCAGTAATTGCTGAACTAAATCTAGAACTAAGGGTTCAAAAGTTATACCCATTTAAAATTGATTTGGTGCCATAGATTTGGTCGTAGGGACCCAAAAATTTGTCAGATTGCTATTCATTACCTTCACTACAAGTGTGCCAAATTCTTCCTTTTCCTATGTACTATTGCCATTGATTCCCATTAAGAAGGAATAATCGTGTCCTTAAAGTGACCAGGGTTTAAATCTTAAAATCCATCACCTGTCACCACTATAGTGAAAACTAGTCCTGTCCGAATTGTGCTATTGATGATACTGGTGTCATATTTTAAAACAGCTCCTTTTAAATATATAATGTGTTTTCAGGCCTCAAACCCTCTCAATCCCCTCACATCAGTGAGGATGAGGACGGGCTGGAGGAAGAGACGGAGCTGAAATCATCTCACACACACTCAGACCCCGCGCTGGAACAACGCTCAAAACCCAGAGTCAATCTGCTACACATTCTCCAGCAGGGATGGGACCTCAGGTCAGTGTGGACACACAGAATTATGGGTAATCAGTCGGCCCCGTACAGAATCTAAACGTTTTGCTCATTTTCTGTGCACTATAAATAAAAAAAAGTAATATGTTTTGAAGTTGTAAATAAAGCATGATACTCTTGTAGACTTTCTACTTTATAATGCTCTACTAATTATAATAATAATAAATCCTAGAACTTTTTTTTCCAGTGTACAGAGAGATATGGTGTGTATTTCTGTTGAAAGCTTTAGAGTTTGATTAAATTAGCAGCTGTACTGTACCATCTTGACTGCATATATCTACTGTACATTTATCAGTGCTTTTCTTAAGTACTTCAAACTCTGTTCATCTGCTGGAGTAGATAACCATATTTGTGTAAAAATGAAAAATGACAAGCATTCAAATATCAGACATTTCAGAATAGTATCTGTGCAGACTCTATGTAAACACATGGCTGTCCCATACTACAATGAAATTAATACAATTACCATTATTTAAAATGCATTTATTCATTAATTCAATGAAAAAGAGACAATGTACAATACATCAATAAACATCTAAATAAATGTAAATGTACCCAAGTTTGCCAAAAGGTTAATTTTCATCAGCAAAAGTTGATGTTATACCATACAGCTATGCAAAATCATGTGGTTGATCGAGACCGGTGTGCTTCACAGGTGCTGCTCATTAGCAATCGCACCACCGGCCTCGCGAACTTTCTCTCATATCCCTCAGCCGTCCTGCTCACCACACTTTCATTGAAGATGTTACACCTGTCCACTTCATGCGTCTTCTGTGATCTGATCGTGAAAATACCAGGTATAAATGCCATTCCAAGTGCATTCGAGACGATTTAAATCCGATCGCTCAAACCACTTCATCTGAGATCTGAGACGAGATTCCAGACGGAACTGCATAGCATAAGTGTAAATCAAATGCATCTGATTGTTGAAACCATCTAAATTTTACTCCTCCCACAAACGCTAAAAAATAAAAGTGTGAGAGCGTGTTATAGGCTGTGTAATGTTATAGCAAGATGTGATAACGCTACTGCAACACGCATCACGGCAGCTGAGCATCTATTCATAAAGCCAACGTGCAAACTATTGCAAATTAAAGTGAAAGTAAGTCACAGACAATACTCCTCATCATTAAAGGTAAAGAAACGAAATGATCTTACCAGGGCTGAACCACTCTCTCTCACTGCGGTCTTTTGATTTTGAAATGAGCTGATCTATCAAATGCAGCAGCTCATATCTGTTGCTTTCAGTGACGTGAACTCCATTAAATCTGCATATAGCGCGATTTATATCCGTTTACGAAAACACATTTGTGAGCAGATTTAAGTAGAATTGTTTTGATAAATCAGATAGCTTTTCGATCTGAGAAAACGCAAGAAGTAGCCAGGTATAAACCGCCCATAATGTAAATGAATCTGACAGTCAGGCGGAGGCGGGTCCTTCCAACAACATCCACTTTAACACAATATACTGATGAATTAACAGTGAAATATTCAAATATAACATCAGGATTAATCCTTTTAATATAATGTGCTACATTAAAGTCTTACAGTAACACAGATATAATTTAGTGCTGCTAGTATAACTGTCTTTTTTATTTTTTAAATAAAGGCCTGCCTCTTGTACTTTGTACTTTGAAAAGCCTTGTACTTTCTGCAGTTTAGGTAAATATAGGCCCCGGCTTTTATTTGAGGAATTACGGTAATCATGTTATTTCGTCATAATATCTTGTTATTACGTCATAATATCTCTTTATTTTAATATAAGTCGATATTTCGACATATCTTGTTATTTCAACATAATATCTCATTATTACGAAATGATATCTTGTTATTATGACAATATCTCTTTATTTTAACATAAGTCGCTATTTCGACATAATATCTCATTATTTCGACATATCTTGTTGTTTCAACATAATATCTCGTTATTTCGACATAAATATCTCGTTATTTCAACATATCTCGTTATTTCAACATAATATCTCGTTATTTCAACATAATCATCTCGTTATTATGACATAATCTCGTTATTATAACATAATCTCGTTGTTACGACATAATCGCGTTATCGACAAATCTCGTTATTTCAAAATAATATCTCGTTATTTTGACATAATATCTTGTTATTTTGACATAAATATCTCATTATTTCGAAATATCTGATTATTCGACATATACTTATTATTTCAACATATATATCTATGTTATTTCGACATAAATATCTCGTTATTTCAACATATCTCGCGTTATTTCAACATAATATCTCGTTATTTCAACATAAATATCTCGTTATTATGACATAATCTCGTTATTACTGACATTCTCGTTATTACTACATAATCGCGTTATTGACAAATCTCGTTATTTCTACATAATATCTTGTTATTTTGACTAATCTCATTATTTCGACATAATATCTCGTTATTACGACATAATATCTTATTATTTCAACATATCTCGTTATTTCGACATAATATCTCGTTATTTCAACATAAATATCTTGTTATTTCGACATAAATATCTCGTTATTATGACAATATCGTTATTACGACATAATAACGTTATTTCATCATAATATCTCTTTATTTTAACATAAGTCGCTATTTCGACATATCTTGTTATTTCAACATAATATCGCGTTATTATAAAGATAATATCTCATTATTTCGACATATCTCGTTATTTCAACATAAATATCTTGTTATTTCGACAAATCTCGTTATTTCGAAATAATATCTCGTTATTTCGACATAATATCTTGTTGTTTTGACATAAATATCTCGTTATTTTGACATAAATATCTTGTTATTTTGACATAACAAGGGGCATTCTAATATGCATTTAGCTACATTTAGATGCTTTAAACTATGATATGCATTAAGCTCGTTCTTATAATGAGTTTCTATGGGAGGAAAATGCTTAACATCAAAAACGCTTTGCGTTCATATTCTGGACTTACCGGGTTTTTGTGTCATGTTGATTAGGAAATGCTCGCTCAATTATCCGCTGAGCTTGATAAATGTTGCAGATATGTTTTAGGCACTATCCACAAATAACAAATTCTTTTTTCCCCACCTTGCGGTTCATGGCTTCCATACTGAACTGTCAGCTGTGATGTAGAAACTCTGATTAAAGGGACAGTTGACTCAAAAATGATCACTCTGTCATAATTTCCTCTCTCCTCATGTTCTTCCAAACCTGACTTCCTTCCTTCTGTGGAACATAAAAGAAGATATTTTGAAGAATGTTTTCAAATGTGTTTGGTTACCACTGCATGGAGAAAAATAAGACAAAACATCAAAATATTCTCAGAATATCTTTTATTTCCAGAGAAGAAAAACATGAAGGTGAGAAATTTCCATTTGTGGGTGAACTATTCCTTAAAAAAAAAAAAAAAAAAACTTTTACCTTCTTCTCGCGTCTGGTTGGGATACTCTCGAATGGTTGTAAATGTATTTTCATTGTATACTTTTTTCCTCGCGCTTGTGCAGATGTAACTAAGATAACACATCATTTTTCTTGCTCAGATTCAGTGCTCCTGCAGGAGTGTTTTGTTTGTGTATATCTGAAGAGATTGAATCAGTTCTCAACCCCAGACACACACACACACACACTCACACACACTCATTTACATCTGCTCGCCGTGGTGTCCTTTTCATCCAGCGCTACTTTCACTGACTCCTCACAGTGTAATTCACACAGGAACTGGATTCCTGCGAACCCTGACCTTGCTCTCATTGGCCGCCTAATTGCTGGAGTCAGACTGTCTTTCCTTTGTTTAACATTTTGCAGGAGTCCTGGACGGAGTTGTAAACATATTCCCTCCCCCTTCACGTTATGCAATAGCCCTACAAAAATATTTAGACCTGCTCTTTTCATACGCTGACATTAATGAGTATTACATACTCCTGTCCAAAGTGCAATAAAGATTCCAGTTTCCTCTCGACTCGCAGTCCAAGAGCCTGAATTGTAATTTGAGCAAGGAATTATAATGACATGTCTGAGTTTGTAGAAATTCCTCTGCGCCTGCCAGGGCCGAGAAGGGACCGGGCCCGTTACAGTACAGTGTATCATTGTTTACGTGCGGCGGATTTTTCCGAAACATTTCTTTTCCCTTTCGTCGCACTTTCCTCGCTTATCTTCTCGTCACTCGGAGCATGTAAATAGTTCATGGTTGTTGGAGCAGCGTTTCTTGTTGTTATGTGTGCAGGAACATGTACAGCACAGCCATCCGTTCGCCACAACTATTGGCTCAAATTATGGATGAAAGTAACCTCAATATTTTTGAGTACACCGACTTACTGTAACATACATATATATATATATATATATATATATATATATATATATATATATATGTATATATATATATATATATATGTTAATTTAACCCCAAGTCTGACTGAGAGTTTTATCTAGTAAAATTCTTTCAGTGCAATTGTACAAACGCACTTCTTCAGCTCGAGCTTCACGAGTCTTTCTGTGTCAAATCTGCCCTGATTTATCAAGGAAACGCAGGAAGAACTTTGATATTGTTAGTAATATTTCAGCTGGACTGAAGCAGCTTCGCTTCACTCTGATTATCATACAGCATTTATAGAAAAATCATGCGTATCAAAAATGATCATCCGGCTTATAACTTCATCTCTCAATCATCTTTGTATTGCATTTTATGATTTAAAACTACAGAGATTTGATCATAAAACTAAGCATTTAAATATCATCTTACTAAGACATTATTGGCAGATATTGATATATATGCATATTGCATACTGTTATAAATATCTCATTGAACTCACAAGCATTCAAATTTTTTACTTTTTAACTATATTAATATCAGCATCTTGCATATTTTTGTTCACTTTGCAATATAACTGAGCTGTTTTTTCCTCCATATTGTTGTCAGTATATGAGCCATAAAAGCCTGATGCATCAAATATGGTAATCAACAAAAACACATATGTAAACTTTGATGTACATGTCATGCAGGCTTTACGGGGTTAATTATATTGACCCCTGCATAGGAGATTCAGCATGTGCTTATGCATGTGACCGGTGTAATATTTCAAACCGTTTCAAACAGACGGTCACGAGTGGGTGCTGTAAATACAAAGAAAGAGGCGTTAAAGGAATAGTAGAGGACTCTGTCATCATTTACTCACTCTCAGGTTGTTTCTTAGGGTTTCTTTTTCTGTTGAACATAAAATAAAATATTCTTTGTAGCCATTGATTGACTTCCATAGTATGGAAATCAATGGCTACCATCAAATTCTAAACCCAAATGTGTTTTGCATCCTAAGTTTGTTCTCCTGTTTAACACTGTGGTGTTCTGTGCAGTAAAGTTCAAGCCCGCATGGCGTTCTCCTCGTACCTGCAGCGTGTGCATCTGCGCCTGCTGTCCGAGAGCAGAGCCCACAGAAGCCCGGCCTGGACTCAGAAGGAGCACGATCAGATGGTACACCAGTCTTGATTTACTCAAATATCTTTTCACATACCATACAGAAACTGACACATGTAAGTCTTTCACAATTGTTGGATTAGCTCCCTCCAAAAATGAGTATTCTGTCATCATTTAATGTTGTGGGTCAGTATGACGCTGCTTAACCTATGATGTTTTCTTTAAAGGAGCTGTATGTAAGATTGTGGCCAAAACTGGTACTGCAATAACATTCAAAATACCGTAGAGCAGTGTATCCCCTTCCCCCCGACTTCAAGGTTGCCAGATAGGCGGCAGGATCCAAAAATTTTTTTTATCTGACACATTTGTAGCGGCTGACTGGTAGATCGGTGGAGGGTGGAGCATCATACCAAAACACAACATGACAACATCAACATCAGTTGAGGGCTGCAACTTTACTTTTTAAATGACAATATCCTGGCTGGACTACTGTTGTCAGTGATATAAGTATTTGAAATGAACATGATTTCTTAATGTCTAGTGATATATCAGGGCCATTTTATGATTATTTTAAATAAATTTCTTACATACAGCTCCTTTAATATTGAGTGACTTTTTCTCATTTAGAGTGATGAACATGCATGCACATTTCCAACACTCTGATTGGTCTTGGAATGTGCATTCATTTATTTATGGTTTATTGTAATGTTTCAGTAGTATTAATGTTAAAGGTTGACAGTTTTTACCTTATAGAGTGATTTTTGGTGAATTGGATTGAATCCAATTTGACCCGCACCATAAAAATGACTTTCTTCTGCGAAAAATAGAATAAGATTTAAGTTGCCCTTTTCAACACTTCAACTCTTGTCAACACTAAATTATTCAAAACTATTATTTTTAATGATTTTGAAAAAAGTCTCTTCTGCTCACCAATGCTGCTTTTATTTGATCAAAAATACAGTAAAAACAGTAACATTTTGAAACATTAATTAAGGCTGGGCAGTCATTAATCATGATTAATCGCATCCAAAATAAAAGTTTGTGTTTACATATTAGGTGTCTGTAGTGTGTATAATTATTTTGTATATATAAATACACACACATGCATGTATATATTTAAGAAATATTTGCATGTATATACTTTATACATATTTAGGCATAATTAATATTCTATATAAATATAAATATTTGATATATTAATAACACATTTTTCTTAAATATATACATGCGTGTCTGTGTATTTATATATACAAAATAATTATACACACTTCACACACATATATTTTTAAACACAAACTTTTATTTTGCATGCGCATTAATCACGATTAATTGTGATTAATCGTTGCCCAGCCCTAATTAATTTATATTAACTGTTTGCTACTTTAATCTATTTAAAAATGTAATTAATTCCTGTGATTGAAGCTGATTTTTCAGCAGCCATTACTCCAGTCTTTAGTGTCACGTGATCTTTTAGAGATAAAACAATAAACAATACTAATTATCCCAAACATTTGATCTGCAATGTATATGAGTCATATTATAGTTTTGTGTTGGGGACAGACAAAAATGTAAGTCGTTATTCCCTTATAATCTTCAGTGCGGCTTTTAAATGTATTACTGCTACACCTTTATGTGCAGATTTGCTTTATAATAGCAGCACACAATTGTATATCAAAGCAATCTGACAAATACCCAAATTATAACTTTTTCATCTATATAAAATATGATTAATTTGATATTAAATTAGATTAAGTCGAAGTTTAATCTCGAACGAGATCACCTCACACTTCATGAGACATCTGGTCCTGCTTACTGACATGTTTATCAGTATAATATACATATAGTGAGTTCAATATCATTTGTTTATTAGTGTATTAGTTCATGTGTTAATGTGAGTGCCTAAAGCGTTTGTGCTTTTGACTGTGTGCTTGTGCAGGAGCTGGTTGTTCGCTTCCTCCAGAGAGCCAGTAGTAATCTTCATCAGGACATGTGTGTGAACGTGCCCAGCCGCCAGCTTGACCTACAGGACCGTCAGCGGATCCTCTCACATCAGCTGGCCAACTTCATTCGTCTCTATAATGAGGTGTGTGCATCAGCCGGACCATTATACAGAGAGGAAATTAATCAAATAAAGTTACACTCGAAAAGTAGAAAACAGCAGTGTAGACACACAAACTTTGAAAGATAAAAGTGCAAATAAATGGAGTTGCCTTTCAGTCAGTCACTAGGAGTTACGTCAGTGACTAATGAAATGGGGGTTTTTGCTAGAGTGCCCTATCACCTTTGAATTCTAGAAAACGAGCCAATGGTATGAAAATACCATGGGTCTGTGGAATTTGCATCACAAACTCGCATTATGTTTCTGCTTTGGAGCCAAAGTGTTTATGTGCTTCTCTTCGCCTTCATCTAGAGCAATGAGCGTCTCTCTTCAGTCGGTGTTGGTGTGACGGCGCGTTTCAGCGGGTTCACAGTCTTGCTGCTTGTCTGCGCAGTGACTTTGTGCACGGTTCGTGTTCTCTCCTGGGCTCTTCGGCACTGCTGAGAGAGCTTTTCTTTTTCTAAAAAAGCTGCATGGGCACGTCTTTTCAAGATGTCTCGCCTCACGTGTTTTCCTCGGGGCACACTCCCCTCCATATCGCAAGCCGTGGAGCTTCAGGGTGAGCCTGTTTCCTCCTGGGGACTCAGTGTTTCATTCGGCCTTGATCCCTCTGGAGATGAGGATTTGGCTGCGTTGCCTCCCTCGGGAGTGCCAACGTTGCCCAAATCTGATCCAGAGCTGACGGCCATGCTTGCAGCTGAGAGCTGCCCTCCCCTGAGCGCTCAAGGGTGGACGATTCGGTTCTTGGGGGTGGTGCATGCAGTGCCTTTCTTCCCAGAGGTCCATCAGGAAGTCACCAGGTCGTGGCAGTCCCTGTTGACTACAGGCGGCCCATGGCTTCCTCCACCTTCTCTACTCTCTGATGGCGCGGCGACTAAAGGGTACACAATGGGGCGGAGCGCTGTTGCGATGCAGCTTTGCCCGCAAAGTGCCTCCACCAGGTGTGGCCATGCTTAGTACCCCTCCAAGGCCTGTAGGTTTTCCACCACCCTCATGGCGAAAGCCTACAGAGCAGCGGGGCAGGCCGCTTTCACCTTGCATGCAATGCCATCCTTTAAGTCCATTAGGCAAAGATGCTCAGGGACATGCACAAGGGCAGGGCTGACCCAGGGCTCATGCAAGAGCTGCACACTGCAGCCAACCAATGTGTGACAAAGATCACTGCACGTTCCCTGGGTCAGGTGATGTCCAGGAATGCCATCTGTGGCTCAACCTGGCTGATATGCGGGAGGACCCATTTCCTCAACTCTCCCATATCCCAGTCTGGGCTCTTCGGCAGTGCGGTCGAGGACTTTGCCCAACAGTCTCCGGCCGCCCAGAAACAGACGAGGGGATTAAGCACATTCTGCCCCCGACGGTCATCTGCTGCCTCCACCCAGCTGTCGGTTCAGCCTCCTCAGTCTGCTTCCCACCGAGGCGACCTCCTGCGGCTCCTGCCCTCCTGCTCAGCCCAAGCAACAGCCTTCACCCAGGCCAAAGTATGGAAGAGGTCGCAGGAAGGCGGCACAACCCGTCTCCACCTCTAAGCCTGCCAGAACGCGAGGCTAAGCAGCGCTCCTGAGACAGGCAGCTCGGAGTTAGGGCAGAAGTTCTTCCCAGGAGCTGGTGGCAGGACCACTCCTTCCCTGTGGAGGGCCGGGGGATAATCTTTTATTCCTCCTTCCCGCCGCTGGCCTCATCGGTCGGCGGGTACCCTGAAAACTGTTAAAGAAAGAACTGACACCCTTCCTCCAAGCCCCAAGAGGCCATGGATGACAGTGTGCAACGCTATGCTTTGCTGCTTTCGTCCCCCTTTTGACCAATTTTCAAATCCGCACCGACCCGCCTGCCATCCGCTGATTGGGCGACACAAGGCGCTGCTGATGACAGCCGCGAGACTAGAAAACTATCAGCAGTGAACTCCGTCTCCACGGCATGCAGGGACTGAAAATAAATCAATTAAACGCACTTCGGCAAACGTGACTGTGGCGAGGGGGCGTGATTTTGCGAAGTCTGTAGCGGGAGAGAAAGGGAATCTGCGGAGTCCGCAGCTGTGACCGCCAACCGCGCATCTCTGATTGGGTACACCTGTAGTTCCAATGACCCCACTGGTTCAATTATGAGATGTAAACTCGCAATTGTGAGATAAAAAGTCACAATTATCTTTTAAAATGTGTTATTGTGTGGCAGAAACAATCTTCTATAGTTTTAACAGGGTTTTTTAATATCCACTGTCCACAAGTGCAAAATCAAGGCAACGTGACCCAAAAAATTTGTGTTAAAATCAGAGGGTCAAAAACAGAATAACCAGTTATTTCCAAATTATTATTATTTTATTTTTTTTGGTGGATTTTTTTTATAACATTATAAGTGGACCACAGGGATCTGTATGAAATAAAACAAATGCAATGCATGACCTCTTTAAGTCAACTTTGTTTTATAACCCTCAGGAAACCAAGCACATGGTGGAGAGTTTGGACAAGATTCCCGATGAAGATCGCTGCATCAACTTCTATGTTTTCCAGGAGTTTATTCTGGAGGCGAGGTTGGTGAACACATCCTTTACTATGACACATGAGGAGAATGAGTTTCACACTGACTGTAGCTTCTGCCAGTGGCTTTTCAGTGGATGTTTCTGCCTTCTTTTCCAGTGAAAGTGACTTGGAGGAAGTCCTTACGTTCTACACCCAGAAGAATAAGTCTGCCAGTGTGTTTCTGGGCACAAAGTGTCACACTAGCCGAGTCAAGAGGAGCAGTGATGAGAACAGAGAAGTGAGCGACATTTCCTCATGTTTTACACCACACATGCCATTCTCATCAGCCACGCGTGAAGTATGACACAACACATGCTTCAATAACAGATCTTAAAGGGATAGATCAACCCCTGAATTTTTTTTTTTTTTTTTAAGTTTCACTGCTTTATGTCTCTGTGGAAACAAACAGTGATACACTACTACTCTGGGGTGAGTATTAAGATTCTAAAAATAATATAGGAAAATAATATAGGAAATTAATACTTCTATTAAGCAAGGAACGCATTAAACTGAGCAAAAGTGACAGTAAAGACTTTGGACATGGTAGTTACTGACAAAAAGATATGTACATGTATGAGATATGGAAGATTTTTCACACTTTTAGCATGTAATAATTAACTGCTAATATTATTCTCTTTTTCATGAAGCAACTGCATGTATCCACATGGCCACCTCTGGTGGTTTAGAGAATGCAGATGCAATCAGCAAGACCCAAATAACAGACGGTACCGCAACTCCAACAGAAGACCAGGGTCAAAGTGATGCAACCCAAAGCACAGAAAACTGCAGCACAGCGAAACACGCTAACACAAGCAAACGCAACTCCCTGCAAAACGGACACATCAGAAGCAAAAGGCTGAGTGGAGACGAAGTGCAAGCCACCGCTTCGACTTGAGTCGGGAGATAACACAGGCAAGACTCTCTGTGCCTCTGTGGTCAGGAACAGGAAGGCGCTGCTGAGAACGCCGTACGCTCCAGCTGTAGACTGTGAACAGATCGTCTTACAGCACTGTCCCGCGCGACGTCCAGCCTCCTCCTCATCCACTGGCCAACAGTTCCTGCTCCATCACACCTCCCCCGCCTGCGAGTGTCACATGGGCATCAGCTCGCCACCAGTCCACACACACCGCTCACGTGTGCAGCCTGAGATCGCTCGCCCGTCCTCTGCGGGACACGGTAATCTCCAACACTCAACTGAGAACAGAATATTTAACCATTATGTTTTATTACCTTAGAATGAGGCATTTTTCTCTACACACATCATGGGTTCCCTTATTGACATATATCTACGGGGTCCCTGAACAGACAAATGCGTTTCGTCACTATGTTTTTGTTCGTGCAAAGGAGCTATAGCTAAAGTTAGCAAATAAAACATTGACACAGTGATAAACTAGTAACAAAAATATTCGCAATAACAAAAATAATTAACTAAACCTAATTTCTTAATTTATCTTTGTAAAGAAACCTCATCATCTGTTGGGTGCAATTCACAAACTCACCACTAGATGCCCTAGAAATCACACAATGCACCTTTAAAACCAATACTTGCTGCTTGTTAGTTTTAGGCTGGCTTTTGTTCCAGCACGTTACGGTTACACTTTACAACAAGTTTCATTACTCAACATGCATGCAACACTACCGGTCAAAAGTTTAAGATCGGTAAGATTGTTTATGTTTTTAAAATAAGTCTCTTCTGCTCACCAAGGCTGCATTTTTTTGATAAAAAGTACACAAAAAAACACAGTAATATTGTGAAATATTATGACAATTTAAAATGACTTTTTTATGTTAATATATCATCCCCTTGGAATTATAAGGTTCTATCTGACATTTTTGTCAAAATTGAGTTATTCACATATTCTTATTCTGTGACAATTTATTTACATTATGTGATGTGTTTTGTACATTTAGGGTCCCTGTTATTTTTATGTTTGAAAGAAACTCTATTCATCAAAGAATCCTGAAATAAAAATGTAAAAAACTGTTTTCAACATGGATAATAATCATACATGTTTTTGGAGCATAAAATCATCATATTAGAGTGATTTGTGAAGGATCATGTGACACTGAAGACTGGAGTAATGATGCTGAAAATTCAGCTTTTTTTCAGAGGAATAAATTACATTTTAATATATATTAACATAAAAAGTCATTTTAAATTTTCATAATATTTCACATTTTTTATCAAAAAATTGCAGCCTTGGTGAGCAGAAGAGACTTCTTTTAAAAAACATAAAAAATCTTACCGATCTTAAACTTTTGACCGGTAGTGTATATATTTAAGAAAAATGTGTTTTATATATATAAAATATTTATATTTATATATATATATATATATATATATATATATATATATATATATATATGTATATAATACAGTACATGCTAATTTTTCTTGAATATATACATGGATTTGTGTATATTTATATATACAAAATAATTATACACAGCGCACACTCATATACATATATTATGTAAACACAAACTTTTATTTTGGATGTGATTAATCGTTGCCCAGCACTTTTCTTTTTTTTAAACTTAGCATAATCAAATATTTGGCATTTCTCCCCACCACCAAATTAGAACTGTCATTGGTGTTTGTGTATACCTGTGGACGGTTTAAAAGATGGACTAATTAGCACTCATCTTCATGTTTGTGTGTTTGTTTGTGTGATTGTCAGTGATCCAGAAGCCCAGTGTGAGTACGTGCAGGCCTGTTTCTGCTGGAGTGCTGAAGAGAAGGACTCGCTGTCGACCCAGGCTCAGTGCAACCAGCAGGCCATCGTATCAGCGCTGCGTGAAGCTAGTGGAGAAGCAGCGGCCCGCCAGTACAGCTCTGTCCAGCCACATCAGCCTGCTCACACAACACGTGAGTTATCATCTTCGTTCGCTCTGATCAGATCCAGTAACATTACGTTACTGTTATATAGATCATTTTCTGAAAGAAAATATGACGCCGAATAGATTAAATTCGTTTTTATAAGGGCAGTCTCAGCGCCGCGTCGCTCTTAGGGCCTGTTTACACCTCGTCAATTCATTTGTTTTTACTGATCAGATAGATATCCGATTTTATCAAAACAATTCCATTTACACTTGGTCACATACATGTGTTTCTGCAAAATGTAAATAGCCTAAATCCGATCTTCAGTTCGCGTGCTATATGCAGATTAAATGTAGTTCACGTCACCAAAATCAAAAGAAATGAGCTGCAATTTATTGATTATCTGCTCATTTCAAAATCAAAGACCACAATAGGAGAGAACGGACATGGCACGTGGTAAGATAATTTCATTTCTTTACTTCTAATGGAGATGATTATGTGTTAAGCGTCTGCGACTTCCACTTTGATTTGCGATAGCTGCGCGTTGGCTTGATGAATAGACGCTCAGCTTCTCGTCTGCAACGATTCGCAGTGCCGTCATATCTGACTATAACATTACGTATAGGCCTAGCCTCATTCACAGCGTCATCTTTTGTTATTGTTTTGAATAGGCGACCTCTAGTGGTGAAACTTACTTACTGTGCCTTACAAAAATCATGCTCAGTAATCAAGATGTCAATTTTGAGTAAAATAATTGTGATTTTTAGTTTAACCATTATATATTATAACTAAAAGTATGTTTTTAAGTGTTCATTGACTATAATACAATTCCCAGATGTATCCCCTTGGAGGTCACACACAAGGCTAATCCCTCACTATAGTGCATGTTTGAGCTGTTTTAAAATATGTCGGTGTCCTTGTTTTGTCTCTAGATTCACACCAGTAATATTTCTAAGACACATTTATAAAAGCTATCTAAATGTTCGCCAAGACCCGCCCCTTTAGTTACTGTTGCTATGTCCGACAAGCCACGCCCACTCTCACGCTGACACGCAGTGAAACACACATCGCGGAGCAATGAGACCGAACACACACTGACAGACAGCACAGATCAGCTTACTTTGATACGGAACAAAGTTTCGACTTTCTAATTTTTTAAAGAAATGTAAGCAATAAATACCGTTTTGTGGCTCTTGAACGTGTCTGACAGATCGCTCGTGAACCGATCATCTCTTCCTTCTAGATTACTTATAGCATCGAATAAACATGAATGAACATTGCAGAAGGAATGTTGTTTCAGCCGCTGAAAGACGTCAGTACACACCGTTTTTCAAGTTCAAATCCACCACCGTTAATCTGCTACTCTCTGACCTCTGCGGATGGCGGATTATGATTGGTCAGATCGCCTGTCAATCAAACTCTCTGTGAAGGGTCAATTGACTAATCTATTCTAAACCCTGTCTGTGAAACCAGGCCTTCTGTCAATCGTCAACTAAAACTCGACTGAAACTTAGAAAAACAGGATAGGTTGACTAAATATGAACAAAGTATCCGTGATCAGGGTTCAGTCGTTGGCTCATCTAAATGCCTCTGATTGGCCGTCGCATCGATAAGCCCAACAGAAGTGAATGTGATTGTTTATAAAGCTTGGCGTTTGTGCGGTTGGACTGGCAGGATCTGGAGATGTGTCTGAGTAAAGCTTGTGGATCCACAGACACACAGTGTGTTTATCAGGAGCATTATAGAGGAAGCAGCTCTGTGTGTGTGTGTGGTGGTCTCATTATCAGATGCTCCACAGAGGCGCTTTCTCTTGATATTTAACTAGCAGGCAGTTTTCCCTCCAACTAATTGATTCCTTTAAATAAAAGAATGTTACAAACGGCACCGAGTCCAAGAGTGAGATCAGTTCAGACCTCCCCCTCCCTCTCTCTCTTGTGCCGAACACCTGAAGCGTTTCTGCCGGGCCCCGAGACCACACACACTCCCGACGCTGGTGTTACTCTAGAAGCTGTTTACTTCAGTCCATGTCATGCTTCCCGCTCAAATGCTCAATAGCTTGAACAGATACATCAGAAACAAGTTCTCGAATCGAAGAATCGAAAGTCTGATGTTTTATAGAAAATAGGTTATGTTTAAAGAGTGCATGTAACGTGTAACAACCAAAAAGATTCCCATTCGCTGACTATGGTGATATTGTTTTGCATTTGAAATCTTAAAGGCAGTGGGAACATTCTGTTAATTGGCAAACACATTTCCTGGTTTAGATGTAACTTTATGGGAATGATTTTAATGAAGCGTCAAAGGTGGTTGGCATTTTCAACCTTGCATTCTTTGCCTTGGAAATCTGGCAGTCACCGACCGGCGTTTAAACACCTCGTTCAAATAACGACTGCTCTAATGAGTGAAAATATAGCAATTGAAGCCTTATGAGTGTTTGGTCTGTTTTTTTTTGTATTTTTAAGAGCGGGTTTGAAAATCGCATTATTCTTCCTTTATACTTAACCTTCAATTGGAGTATATGAACGTTTTAGGTTGTCTTCTGCCCGTCGTCCACATGTAGCCTTTCATAAAGAGCCTTTCAGTCTCGGCACGGGTCATTTGCACAAACCATCATCATAACCCAACATAACATTTTTGTTCACCTCGCTTCATTTACAGTAGCTCCAAATATAGATGGAGTTCAACACTGCGATATTCAAAGCTCTTTCAGCCCTTTCTTCTGTGTAGAAGAGCGAGAGAATGGAGTAATTCATTCAGCATCAAAACTCATTATTATTAATGGACAAACATTACAGTTCACTGCAACATCATTTAAATTAGAGTTAATTTTAGCCATATACAGACCTCTTTGCTAGTGGTGAAGAGGCCGAGAGAGAAACACAAGGTGCTTTACAAATATGACTTAAAGGTACAATATGTAGGATTTCTGCAGTAAAATATCCAAAAACCACTCAGCTAATGTTATTTTTATTTTAGTTGATTACTTACAATATCCAAAATGTTTCCAACTATTTGTAAAACCGTGAGAAAATTGCGATTTTAACCAAGGAAACATGGCGTGTGAGCAGGGGTGAGGAGTCGCCAGTCAATGACGTCATATCCGCGTTACCCCTGCGTTTGCCGCCTGTCGACAGACGTTGACAACTGGGTTATGCCTAGCAGCGGACGCTCACGCTGTTGTTGTTTTGTTCAAACATAATGGACCATGGCAAGCAGACTTTGGGACAAAAAGAGGACTAGAACGATGATCAACATCTTTGGAGATGCCGAGAGCTCCACGTCCGCGACTGAACTTCGACTCGGACAGACGCGAGTGTTTGATCCATAAAACTAATCAATGTTATTTAGTTCAACATGATGAAATGTTCAAATATGATCTGTATGCTATTCTAATGTTGATCTAGCTTACTCATACAGCCAACACACAACCTAACTAACAACATTCAACACACACAAATGCCGTTTAGTGTGATTAGAGCAAGGGAAGCAGCGCTGCGTTACCTCAAGTTTCATTCCGTCTAATAAACAAACCTGTGTGAGTATTAATTCGGCACTTGCATGTACTTCAGTAGAATGAAATGTCCTTATTCCTTTATATTCGCGGGACGTGCGTTGCGTGTAGTGCTGGTATACGTCTCTCATTAGCAATCGCGCACTGCTTCATCCCAGTCATGTTAAAAACATGACTGTATTCACTCATTCATAAAAGATCCATAAGTTTAATGACAAGATCCATAATTCCGCTTGATGCTTTGCGTCATCGATATACGACTTTGTTATTGTAAGAGATTAGCGACCCTGGTGGCCAAAAATTACATACTGTACATTTAAAATATCTTGAATATAACTTGACACACTTGCCTCGATTTTAGTATTTGCGGTTCTATGAATATGCAGATGAGCCCCGCCTCCACTCACTCAGCTCAGAGATCCACTGGTTGACGATTGATCTGATTGATCTTTCAAACCGTGTTTTTGAGACTGTCTTTGGTTCACTGCAGTTTTAAGCAGAAAATACTCGACTTATGAATTTACACATGGTGTGTCTTAAAGCATATTAAAATCACCACATAGACACATAAACAACATTAAAGCTGGATTTTCACCACAGGAGGACTTTTAATTGTCCTTTCCTCTAAATCCCCGTTCACACCGCCAGCGACACTCAGCGACAAAGCGACACAATTCCATTCATTTCAATGGAGCGCTGGGACTTCCGGCGACACGACACACGATCATGACCCAAGGGGGTAATCCATCGACGGGAAGTTGAAGCCTCGTGGGAGCTGCCATCTTTTAGCAGAACTTCACATTTCCATTGACTCCCATTCATTTTTGGCGTCAATTTGACAGCGAATAACTTTACATCTGAGGCGTTTGATGACCCCATTTGTCCTTTATTTATTTCTAAAGAAACACGACAATGTATAAAATGCTCCATTAGCTTGTAGCTTATGTTATGGCCCCGTAGAAGCAGTTTTAGTGAAAGTAGGCTAACGATTGCGTCATAGCCACGCGACTCTCTGTCAGACACTCTCTGGACAGGAGAAGAAGCTCACGCGCAATTGGGGAAACGATGAGACAAAATGACTAAATAATTAATCAGAATACCAAGCAGAATTGTCTCCTTCTAGCTCATGGACAGCTCCTACTCACACTCTCCGCTTCTGCGAGTTTCGGAAGGGAATGATTCAGATTTCTCATGCCACAGCACTAGAAGACAGATGGGGTGCTCTCGTCACATCTCAGGTCGTCAAACTCTGTCTGAGTCTGCACGTCAGGGATGGAAGTGCTAGAAAATCGCCAAAAAACGGGGTGTGGGTGTGTCAAGCGACACGAGAATCGAATGCAAATGAGAATCGAGCGACAACCAACAAGAGAGAAGACGTGGAGCTCACGTCACCGTCTCGATGAGTTCAGGGGCGATTTCACAGTTTAATATGATTTAACTGTAACCACATACATGTATATAATAAAACGAATGCATGGAAAATAAACTGTCGACAGTTTAGTGAGTTTAATTAATACATTTATAGTTCGAGTGTTGTTGTTTTATGATGCAAGTTTAGCACAACTGCAGTTCATTTTACAGTCTCCTCTGCATTATGTTAACTGTTGCATTCAAATGACGTTTTAGTGATTTATGACAGATTTACAAGTAGGGTTGGGTATCGGTTGGATTTTATTCGATACCAGTACCTACTCTGTATTTTTTTAAACGGTTCCGGTGCCTAAAGGGTTCTTGAAACGGTACTTAAGAAAACGAAAATGCACACACTTTGTCAAAAAAATATGGTAATACCCCTTATTTACAGGGCCACACTGGACACAATATTAACTTACAATATAAATACAAGTAACATATGGTAATAATAAATAAACCAATATAAAATGAAAGTTCATATTTCCATAATATCAAATAAAACAATATTATATCAAACCAATATTATATCAAACAATGTAATTATACTGGAGATTAATAGAGATTACTACCCGGGTAATATTATCGACATGGCTACAGGTTCCCGTGTTTTGTCTGCTTTAACTAGTCATTTAAGTTATTTTGTCATTTACGAGTTAAGCTCTTAGCCAGTTTGATATTTCGTTCCCACTGCGCATATGCGCAGCTTTGAGTAAACATATGAAAGAGAACGTCTCTGTGTAACCCATGTTCTCTGAATAGGGAACGAGACGCTGCGTTCGCTGCCGATATCTTGCGCTGCTTTTCGGCTGAGAATTATGAGGAGCAGATGATGCGCGCGCTAATATAATATGACGTCGTGAGCGGCACGGCGGCGCAAATGTTGATTCTATATCCATAGACAATCGTTATTCTGACGCGTAATTTTACACGTAAAATGCAGCCAAACATTTCACATGTACATTTCAAGTGTGTTTAAACTCCTCGTTATCAGCTGACGTTCCGGGAGTCTCCCGCATATTGATAACGGCTCCCGGATGATCGCGAATTAGTTCAAATCTCCCGGAGTCTAGTGCGAGCGAGCAAGCGCGCGTGCCGAGACAGATCAGACAGTGCTTCAATAAACCGTAGTCAGACGAATCCGACGAGTGTTCTTGTGTAGGCTGCCATCTTGTGGCGACGCCATTACTGAGCTGTTACACCCAAGGGGGTAATCCATCAGCCGGTAGAACCCGTAGAAGCCGTTCTTGTAAAAATAGGCTAAACATTGCGTCATAACCACTCGACTGTCCGTCGCGCAGTGGAGAAGTTACCATATACACAGGAGGAGAAGCTCGCACAGCCTTGCAGGCAATCTTTTACTGTCTTAAAGTCAGCCCATGGCATAGAAAGAAGCAAAATGACAAAATAATTAATCAGAATACTTACAAAAAGTTGCTCCAGGTCGCGCTTCACCGTCTCTGTGCACGATTAAAATTTGTGTAGGCACAGCTACTAGACGATTTACAACTGTCAGTCAGATTGCTCACGTGACATCTACGTCGTTGAGCCTGCGCAGAACGCTCAGCTATCAGGAAGTGAGTGCCCATGTTGAGCTTCAGCTCTCTCCGTTGAAATCAACGGGGTCGCTGTGTCCATTTCTTTTACTGTCTATGGTTACACCGGCATAGGCATTCATGCACCGGTATGTAAACAAACCTCGGTGATAATGCAAACGCACCCTCAATGGCAGCTACAGCCAGGCAGAATGACTTGTTGGGTTGATATGTTAGATAGTGCCCTCCAGTCACAGATGAAGGTACAAACGAGCTTACAGATTATTTATGAAAATAGCTTGGCAAGCTAGCTAGGCTATCGAGGAAACTATAAAAAGACCTGTCCATTTGGCAACAATAAATAAATAAATGAATGAAATCAAATAAACAAATTCATGTTTTTCATTTGTGTCCATTATTTATCTCATTTTCACATTGCAACAGGCATGGGTAAGGTAACGTTACAGCTAGAAAGTATACATAATATCGACCAATAGTGTTTTTAAACCATGGAAAGAGGTCAATATAACAACAGCAGGAGAACAATTATGTCACATAACGTTACATTTAGCTCAGGAAAGCCATTTAATGACCATAGCATGTTAATTGAATAGAAAAAAATAGCAAGAGAGGAGATTTTGCTGATCAAAATCACATATTTATTATATTTTTTACTTATGTCATTAAATAATTGTTATTATACGCGAATGTCCGCGTCTTGTACTCGCCCAGGAAATCTGTGTAAACCGTACGGCACCAGACAGGGGCAGTCGACCCGGGGTATTCACAAAAATCTCTTCAAAATTGAAATTTTACTGCCACCATTGAAACAATTTATAACGAAAACTGTTTACCCACTCGACATTATACAATGGGTAACGTTGTAACGTTAGTGACAGTCGTAAATCGCAGGCTGTTTATTCCAGTGGACGCAAGTTGCAACTAAAACAATAGGAGGCAATGGCGCAACGCTACCCAGCAACAGCTCAGTAATGGCGCCCGCTTACTTCCGGTAGTTTCGCCGGATTCGTCTATAGTGCGCGCACGTCGGAGAGGGAGACGGCGAGAGACTGCGTGTGTGCGCCTCATGCCACAGACTCAGGCATCGAAATCAGGCACCGACATTTTCATTCTTATTCGGTCTGGTTACTACCGTTTACGTCAGAACCGGTTCCCCTATTAAAACCGAGTTTCGGTACCCAACCCTATTTATACGCGAGTTTAGTAATGGATTGTTAATCTAGAAGATGATTTAATCCACTGAACACTGTGGTAATATAAAAACACTCTCCCAACAGCTGTTACTTTTAATTCTTTTGAGCCTGATTCCTCGTCAAATTAAAATGATATAGTTGAATATATCACTCGTGACGGTGTTGTGTATAGATATGGCCAGACGTGATTAGAGCGATATGAACACCCACAAGCGACTCGCAGAGACTAGTGATATATCGCCGGTCGTATGAACGAGGCTTACGTCGTTTTTCGATACTGCAGAAGCAGAAATATGAATGAAATACTGTGCATTCAGTCTCCATCCTCATCTTCACTACTGTAAACGTCAGCTTTTACTAATAATGTGCAGTTTAGCATTGAGGGTTTGATGTCTGTTGACAGGACTGCAGATCATAAACTCCTTCAGTGAGGTCTTAAACACCTGCCTCTGAAGAATGTCGGACATTTCCCGTTCGCCCGGCCTGACACTTACACAAACAGATGAGTGCAGAAGCTTTTCTAGGTCAGGCTTTTCACTCGGCCTGGATCCTCACTGCATGTTGCTAGTGTTATGGCAACTAATGATTTCATATAATCAGGTCCACTTTACAGCTTATTCTGCAGACAGCATCTGACGGACATCTAACATAAAAGACATAACTATATAATAATAATAATAACAGAACTAAATGTAAGACTGATCATTCAGTAAGATTGCAGTGATATTTGAACACAAAATGAGTAGACCGTGTACATGATTTCTGCCGACTTTAAGTTACATTTA